>CM045764.1:180028776-180498776 GCA_025200525.1 Camellia lanceoleosa | reverse complement strand
TGGATTAATGATTTGTATTTCTAGATTCTTTTTTTCTATCTTGGATTTATTTAATTGATTTTAGTAGTTATTGGTTGTACGAGGAAATTGCAAAGCTATTAGAGTTGGAAAACTTTTATTTTGAGGTTGTAGTGATGCATCTTAATTGTATTTGTTGTTGAACGGAGGGGTTTATAAGATCAATGCTTATCATATGGTTTCTAGCATGCAATGTACCCAACCAATTGTTAAAGTGGGAATATGAAGAAAAAGATGACTGTGGTCTTTCCTTATCTTCTTATACAATATAACTCATTTGATTGAATCACTTTCTCAAGAACTTGCCTCTTCCGCTCTTTCTTTTATGGCTGCAACGCACCCATCTCCTCTATTGTAACTTCACAGTTTCGACACGGTTAACTAATTTATGTCTCTGGCTTTGATCCATACACCCTAGTGCCAATCAAAATAAATAAATAAATTGAAGCTAAAAGCAGTAAGGCGTGTTCCCGTTGGATTGTAGGAGGTTTCCGAATTTTTTGGTGCATTTGGGTAGGGTGGGGATTTTGTGGTGGCTGGGAAGGTATCTCGAAATATTTTTAGAAGAAAAAACTTTTACTTCAATTCTCTGAAGCACCTATAAAATATTATTGTTAGATGTGTAGGAACTCCTTATATGAAGGATGGGTGGAGAACCAACTATAGTGATATTGTCTTATATTTGATTGGATTGGATAAATAATATAAGAGATTCATACAGTTGTCAGTTAATACATATCCATAACACACATCAACAATTGTGTTTTTGGTTTTTTCCTTCTCTTTTATTTTTTTTAGCCTTAACTGAGATCATGGCCTTATGAATATATATTTCAAAAGACATGAATTAATAAATTAAAGAGATGCAAACTTTCAAGAATTTATTTTCCTGTTTATTTTTTTAAACTTGGAAGTACTTTTATAATTTTATGTACAAGTATTCTTCCGTACTTTCACAATTTCTCATTTATTATTATTGTGTTCAATTATTCATATCACAATTACATAAAAGTAATTTTCAAAAACAACCCGCCCACAGCACGGGTTAAAAATTAGTTTTAAATAGAAAATCACTATTGTATCCTTGCTTGTAAAGAGAAAACATTAACCAGCGTGAACAAGCTCGGTGCTTAACTTAGCCTGTAAATAAAATGGACCATCGTTTGGAAAGCCAGATAAACGTCAAGCACTGGTGTGTATGGTTTAATAGAATGTGCACATCAGATATGCTAAAAGAGTCACGTAAGCTGAATAGCAAGCATCAAAGATTATTTAACTCATATGCAAATAAATCCATAATGGCAAAATGGATTATATTTATATCCAAGCAAAAATAGTTAGGATAAGGTCATAGTCAAACTCAACAAAGCCTTCTTACTGCTACAACAGATAAGGCCTGTGGAGTTTATTTTTATTTTATTTTTAATTACTTGATTCTCCGACTACTTCAAGTACTTGAGCTTTTTGCAAGAATCCTAAAGGTAATGAATTATCATATTTTCATTTATTGGTACCTACCAGCCCAGGCATTTGCAATACCTTCTTGGCAATCTAAAAGACTGCACACACACACACACAGAGAGATAGCTAATCAGGCAATATAACTACTTCTAACATTGAAATCTGAATCATTAAGTGACACAAATGTCTATTCAATAGCTTTCACTCATCAAAGTCAACCACCACAAGCATGGAAACTTATCATAGGGTTGCCAAGGACTTGGCAATCAATCACTCTTGTCTCTTCAAACATCTTCTTCTATCCTTGGCATCAAAATCATTGGACATATCACTGTTGAATAGTTCAATTTGGTAATAATGATCCAAATATGGACCCCAGTCAAGGGATCTCACCAAATATAGAATCATAAGATAATAAAACCCTTAAACCAAAAACACATAATCACAAAAGTATTTTTATATTAAATTCTACACTTCACAGCGAAGATCAAGGCAGCGCATGAACCATTCCCATAAAAAATTAATAATATACCTTAATGTACATGACAATCCCAGAAAAATAAAAAATAAAAAACCAAACTCAATTTAGTCTCAACAAAATAAAGCAATTCATGCAAATATGCTAAGTGGATTTACTCTATGAACAAACAACATAATCTATGGAAACTTTTCAATGCCAACCAACCTGGGTTAGACCTTTAAGCAATGATCTCAATGCCGTGTTTATGTTAAGGACCCGGACAGCTCCCATCTTCAGTCCATAGCAAATGTACGTCTTATTGACTGCAATTTGGCGGCCCAAAACAAGTCCAGGATCCGATACATACTTGGTTATCGGAGTAACTTCGAGCTGTGGCTGAACCTCACCTTCCAATCTAGCATCAATATCGTACACGACACGATCGCCAATCAAATGGCGGCCCTTTGGGAGCTTGCTGCTCAGCATATGCATGGGAACTGAATGCGGAATCAAACCCAGATTGACATTTGGCACCAAAGGAACCGAATTCAACATGGGAACATTGGGGGGAATTGAAAATTCAGAAGACCCAGAAGAGGAAGGCTGAATTGGAGGCAGTGGCAACATGGGTTGGTGTCCAATCTCAAGACCCGATGGCGGGGCACTCAGCAGAGCCATAAGTCTCGCCCCGGCATTCGGGTTTTGGGGAGGGGGCTGAAGAGGGGGCGTAGGATAAGAGACAGATCTCTGGTGCAAGTTAGAAAGATGGAGAATATGATCTTGCTGAGAAAAGGGAGTAGGGATGTGGAATTGAGGGTGATGAAACTGGGTCTGGGTGGTCTGAGGAGGGTATGAATAAGGGCCAGTGGGTGGAGGATAAGAAGCAGAAGGGAGTGGAGGATAAGAAGGAGGTGCGAATGGTGAAGAACTCAAATTGGTTGTAGGGGTTTGAGAGGGAAGGTTTGGTGAGGGTTTGAAGAACTTGTGGGTTTCAAATGGCACTCCTGCTTGGTTTGGGTTTCCAGGGGAAGCCATGAAACAAAAGCGATTCGATTCGATTCGATTCGAATTCGAATTCGAATTCGAATTCGCTCTGTGGTTACTAATGAATAGATCTAATGGAGATGTGTGCAAATATAGAAAAAGTATATGTATGTATAGAGACAGAGACAGAGACAGAGAGAGGTTACCGTGACCAGGCGAAGAGATTTGCAGAATGAGATCCGGCGAAGAGTAAGGGTTTCAAGAGACGAACCAAAACCTCCATATACACTGTCTCACTTTTGTTTTGTATACTGAAAACAGGGGGTGTGAGGTTTTTTTGTTTTTTTCAAAAAAAAAAAAAAGGGCATGAGAACTAGTATTTTAAATCTTTTATTTTTGACTTAAGAATAATTTACATAAGTATCTTTTTATTTTTGACTTAAAATCATTTGAATAATTTACATAAGTAAAAATATATATTTCGAAATGATGAGGTTGATTGATTGATAAATCTGGTCATATTCACCATTGTATTACAAACCAGAAGAAAAAAAAAATTATTATATCTTTCTGAATTGTTCATTTTAATGACAGATTTGCTTGTCATGTGGTATAAGGAGTAAATCTTACAGATTAATTAATATAACACATATTCTATTATCAAATGGGTTGCATTCTTTATTTTAAATTTTAATTATTTCTATTACATTTATCTTGTTAAATAGTTTCACTCACCCTCCCAAAAAATATACGACCATGGGTAGATTTTTATTTTTACTTTTTTTTCTTCTTCTTTGGCACTCATTTGATTGAGGGTTATTTAAGAATATTTTAATTTCCTCCCATTAATCCCCCATTCAAAATGTATTACAGAGGTTATGTTATGTCTATACCCAATATGTTCCTTTATCCCCAATCGCATTTAATATTATTAAATCTTTCGAAATGCATTATTAGCATTACGACTTTGACAATTATACAATTTTTTATTTTGTAATGGTGTGTTTGTTTTCTTCCCATTCCATCATGGTATTTTTTTGTTTCCTTTCAAAAATTTATACATCAGTAGGGATGCTGGTTTTTTGTCACATATATTCCAAAATTCAAAACATATCCATTCAAAGGTCTATTCATCAGGCTAATATCATCCTATGTTCATGTTTGCAATGATCGTCAACATTTTTTTTTTTTTTTTTTATCTATCTATCTATCTATCTCATGCAAATCTATTTTTGATAAAACCGAATTACATTTGAATTTTGTATTACTTTAATTTTTGACTTTTTAATTATGATATATTTGATTTTAAATTTTAAATATTATTTTAAATAAAGACAATTGAAAATATTGTTGCTTCATTTCAAGAGTAGAGTTGTCAATTTGATAAAATATAAATTTGTTTGACAAAAATAAATGTCAAAAAATTAATTTAAAATTTTTAAAAATTATTTCTACTAACCAAAGATAAAATTATATAAAAATGATAAATCTTTTATACTTTTATATTTTTTTTTTACTAAATTAATTTTTAGTACGTATTTAAATGATGATCATGTAATGAGAGATTGTTTTATTGATATTTTTTTATGCTTATCATGTAATAGATTATTGTATTTATTGTTAACATATATTTTTGTATGGTTATTGTACGGGAAAGAAATACGCCTTCTCGTATAATCCTGTTGATCAAGTCTGCGCTCCTCCGTACGACGTCGCTTTATCACCTGAAAACACAAACGTAAGCTAGCCGGCGGGTGTGTGCCGGAAACCTCTCCGATGCCTAAGTCAGTAAGCTTGACAATAGACAAAAGCTCTGTGTATTCAGAAAACAAAGTTGTGTTACCTCTCCAAATGTGATATTAGTGAGCTTATATAGGTTTCGCGTGGCACAATCCTGGTAGGACTCTTATTCCTCCATGTGCAGAGTCCTTCTAGGATTACTCCTCCTTGCGTAGAGTCCTCCTTGGATTCATACTCCTAGAAGACAATGCTTATCCTCCAACACCCCCTCACCGCTTAAACCAAGTGAGATGGTTTTACCTCGGTTGAATGTCAATGGTAGAACTAACATGACCATGCTTAAGCCATAAAGTAGTCGAGCTCCGACCAGAGCTCAGACCATGGTGACCGTCTCACTTGGACCGAACTACCACTCTCCACTCGGCAGTGGTGGCCGTCTTCACACTTGGACCGAGCTACCACTCTCCACTCCGACCGTGGTGACCGTCTCCACACTTGGACCAAACTAACACTTGGATCATGGTGACACCTCTACCTCGGTGACTCTTTTACCTCGGTGATATCTTTACCTCGGCTAACATTGCGGTCAACCAAGTTACTTCTCTTCTCTCTCTGTTTGAATACCTTGTTGGTAGCTCGGCCATAGCATTGACTGCCACTAGGAAGTAGCTAAGTCCCGTAGCTAGGTCCCGTGGCTAGGTCTCATAGCTAGGCCGCGTAGCTAGGTCCAATAGCTTGGTCCCGTAGCTAGGTCTTGTAGCTCTGTCTCGTAGTTAGGTCCTGTATCTCAGTCTCGTAGTTAGGTTCTGTAGCTCGGTCTCGTAGTTAGGTCCTGTAGCTCGGTCTCGTAGATAGGTCTCGTAGCTAGGTTCCATAGCTCGGCCCAACTTGTTTACAAATTACCCTCTCAATTGCCCCTTAATTCCATCTGCATAGCATGATTGGGATTATTTTTCCTCCAGCCGAGCTAAGAACGCCCCACTCTGCCGAGCTAAGAATGCCGCACCATAAGCTTCAACCGGGCTATGAATCCCTCGTTTTGTAATGCACTTTTGGAATGAAATCTTCAGTTCTCTCGGCTTGTTAAACTTGCTCCATGCTTGCATTTATTTTTCACTTATATTTTGAATGAAGTATGACATTCTCTGGCGATACTCATCTCGGTCTTAACCTTGCAATCTATCTTGTCATACACATCCAACCATTCTTCAGCCTTGATCCTTATCTCGGCTGAAGAGTACCAAGTGTTTGTTTTTCCAGCCAACCATTCTTCAGCCTAGATCCTTATCTCGGCTGAGGAGAAGTAAGTGTTGGTTTTTCCAGCCAACCACTCTTTAGCCTAGATCCTTATCTCGGCTAAAGGGTGCAAAAAAGTTTTTTGTTTGGTCACACCTGCCAACCACCTTTAGCATAGGTCCTTACCTCGGGTTAAAGGGTGCAAAAAAGTTTTTGTTGGTCAAACCTGCCAACCACCTTTAGCCTAGGTCCTTACCTCGGCTTAAAGGGTGCAAAAAAGTTTTTGTTGGGCAAACCTGCCAACCACCTTTAGCCTAGGTCCTTACCTCGGCTAAAGGGTGCAAAAAAGTTTTTGTTGGTCAAACCTGCCAACCACCTTTAGCCTAGGTCCTTACCTCGGCTAAAGGGTGCAAAAAAGTTTTTTGTTGGTCAAACCTGCCAACCACCTTTAGCATAGGTCCTTACCTCGGGTTAAAGGGTGCAAAAAAGTTTTTGTTGGTCAAACCTGCCAACCACCTTTAGCCTAGGTCCTTACCTCGGCTTAAAGGGTGCAAAAAAGTTTTTGTTGGGCAAACCTGCCAACCACCTTTAGCCTAGGTCCTTACCTCGGCTAAAGGGTGCAAAAAAGTTTTTGTTGGTCAAACCTGCCAACCACCTTTAGCCTAGGTCCTTACCTCGGCTAAAGGGTGCAAAAAAGTTTTTGTTGGTCAAACCTGCCAACCACCTTTAGCCTAGGTCCTTACCTCGACCAAAGGGTGCAAAAAGTTTTTGTTGGTCAAACCGCTAACCAACTTCCTGCGGCCTAGATCCTTATCGGCTTAGGAGAGGTAAGTGTTGGTTTTTCCACCAACTCGCTTTCAATGCCCCTAGCTTACTAAAACAACTTTTACAGAAGAAAATATTCTATGCTGAAAAGGGATCTACTTGTTTTATTGAGGAAAATGTAAATTACAAGTACCCTATCGAAAAAATAGCTCGAGATTGGCAGTGCTTCATGGTCTGGAGATAGCCTAGATGGCTCCATCCTCCAAGTGATATGCCCCTTTTCAGCTAAACCAACCACTTTGTATGGTCCATCCCAATTGGGCCCTAGCTTGCCTTCTCTGGGTTCTTTACATTTATTATCTCCTGTACCAAGTCTTCCATCGCTTCGCTCACCGCTAACATCTGCGAACAGCTCATTGCTCTCAAGTTCTTCCTTTTTATGTATTGGTCCAAGTGCCCTGCTGCCACTAACTCCTCCAAATGTTGCTTCAATGGCATACAATTTTCAGTGCGGTGCCCATGTTCATCATGGAAGGTGCACCGCGATCTCTCGTCGTAGTCTTTTTGCTCTTCTCCCAGTTTAGCAGGCCATCGGACGAAAGGTTCATTGCGTATCTCACTGAGGATCCGATAGATCGGTTTTTTGAACACTGTGGTAATGGCAGTGCGGACTCTCCACCTCCTTTCACCTTGGTCCTCACCGTTATCCTTCCTGTCTCGCCCGTCCCTGCTTGGATGTTCTACCGTGTTGACTTTTCGTAGTCTTTTATCCGGTATTGCGGTTGTGCGATTTTGCTTTAGTCTTGGCGCTATCCTCCTCCACCGAATATGTTGGTGTACTATCTCCATTAAGGCTTCCATCGTGATGGGTGGCGTCATGGTAATTGAGTCCTCAACTTTGTTTCCGACCGGAAGACCTCTTTTGTATTGGCGCGATGGCGAGATTGGTTGGGCGATCCTGTCTGGTTGAATGTCTCCCGATGCTTGTTGTTATGCGACCTCGTGGTCTCCTTATCGCCCATGTCGATGGAGAGTAACTGGTCGATCTCCACCGGTTTTTGTGTTTGTTTTGAATCGCGTTACAAATGCCTCTGCCAGTTGCGCCCAGGAGGCTATGCTGCCCTCTGGTAGTTTTCAAACCAAGTCAAGCCAAGGTCCCCAAGGCTTGAAGGAAATAGGATGCACATCAAGGCCTCATTCCGCCGGTATCTGATCATGACTGGCGAAAGTGGCTCAAGTGCGATAAGGGGTCCGTCTTCCCTCATATGTTGTGAATTTAGGTAGGAAGGCTCGGAAGGACGCGTTCTCTATTCTTTGGACGAATGGTGAGGTCTGCGGCCTCGCCAAAGCCTTGTCCGCTGGTTAGTATCTTGGCATTCAACCTCGACGCTTCCATGCGTCAGATAACAACCGGCAAAGGCGAGAACCTGTGGATCGCTCTGGCGTCCTCCTTCCATCGTGCCTTTTCTTCTAGCATGGATCGTAGGTCGGACGACCTGGGTAATTCCGTCTGTTTAGACCTCGTCTGGTGCGTATGTGAGGGCCAATAGGTACTTCCCTCAGTGTATGACCTCTCAGACCTAGAGTGACGAGTCCTGGAAGATACGGATCGCGTGTCGCCTGTCCTGAGGCTTCTGATCTCTGGTTGAGAAGGTGTAGAATTCCTACTACGACCCTCTGAGTGGCGAGGGGGCGTCTTGTTGTTGCGCCCCTCTCCTGTCGCTACTTCTTTACCCTTCATCTGGCGCTTTAAGGATTCCATGTCCGCCGCCATCCGCCGTATTAATTCGTCTTGTTCCCTGACACGATCCTCCAGAGCTTGAGGATCTACCATGCGCCTTTGTCTTTCTGGGCTCTGCGAGCGAGAGGGATGAGGCATTATTCCTCCTTCTACCCTGGCATCCCTCCCGAAATCTTGTCTATGTGGTTCGGGTTCGCCATGGGAGGGACCAAAGGTAGGCCCTCGCGCCTTTGTCTTCTGGGCTCTGTGACGAGAGGGATGAGGCTGTTATTCCTCCTTCTACCCCGCATCCCTCCGAAATCTTGTCTATGTGGTTCGGGTTCGCCATGGGAGGGACCAAAGGTAGGCCTCGCGCCTTGCACCTCCGTCGAGTTTGTCCACAATGGCGGTGAGGTAGTTCTTCGTTGTTCGCCATCGAATTTTGAAAGAAAAAGCTTGATCAAGAGGTTGTTTGTCCGAGTTCCCACAGACGGCGCCAATTATGCGGAAAGAAATCGCCTTCTCATATAATCCTGTTGATCAAGTCTGCGCTCCTCGTCTGACGTCGCTTTATCTGAAAACACAAACGTAAGCTAGCCGGCGGGTGTGTCTTGGGAAACCTCTCCGATGCCTAAGTCAAGAAGCTTGACAATAGACAAAAGCTCGTGTATTGAGAAAACAAAGTTGTGTTACCTCTCCAAAGGTGATATTAGTGAGCTTATATAGGTTTGGCGTGGCACAATCTGGTAGGACTCTTATTCCTCCATGTGCGAGTCCTTCTAGGATTACTCCTCCTGCGTAGAGTCCTCCTTGGATTCATACTCACGGAAGACAATGCTTATCCTCCAACACCCCCTCACCGCTTAAACCAAGTGAGATGGTTTTACCTCGGTTGAATGTCAATCTGGTAGAACTAACATGACCATGCTTAAGCCGCAAAGTAAACCGAGCTCCAGACCTCACTCCGACCGTGGTGACCGTCTTTACACTTGGACCGAGCTACCACTCTCCACTCCGACCGTGGTGACCGTCTTCACACTTGGACCGAGCTACCACTCTCCACTCCGACCGTGGTGACCGTCTCCACACTTGGACCAAACTAACACTTGGATCATGGTGACACCTCTACCTCGGTGACTCTTTTACCTCGGTGATATCTTTACCTCGGTTAACATTGCGGTCAACCAAGTTACTTGCTCTTCTCTGTTTGAATACCTTGCTTGGTAGCTCGGCCATAGCATTGATCGCCACTAGGAAGTAGCTAAGTCCCGTAGCTAGGTCCCGTGGCTAGGTCTCATAGCTAGGCCGCGTAGCTAGGTCCAATAGCTTGGTCCCGTAGCTAGGTCTTGTAGCTCGGTCTCGTAGTTAGGTCCTGTAGCTCAGTCTCGTAGTTAGGTCCTGTAGCTCGGTCTCGTAGTTAGGTCCTGTAGCTCAGTCTCATAGTTAGGTCCTGTAGCTCGGTCTCTTAGTTAGGTCCTGTAGCTCGGTCTCGTAGATAGGTCTCGTAGCTAGGTTCCATAGCTCGGCCCAACTTGTTTACAAATTACCCTCTCAGTTATCATGTAATTGGTAGTTATTAGGCTTTTAATACATAATCGATATGTTTAATATATGAAATATTTTGAATTTTTTGATATAATGAATTGGTTTAATAATTATATCAAAATTAACGTCATGCTTAACTTTTGAAAAAATAAAAACTAATTTAACGAAAATAAATATTAAAAAAAAATTATTTTAACAAATTATCAATATCCTCCAAAAGATAAAATTATATAAAAAAAAATTAAAAACTTTTTTCATCAATTTAATTTTTAGTTTATTAGAAAAAAAATTTAAAAAACATATTTTAAAAACAAAACTAAACAGAACTTTATAATAAAAAAAGTTCAACCATTATTCATTATAAAAAATGTCATTATATTTCAAACAATATAAAAGTTAACCAACACAACATAAGTCGTATGATGACTTTGCCTTTGAAATAGAGTAACAATGTATTTAATTATTCTTATTTGAAATGAAATTCAAAATTTAATATCAAATCATAACCCCTTTAAATGAGAAGGAAAAAACTAAACAAAGACAAACAAGGGCTTAGGGCCTCTGGTACGCTCTTCATAGCAAATCTGCAACTACCATGCTCCTCACTTCCTCTGGATCATCTTCCATGACAACTAAAGGCTCATTTTGATAAGCCCCAAGCTTGGCAAGTTTGTCCGCACATTGGTTCTCTTATCAGAAAATGTGTTGGATTGTATATCTACAATGCTGTAGAAAAAGGGAAAAAACCTGTATCAAATGAAGGTAAAAAAAAAAAAACACAGGTATACTCTCTACCTTATTGATAAATATTGAATCCCCTTTAGTTTGTATAGCTCATTGGTTTAGTGGGTAGCATTTAAACTTTGAGTTAATCTTTATAATATTCTAAAATAATCAAGATAAATATGTAAAAATCTAAACTAATTACAAAACGTTGATAAAATTTTGTAAAATTATTAAATTTTTCCTCAATTCATGATATCTCCTCATTCCCTTTCTCTTATCATGCATTTGTAAACCATCTTCCCTTGTAAACCGTAACCCAACTTTGACTGCCAACTTCTCTCCCTCGTTTCAAAAGGCCCTTATCCACATCCCCCACCATTTATAGCCCCTTTCCCACCATTTTTCAAGCTCTCTACAGTCCATTTCCTCTTTACATTGCATCAACTATTTCTACATGCATTGCCATCCCATGGCTTTTCAAATGGTGCAAGATTATGATGGTGTTTGTCATCATTGTGTCAAGTTGTTGCAGGGTGAGAGGTAAGGCATAAAAAGGTAAGGAGCAATTACAGTGGAGTGACAATGAGGCAAAGATTGGTGAATATAAGTTGTATATAGTAGATGATATAGATATAGAGGGTGTGGAAGAGCGAATGAGAAGCGAGGGGTGGTAAGGATGTGTTAGCAGATATTTTAATATTATAATATGTTATTGGTTTGATTTGTTTTCTTTTCCTCCAAGAATCTTTCGAGTCTTCTTTTCTAAGTCTTCGCCAAGTCAAGTCAAGTCTTCATCCTATTCTTATTCATCAAGTCTCCAAATCTTCCAAGGAAATTGCCTACCAATTTCCTTTCCCTTTCTTATCCACCGAGAATAACCCTCCAAGCTTTCTCTCTTATATATATTGAGCTATCTTCTTATCTTGGTGGAATGAAGAAGTTTTGGTTTATTGATTATGTCTTTTGTGAGATTATCAGGCAAATAAAAAATGGTGTATGTGATAAAACTTTTGGTTCAACCAATTGTGCAGTATCGGTGAACCATACGACTTAATCGGGCTGTTGTATCCTAGGGGGACAAGTCAAGGTTTTTTCTGCTGCACCGGTGTGAGACTTTGCCTAACCGCAGAGGATTTGAATCTTTTTAAAGAGAACGAATTTGCCGCGCCTTAGCCCTTATAATAGTTATTGTAACTTTTATTATTTGTATTTTCTGGTGTTTTATTTGTAATTATTACCAACGATTTTAAAGAGATTCAACTAGCAAAAAGTCATGGAGCCAGTACTGGAGAAACCCAACGAGAATACCGGCGATCTCAACAAGCCCTTCCAGTTAAAGAGATGGAAAAACAAGGTGTTTTTCTACCTCAGTCTCCTCAAGGTAGTCTATATCCTGACCAAGAAAAATTTGAACAAAGTCCCCATTGAAGAGATGACCGACGAGGAGTATGCAGCTCATCTTGAAAAAATCAAGAAATACAACACAGATGAGTATAAATGTCGGTATTATCTTTTGAATTGTCTTTCGGATCAATTTTATGATTATTATGATACTACTTACACCACTACTAAGAAAATTTGGAAAGTCTTACAGAATAAATATGACACTAAAAAGGCAGGCGCTAAAAAATACGCTGCAAGCCGTTTTTTCCGCTATTAGATGATAGATGGAAAATCAGCGGTGGAGCAAGTTCAAGATTTTCATATGCTAGTACTGAAGTTAGATCCGAAGGCATCAAAATTGGAGACAATCTTGTTGTAGTAGGTATTGTTGACAAACTACTATCATCTTGGAGGGAGTTCCAGAAGTCTGTGTCACAAGCAAAAAGAGATGTCCTTAAAGACTCTAATCACACAGATTTGGGTGGAAGAGGAAGTACGAGGACAAGATGCGTTTATGACATAAGAGCATTCCACTGCAAAGGTAAATTTAACTTCTGGAAATACTTCACATAAAGGTCGATTTCATAAAAATAGTCACTTGAAGCCAGTTAAGAAAATCTGGAAAAATACTGGAAGGTTACAAAATAAAAATTACCCGAGGCAAAAGAAATGGAACCAAGAACCCCTTTCACAAAATCTGACAAATGCGACATGTTTTGTGTGTAGTAAAAGTGAGCATATTGCTCGAACTTGCAAATTTCGGAAACAACAGTATCGACCAAAAGGCTAATGTTATTGATAAACCATTTGTGGCTATGATTACAGATATTTTTATGGTTCAATCTGTGGAAGGGTTGTGGGCAGACTCTAGTGCCAATAGGCACGTCTGCTATGATAAAGATTGGTTCAAAGATTTCACTCCTTTTAATGAGGAGAGGACTGTTATGCTTGGTGACTCCAATTTAACCAAAGTGCTCGGGTATGAGGATATTAAGCTAAATTTTACCTCTGGACGTGTACTTGTTTTAAAAGATGTGTTGTACACACTGTATATAAGGAAAAATTTGATGTCAAGTTGTTTGCTTAGCAAAACTGGTTTCAAGCAGACTATTGAATCTGACTAATATGTAATCACTAAAAAAGGCATATTTGTGGAGAAAGGGTATGCCTGTAATGGAATGTTTAAATTAAATGTTGAGAATAATAAAGCACATGTTTCTGTTTACATATTGTTTTCTATGAATTTTTGGCATGCTTGTTTGTGTCATATTAATAGCCGATATGTGGGAGTCATGAGTAGTTTAGGATTAATTCCCAGATTAACAAATAAGTTTGAGAAATGTGAAGTTTGCAGTCAAGCAAAAATAACTAAAAGGCCTCATAAAAAGTATGGTGAAAAATACTGAATTGTTAGAATTAATTCACACTGATTTATGTGAATTTGAAAGAATTTTAACACGTTGTGAAAATAGATATTTTTTTACTTTTATTGATGATTTTTCAAAATACACTTATATATTCTTGTTGAAAAATAAAAGTGATGCTTTTGAAAAATTTAAAGAATTCCTTCTTGAAGTTGAAAATCAATTCAGTAAAAAAATTAAAAGATATAGAAGTGATAAAGGCCAGGAATATGAATCTTTTGGATTCAACTCGTTTGCTCAGTTTTTGGGAATAATCCATGAAACTACTCCACCATATTCACCTGCATCTAATGGTGTAGCAGAGAGGAAAAATATAATTTTAACTGATTTAACAAATGTTATGCTAATTGAAACAGGTGCTTTTTCAAATTTATGGGGAGAAACAATTTTAACTGCATGTTATGTTATGAATAGAGTGCCACAAAAAAACAAAAGTTACACCTTTTTGAGTTGTGGAAAGGGCATAAGCCAAATTTGAGATATTTGAGGGTTTGGGGTTGTCTAACTTTTGTTAGACTTGTGGACCCCAAAAGACCTAAATTAGGTATGAAAGCTGCCACTTGTGTGTTTTCTTGGATGTGCAACAAATAATACAAACTATAGATTTTTTGATATGGAAAACAAAATAAATTTTTAATCAGGTGATACAATTTTTCATGAAGAAAAATTTCCTTTTAAATCTAAAAATTGTGGAGGTCAAAATTATCAAGAAAATATTTTATCTGAAATTGGTTCATTTACTTCTCTTTTACAAAACCAAGACACTGTAGTTTTTGAACCTAGAAGGAGTAAAAGAGCCAGATTAGAAAAATATTTTGGCCTTGATTATCATGTTTTTAATGTGGAGGAAACTCCATTAACTTTACAAGAAGCTTTGGCATCTCCTAACTCTGTTTTTTGGACGAGGCTGTAAATGATGAAATGGAATTATTATTATCCAATAAAGCTTAGGTATTAGTAAATTTTCCACCAGGTTGTAAAACTATTGGCTGTAAATGGGTTTTGAGAAAAAAAACTTAAACCAGATGGAACTATTGATAAATATAAAGCAAGGCTTGTCGCAAAAGGTTTTAAACAATAAGCAGATCTTAACTTTTTTTATACATTTTCTCCGGTTACTAGAGTTACATCCATTAGATTATTAATTGCAGTGGCTACAACTCATGATCTAAAGATTCATCAAATGGATGTTAAAACGGCCTTTTTGAATGGAGACCTAGGTGAAGAAATCTATATAGATCAACCTGAGGGTTTTGTGAAACCCAATCAAGAAAGCAAAGTTTGCAAGCTAGTTAAATCGCTATATGGCTTAAAACAGGCCCCTAAACAGTGGCATGAGAAATTTGATTCCTGCATGATTGAGAATGACTATAAAACGAATGAATGTGATAAATGCATCTACTATAAATCTGAAGAAAATTCACATGTCATTATTAGCCTCTATGTGGATGATTTACTTATATTTTGGCTCTAATTTGCATATCATCGTGGAAACTAAAAATATGCTTAGTTGCTATTTTGATATAAAAGATCTTGGTGAGGCTAATTATATTTTGGGAATGAAATTTACCAAAACTTGTGATAGTATATTTCTTGATCAATCGCATTATGTTGAGAAAATTTTGAGAAAATATAATTTTTATAAGTGTAAACGTGTTCTTACTCTTTTCGATCCTCATGTGCGTTTATTTTCTATTGAAAATGATGAGGATGTAATTAATTAATAGGAATATGCTAGTATGATTGGTAGCTTGCGTTATGCGACTGACTGTACTATACTTGACATTTCCTATGTAGTTGGAGTACTTAACAGGTTTACTAGCAAGCCTGGTAGTGATCACTGGCTAGCCATTGAGCTTATTATAAAATATTTATCTGATACCATAAAATATGGCTTGTTTTTATAATAAGTATCCTACAGTACTTGAAGGTTACAGTGATGTCGATTGGAATACCTTGTCAAGTGATTCATTATCAACTACTGGTTACTTATTTACATTGAAAGGTGGTGTTATAAGTTAAAAATCGAAAAAACAAACCATTATTGCTAATTCAACAATGGAGGCTGAGCTTATTGCTTTAGTTACAGCCAGTAAATAAGCAAATTGGTTAAGAGATTTGTTAAATGAAATATCTTATTGGGAAAAACCGATTCCACCTATAGTGATTCATTGTGATAGCACCGCAGCAATTGGTCGAGTTAATAACCGTTATTATAATAGTAAATCCAGACCTACTAGAAGAAAACACATTACTGTGAGATCATATATGAATAATGGCATCATAAATGTGGATTATATTAAATCTGGTGATAATCTTGCAGATCTATTAACTAAGGCCTTAGTAAGAGATAGAGTCTGGAATATATTGAAGGGGATGGGGTTGAAAACCGTTGAATATAGCAGGAGCCATGTATGAGGATGCTCAACCTAGGGACCAGAGATCTTGTAACTGGGTTCAATGAGAAAAATGATCATATGATGGCCGTAAGAAATGCACTAAATTACTTTTTACCCATCCCTATGATGTAAGTGCATTTATCCTGTAAAGTTATAGGGATTGAGTTATTAAAAAACTCTTAATGAATTTTTGTAGGTTTTATTGAGTGGGGTGTCATAGTTACAAGAGCACCCTTGACAGAATTCACCTATGTAAATGTGGTTGTGGGGGCACTACCTATGAGATTTTGGCTAATTTTCAAACACATTCATGAATCCTGGGATCGCACAAGGCCGTAATGTGTTGGCTTTTAAAGCTTATGTGAACACTTGGAATATTATGTCTGTGCAATAATTATTTATTTCCCTTAAGCAGTCATAGTTCAATGCTGAGCATACTATTGGCTCTAGAGTAGATATTATTGTTTCACTAATGGAGGTTCAATGCAAAGTAGACCTACCATGATGCATAATATCCTTATTTGCCTAATAATATCAGTTTTTGTTACTTATAATATTAAAATAGGTGGAAGAATGTTAGCAGATATTTTAATATTATAATGTGTTATTGGTTTGATTCGTTTTATTTTCCTCCAAGAATCCTTCAAGTCTTATTTTCTAAGTCTTCGCCAAGTCAAGTCAAGTTTTCATCATATTCTTATCCATTAAGCCTCCAAATCTTTTAAGGAAATTGTCCACCAATTTCCTTTCCTTTTCTTATCCACCAAGAATAACCCTCAAAGCTTTCTCTCCTACATATATTGAGCTATCTTCTTATCTTGGTGGAGTGAAGAAGTTTTGGTTGCTTAATTATGTCTTGTGTGATATTATCAGGCAAATAAAAAATGATGTATGTGATAAAGTTTTGAGTTCAACCAATTATGCAGTATCGGTGAACTATACGACTTAGTCGGACTATTGTATCCTGGGAGGACAAGTCAAGGTTTTTTCTGCTGTACTGATGTGATGTTTTGCCTAACCGCAGAGGGTTTGAATCTCTTTAAAGAGAGCGAATTTCTCGCGCCTCAGCCCTTATAATAATTATTATAACTTCTATTATTTATATTTTTTAGTATTTTATTTGTAATTACCATCGATAAAATGTAATGAAAGGGTTATGGAAATGATTGAATGGTGCTAAAAGACGTAATGGACAACATAGTAACGTTTATTGATGTAAATAAGGGAGACAAGGAATAAAAGGAGTGAACAAAAATTAAAAGATTACTTAACAAATTTATTAAAATTTTACCATTTTATATTTAATTTATGTTTTTTCATATCCGTTGTAATATTTGATTCATTATATCATTGTAATATTTGATTCATTATATCCATTGTAACAAATTGCATGGTTTGGCTTCATTATATACATTAATCACACAATACACTTATTCAGTCATTCATACGCGAGAGTGTTTGTATGTGCTAAATTAGTATATTTTTTAATTTTTTTATAAAAAAATATAAGTTAGATTTAAGGTGATATGATAGAGAGATGATATAATAAAAGATGAGATAATTATGACTCAAATAAAACAATGTTAACACATGTCAAACAGTGCAATATTATAGATTAGGGGTGGGTAACGGTTTATCCGATTCGCAAAAACCGCCAAACTCACATACAAATTGGCGGTTTCACAAATATAATATGGGCGGATGTGGTTTGAAATATGACATATTTGCGGGTTGCGGATCTAATCCGCACCCGCAAGAAACTGCCCGCACTTTATTTATTTATTTATATTTTTTATCTTAACTTAACTATTGATTTCATTTATATATCCCACATAGATATTTTTGTCCAAAACAAAACACTCTTTATTTTTTGAACTTACTATAGCATTACATTTGTTAATAGTATTATATCAACTGAAACTGAATAAATATTGATCATACTATTATTGTTACATAATTGAACTTGTCTCGGATGAAGTATGATTTGGAATTTTAAATTTCTTAATAAATATGAAGTTATAGTTTAGGATTTTGAAATATATGCTTGTATTAGTTTATGATTTGATTTAAGATTTTGAATGATTTATTTGCATTACGACTTGATTTTGTTGTATTTTTAATTCATTAATTATTAATGTTGGAGCATTTTAAAAAATGGGAAGAAAAATGTCCAAAATAAATATTTATAAAATGGGAAAAAATAAGGCTCAAAAATAAATTTTTGAAGAAAAAAATCCAATCTGCCATAACCCTATCCGCATAAACCATGGCCGTCTTTATCATGGTTGTGGGATTGTCTTTTCCCCAAACTACATAAATGCAAGTGGGTCCAAACTAATCCGCAAACTGTCCAAATTCGAACTTCAAACACCCCTATTTAATTGTAATTCTCTTTTTAATTCTCTTTTTTAAAATAAATTTATTTAATTGTAATTCTCTTTTTTTAAAGAAAGTATATATTTCTTGTAATTCTCTTTTTAATTCTCTTTTTTTAAAGAAAGTATATATAACCATGGACTAAAGGAAGTGTTAAAAAGGACTTTTTTTACTTATCATACTTTGGGAAGTAAAGCAAAAAGGCGTAAGAAGAAACCAATCGTATGAAATAAGCTACTGTTTGCACACGAACATTGAATTCAAAGGATCGAATCGAATCGAATCGAAACGAAGAAGATGAAGATCACTGTAATGACTGCAGATGAACAGATCGTCACTCTAGACGTCGATCGTGACGAATCCGTAATCCCCAATTTCTTCTTCTTCTTCTTCTTCTTTTTCCTTCCGAAAACCCTAGTTTTCATAACTTGATATGCACGATTGTAGAATTAACTGTAAATTTTGTTATCACATTGACAGGTCGAGAACTTGAAAGCTCTACTTGAAGTTGAGGTGAGATCGGCATCTCTTTTTTCTTTCCGTTCTCTATGTATATATGTATGTATTTGCTCGATTGCGATGTATCGCGTTTGTTATGTGAGCAGACACAAGTGCCGCTTCAGCAACAGCAACTGCTATATAATGGAAGGGAGATCAAGAATGCCGAGAAATTGAGTGCTGTTGGTGTTAACGATGGAGATTTAGTCATGATGGTCTCGCGTGCTTCTTCTAGGTTTGTCTTTTGCAATTTTTTATTTATTTTTAGCTTCTGTTTTGCTACATGTTATTATACAACCTCTGAATTTTAAAATCTCGTGGCTGTATCTGTCGAAAGGGTTTATGAACACTTACAAGCACACATTAATTTAGTTTGTGAAAAAGTGATGTAACCTGAAAATTTAATCACTGGCTCTGATAACACAAAAATAAAAATAAACTGCAGTGTAGTTATTTCACTTAAAGGCATATATTTGGATACATTAGATGGTAAATTGAGGAATACAGAAGGGAGAAGATAAGAAAGGAGAGAATTATAGCGTTCAATAGGAGGCTTGATTCCACAAGGAGAATAGAGGGATAAAGAAATTGGAAAATCTAGCACTTCTAAGCGCTGATAAAAAATAAAGAAAAAAAAACCAAAAAATCTGAAACTTCTAAGGGGTTTGAAATCTACAAGGAGAAGAAGAGAAGGGTTAAAGGGGGGGAGGGGGAGATACAAAGAGTTGCAACTTTAAGTTTAATAAACCCAGGTATTTCTCGCATCTTAGCCTTCCTCAATTGTGAGTCCTATTTAGATTATTGAAAACCCTAAAAAAATACAAAACCACAAAAATAACCCTTGTGCTAAAATTACAAAATAACCCTCCTTCAAAATTGCAATTAAATATTATGCCACCAATTTTTATCTTTATTTTTTATTTATTTATTTTTTCCATATATACAATTTTATGATTTTCTTGTAATTTTGTAGCTAGGCTTCACAAAGTTGGATTAGATGTTTATTATTTTAAAAAATTACTTTGTCCATTCCATGGAATAGGATTTGTATCAGGACAATGTGGAAAACGAGGAATGACTCGTTGTAAATTCAAGCATCCGATTGTCCTCCTCTACCCTGCAAACCCAATTATTTATAGTTTGTTTTATGTTGTGCTTGTAACGATGCCATGCATTTTTATGCTTATTGATATTAATTGTTTCAGTGCGTCTACTGCTGACTTGAGCTTCAATTCAGATGGGTCTGCTGTAAACCCGGCAGCCTTCCAGCAGCAAATCCGACGGGATTCTAATACGATGGCACAACTATTTCAGGTAGCGATTAGTATTTTGTTACTTCTGCATGAGTAAAATCTGTATACGCATACTCAAATTAGTATCTACCATTTGAGAGAAGTTTAGCAGCTAGAAAAACGAGTTACTTAACAAATATAGTCATGCACCCTGACTTGACATCATGGTTAGCTGCTTGGGGGCTGGCAGTTGACCTTGACTTATTTGTAGAAGTCTGTATAAATTTCAGAGATTGGAATTCTGACTAATTTTCTTGTGGGACTCAAATTTTGATAATTATAAATCCTGACAAACTCTGAAGGTGGAATCGAGTGCATTAATAATATTTTCCTTTTTAGAAATTAAAGATGTCTTTTCGTAACAAATAACATTTTATAAAATGTGGTTCTTATGCTCAAAGCAAAATATATTTTGGTTGAGAGTGTTAAAACCATGAATACCTTTTTTCTTATTATTATTATTATTTTTATAGAAGGAACATAATTTTGTTTTGTTTTTGTTGTGTTGTGTTGTGTTGTTTGTTTTAAATTATAGCAAATTAGCAATTATTTCCTTTATGGTAAAGTTTTTGTTTTTTTGTACACAAAGTCAATGTACCAATGATAATTTATATCCCTGGCTGATTGTATGTTTTTTATGGGTTTATGAAGATAATGGTCCATTTTTTTCTTTTTCTAATTGTGGACTATCCCATTATTGTCTGAAAAAAAATTGAGTGTTCAGATGTAGGGATTTTGTTCTTTGTGATATGTATATTTCTGCCTTTAGTTCCTTATGTTTATTACATATTTTATCTCATTGTTTCCAATTAGATTTGTATTATTAAGGCCTCGTTTGGCAAGAGGCTATTTTCGCCAAAAAGTCAAAAAGTTACTAAAAAAGTTAAAAAGCCAACAACCCATATCAAAAAGTCAAAGATTCCCTTTTTCTCTCTACTTTTTGCACATCTTTTCGTAAAAAGTCAAAAAGTCATCCCAAGCATACTAATTTTTTTTACATCACATTTTAGCCAAATAGCCAAAAAGTTACTAAATTAGCTTATTCCCAAACGAGGCCTAATAGTCTTATTAAATTATATTAAAGGTTAAGATAAATAACTAGTTGATAAATTGTAACAGAATATTTATATAAGTATATTTAGTGTTCATTCCGGGTAATTTTATAGCACGAGTGCTTTTATTAACATTTCGTATGTTTGAGTTAAACTATCCAGCTTTTTTTGTCAAAGAGGCTTTGGTCCTGCATTTGTTGACTACAGTATGTGCTTTTGCATTGTACCATACTCAATCCCTATGTTTCTGGATGTCCACGTGAAATTACAGGCTGATCCTGAACTAGCTCAAGCTATTATTGGAAATGACCTCAATAAACTGCAGGATATTTTAAGGGAGCGACATAGCCAAAAATCTGAATTACGACGTCGACAAGAAGAGGAGCTAGTAAGTACTTGTATTACTGACTTTCCTTTTTCATTCCTTGGTGCTTATAGAATCTGCCATATTTCCTCAAGTTTTATTGAACTGATTGGTTTCTCCTTCACTCTTTGCAACTTATAATGTCATAATTTCACAACAGTAAGATTTTCCAAAGGTGTTTTGGAAACTCATGTCAAGGGAATGTGCTTATTTAATTCCTTTTGGCGAAATGTCATTAAATGTAATCCTTATTTATGAACCTAGGTTTAGTCTGAGGTGTGCCAAATGCATCTTTTTACATGTAGCCCATAGATGCCTTGTGTGAAGGATTCTTTGAATCTGGTGACTATACATGTACATAACATAAATAGATATCGAACTTTTACAGCCAGGTTAGTTATTTTAGTTGACCCATGTTTTGCATGTTCTTTATAGGTGCAATCCTCATAATGTTAATGTTGCACCTTTGTGTAAGTATGTTAGCATGCTCTTAGATTGTCTAGTAATGCTCATATATATGACTAGCGAAAATACGTTTTTCTTAACATTTCCCCCCCTTCATTTCTTAATGGTAGATCCCTGTACGATTTGTACATTATAATTTATAAAAGAGATATCAATGTGACCTTTGTGAAGTACCTGTAAGACATCATACTTATGTCTGAGATTGCACTAATTGCTCCTCTGACTCAGACCTTTTCATTGCATAGAATTCCTTAGGTGCAAAAGGTAGTTCTAACATAAGCATTGACACTGACCATTTTATACTGCAGCTGATTCACCCATGTTCTCTTTATTCTGCAACATAGGCACTTCTCTATGCAGATCCTTTTGACGTAGAAGCACAGAAGAAAATTGAAGCTGCAATTCGCCAGGTTGGTTATTTTATTATTAATTTTCCCATGTAATATTGATGCCATTTATAGTGAGATATTTATTTGGGGAAAATATTTGAAGAGTCCATCCTTGTTTGCATGTGAGTTTGAGCTTATTAAATAGGTCAATGGGAGTATGGAAGATAGGAAAACCAAATTTTCTTTTTCCCTCTTATTTTGGAACAAATGTAAAAAAACTTTACACATGAAAGTGGCTTATCGATTTGATCTTGGTATAATGGCTTTTCTGTCCATGGTTACTTTTTGATCTCACTTTTATTGTTTTCTTTCATCTTCTTTCCCACCCCCTGTAATAATACATACATGTGAACCCATTGTCTAATTTCAACTTTCTATGTTAAGATTGTTTTGTTTGGAAGGTTTCTGGGTCTTATGCTTGATGCTAGGTCTAGTTCATCATTGAGAAGAGAGTTGCATCTTAGTTCTACGTGTGACGAATGCGAAGTCCATCCCAACATATGTGCTTATTTATTTATTATTTTTTATATTTAAAAAAAAAGCTTGTCATTTTGGTGCTAGAAATTGTATTTGGCAGACTACGAGTACTTTCCTTAAATATGTATCTGAAACCCAGACAGTAATATAAACATTTTACAAGAAATTACCACTGATTGTGTTACTTATCTTGTTAGTTTTTTTCCCCCTTCCTTCTATTTGTTGTCTCAAATAACTACTTTCCCTTTGGTTCTTTGCATTGTTTTTAAATGGTTTGCAGAAAGGTATTGATGAGAACTGGGCAGCTGCTCTTGAACACAATCCTGAAGCTTTTGCAAGGGTGGTATGTGTAATTGACTGCCACATGTAAAAACTGTACTAGTGATTTCTTGGTAAATGAGTTTTAAATTATTTTTGAACTTTTCAGGTCATGTTATATGTTGACATGGAAGTCAATGGTGTCCCTTTGAAGGTAGTAACAAGGGAAATAGCATGGTTTGCTTCCATGCTTTTCTATATTTTTTATCGTTACACTTGTTTTTAATTCTGCATGCAGTAACAGCCCTGTGTTTCTTGTATTGCCTGCTAAACATTTTTTTTCCCCCTCTCTTGGAACATGCTTACTTTGTCTTTAATGCAGTTGTTAAGTACTGCGCTCTATGTTGTTTTTCTTGCACAATCCAACGATTAATTGTTGCAGATAGCTTACAGTTCAAGTTTAGAAGTTTGAGTCGGTGATGTTGAGTAGTGTAGCTTGTTACTTTGTATTTTAAAATCCTCTTCCCTGTTGCTTTTATTGATTGTAGACTTTTTGCTTCACTTCCTTTCAGGCATTCGTTGATAGTGGTGCTCAGTCAACAATCATATCTAAAAGCTGCGCTGAGCGCTGTGGGTAAGTTCTATTTATTGCACTTAGTTCTGAACAATTAGAAAGATTAGTAATGCAGATTAACATACAAAAACCTGCGCGTGCTTGAACTACCTGTAGATGCATGCAAACACCTGATTAATATTTGACTTTTGTACTTGTGTAGAACAATTCTAAATGAGCAACCAATCCATTTCATTCCTATCGAATTGGCATCTCTTCCATGTGTTCTTAGTTTGTTTTGCGTTATTTTAGGGTAGGCCAAATGGCAATGTGGTGTGAATATGAATCATGGAG
The DNA here is from genome assembly GCA_025200525.1 of Camellia lanceoleosa. Taxonomy (NCBI): domain Eukaryota; kingdom Viridiplantae; phylum Streptophyta; class Magnoliopsida; order Ericales; family Theaceae; genus Camellia; species Camellia lanceoleosa. The sequence goes on along the minus strand of CM045764.1, from coordinate 180,474,837 downwards.
TAGAATGACAATGTGGCAGGGATATGAATCATTGACATTACCCATGTCCATTACATAGATGAACCTCTCTGAAATTAGTGGTTATAACTTATAGCTTATTTATGTGATTGCTCAAGTTAAGGTAGTGTCTGGTGTGCAAATTTATGTGATTTCTGTGAGTCTGTGCCGTTGTCTTATTGATATAATTCGAAAGATTGTTGACCCAGAGGAAATGTGAAGTGAAGTTTTCATTGTTGTACCTTTGTCATTTGGAAGAGATCTTTCTATGGCTATTGCACACATTATTCAGTTGGTAACTAGGTAAGATGGAGTTGAATAATGCCATTCGTGTTTTAATACATTATAGTTGGGTTACCGGATTAAGCTAGCTACTACTTGTATTTTTTTGTTGCCTCCATTCGTAAAGATTGTCATCCTGGTATTTGAGTTTTGGATCTTCATGTGTTCACTTAATCCAAGGCCTTATTTATTTATACAATAATGTGGTGAAAGGTATTCTTGCAACTCGAGAGTGGGAATTTGGAAAGTAACGACTTGAATCCTTAACAAACAGTTGACTATATAAGAGACCTTGAGACTTTGTTTGCTTCAAGATTACGAAACAGCATATAGGAAATTACATAATGTTTTAGCTGAAGAATTCAGTACAGTGCAAACAAGCCTTGTAAATGGGGAAAAGGGCCAAGCCCTGGTTCAACACACACCTTTTCTACCTTAAAACTGCAAACAAGCTAAAGAATCCAAGAGCTCCAATAGAGACAATCTTCTAAATTTTCTTGATCCTGATGACTGATAGAAACTTTTTTCCTATGCACTTCTGTGGGCATAGATTGTTAGTGATACATGTTATTCATTTTGTCATGATCATTGTTTTCTACTTTGTCTACACTATAGTATGTTTAAGATCTAAGTGAAGAAAGGCTTATTGTCATTGATGCATCCTCTTGCAGATTGTTGAGGCTTATGGATCAGCGTTATAAGGGCATTGCTCATGGGGTTGGTCAATCGGAGATATTAGGTCGGATTCATGTTGCTCCAATCAAGGTAATGTACATACCAGTTTTCTGGGGAAGTTGCTTTGTCGCCTTTGATTTTCTGATCGGTAGGCCTCTATGTCTGCATGTGCATGCACGCCTACTTGTGTTTATGGATAATCTGATGTGTTTTGCTTTTCTATTGTCATACTTCTCTCAAAGCACATTTAAGTGTGAAAATGGAGAGCATGTTTGACACCTGTTGACTTCTTGTTATTCAAATGTTTCATAGTTTACTGATTGGGAATATTTGAGTACTTGGTTTAGTGACAATCTATATTTTGTTGTCGTCTGCAATTCATGTGTCATCTTCAGTAGTTGGAGGTTCTCCTCTTTTTCCTTACTCCTTGCTTTGTTTGTTCTGTGTGTGTAAGCAAGGTGTGGAAAAATATTGTGCTTACCTTTAGTTTGTAATTACATGGAAGCACATCTCTCATTTGTGCACTCTTAGCCTTACAGGTTATTATTAGTTTGAAATATGTTGATGAATATATGACATGTATCTGATTTCTCTTTAAAAAAATTTCTTTACTATGCGAGATGAAAGTTTAGTATCTCTTTTTTGTACTATTGTAAGCTTGTATGCTAACATTTTATCTTTGTTTCTTTCTTCTTTCTTCTTTTTTTTTTTATAAAAAAAAACATTTTTAGATTGGGAATGTGTTTTACCCTTGTTCCTTCGTGGTTTTGGATTCTCCTAATATGGATTTCCTTTTTGGGCTGGATATGCTTCGTAAGCACCAGGTAACATGGTTATTCTTTCAAGCTGTTTAAATTTATGACTTTCTCCAAAATCCAGAGTGGTTAAATAGTTAGTTCTAAATAGCTACTGGTTGCAGTGCATAATTGATTTGAAGGAGAATGTCTTGAGAGTTGGTGGAGGAGAGGTTTCAGTACCCTTTTTGCAAGGTTGTTTTGTGTTTCCCACACTATCTGCACTACTTGCGTTATTTACTTTTTCACTAGTGGTTAATTTCCATTGAATTGATTTGTTTGTCTGTGATTTCTGGATTTTTTGAAAAGCTTAAATTTTGGATTTATTTCAGAAAAAGACATTCCAACTAATTTTCTGGATGAAGTTGCAAAGCAAGCCTCAAGCTCTGGAGCACAGGTAGAGGGATATTCCTGACCATGTGCTTTCACTAAACGGATTATACTCTGATAATTGCACTGTATGATGGTTTAGCATATGTTCTATATTCTTGTTTTCTTATTCTCTTTATCTATTAAATGCTCAAATGCACATCTGGTAAATATTTGATATATAACTTTGTTGAACAAGTTGCGTAGAAGAATTGCAGTACTTTGCCAGTAGTATTTTATTTTTCTCTTTGAATTGCATTAGGATATTGATTAATTATGGAAATAAAAATTTATTTAAAAAAAAAAAAATCCATGAAGCCTAAAACCCAAGTGCAAGAGTTTGAAGGGATGGTCTGAGAAGTTTAATCAGAAAAGTAGTTTTTGTTTGGTTCGACACCTCTGGTAATGCTGTAATTGGTTGGGCATGCAATGGTCTTTGGTGATTCATAGTACCCATGCTACATCCCTTCTTTCTTCATTTATTTTGAAGTTGAAGGTTACGAACCTCCGTGTGAGTATTGCATGCGACCTACTGTCTAGAGTGGTTTATGTGAACTGTTGTTAGATTTGGACCTCTGATGGAACATAATTTTGGCTTTGTTCTCCTGTGATTTTGCAGGCTACATCTGGAACAAGAGAGAATAGCAGAACACAAACTGGGGGTCAGTCTTCTAATTAGTTCTAGAGTCCTTATATATGCTTTTATCGCATGCATGGTTTAACATGAATTATTATGCACATTTGCTTTGTTTCTGCAGAATAAAATTTCTTTAATTATAGCATCTAAAGCTTGAATTTTCAAATATGACATACTTTGTTGAGTTCAAGGTGTGCTCTTTATCAATTGATCATGTGAAGATCAAGGTTTTAAGAAATTTATCCTTCTGGTTAAACTTCCCTCTCAAGTCTTGGATATCAAAGAATGGTATCTCAGGTTGCACGTACTATCTTTTAGGTTTTTATTGTTTTTATTTGGCCATGCCACATGGATTAACACTCATTCAAAATTCTCGTAAATGAGCTTTTTTGAATTCCTTTTGGTGTTTCCGCCACCTATGTAACCAGAGTTTGATATTGGGGAGACTGTCCTTGCGTAGCGCCTTGATGAGGGGGCCTCTCAGGACATTGATGTTTACCATTAAGAACCTGTCTGATATTTCCTCTTTTTGTTGTTTGTCTTCTATTACGCATATTATTCAAATAAATTATATATAAATATATATTTTTTAGATGGGAAAATAAATTATATTATGTTCTTTTAATGTAATGAAATTAACTTGTGACAATCTCTCTCTTCCCCTGCAGGTAGTGCGCCTGACCGGTCACAGGTGATTTTACAATTTTAAATCATTTGAATTGCTGCTTATTAGCAAATATTCTGTATTTTATGCATTCTTTGGCTATATATTATTGCTGCATTTTTTTTTTTTAAAATTAAAAATTTTAAATGCTGCATATTTCCTTCCAGTAGCTTATACCATCTGGTTAAATACATCATCTCATTGGTGTTGGGTGTTGAATTGTTGTGACCACAATAAATTTTCAGTAATTAAATGGCTTTGACTGAGATTATGATTTATAAGCACAACCAGGTCATAAATGAAGGTTGTTTGTCTGCAGGGACCTGAATTTGAAGCCAAAGTTACAAGACTGATTGAGCTAGGGTTTGGAAGAGAGGCAGTCGTACAAGCTCTAAAATTTTTTGATGGTAATGAAGACCAGGCCGCTGGGTATCTCTTTGGGGGCTAAAGGTGGTTTTTGTCTTTGTGAGTTTTGTGGACCAAAACTGGTTTCCACAGCGAACTTTTTGATAAAAAAAGAGAAAAAAAAAAAGAAGAGAGAAAAATGACTGACTTAACTTCATTTGTGTCTCTCTCTCAACATTCATTGGGCCTGTGATAGTACCTGCTTACGAAGTGTTGTATTTTGAATGTGAATTAATTTATATTTAAGATTTTTTGAGAGCCTATTTCTTTGGGATTGTTCTTTCATGATTCTTCTATTATTTGCTCAATTTTAGGTTCGGAGGTCTAAGGGATTAAAGCTCTTCTAGTTTAAAGACCTCAGATTTCTGAGATAAACCTATATATAGCAGTGTGAATCGTGATGCATTACTTATGGATGGATCAAAATTCAATAGAAGGCAGCCCATGATTCAATATGACCAGAATAGATCATGTTGTGTTTCCATTTTCATTTTGAATTTCATTAGGTTGATGACTTTATAATAGAAGTCTGATGAACATCTTACAAATTACCAAGAGGGACAAAATGTTATGGTTAGAAAATTACAGCTAAGAGGGACAACTTGCAAACGAAAATGCTGAACTAACAGATGGTATATTTTTTGTTTCATGCAAGCTAAAACCTTCGTATATGCCTCGTCATCTTTGCAAACAATTGTGGCAAATGGAAAATTTTTTTCCCCCAACAATAATTAGGCCTCGTTTGGCAAGAGGCTATTTTAGCCAATTAGTCAAAAAGTTACTAAGTTAGCCAAAAAGTCAACAACTCATACCAAAAAGTCAAAGATTTCCTTTTCTCTTTACTTTTTGCACATCTTTTCGTAATTAGTCAAAAAGTCATCCCAAACATACAAGTTTTTTTTACCTATCTTTTTAGCCAAATAGTCAAAAAATTACTAAATTAGCCTGTTCCCAAACGAGGCATTAGTGAAGGAATAGAGAAAGGGAAGCTAAACTCGTGGCGGGAAAATTTTTGAGTCTTGAATTCAAGCATCACGCCCATCAATTAAAGCAAGGATCCTCTCCTTGTATTCCCTACTTCACTTTCTCCTTGCAATGGTCAAGATTCATCTTAAAAGAATCTAATGGTTCAGATTAGTTTATTAAAAATTTAAAAAAAAAAAATTGGAAAGACCTACACTATTAAATTTTTTAAAAATGAATCTTGACCATTGCAAGAAGGAGGAAGTGAGTAGGAAATGCAAGGATCTCAATCAATTAGGCCAGCCCCTTCTGACAAATGGATTTGAAACAGCTTTGTATGTTGGAGAAAAATAAAGCCATAGGCATCAACTCCACAAAAGTATACAATCAATTTGCTTGTGAGCTACTCACATCTCCCCTTATATTGAAGGCAGATATTATAGTCTCCTTGCGTGTGGAGAATGAATGGCTTGAAACCGAGGCATGGAACCAATCTCGCGACAACGAAGCAAATAAGACAACAAAGCGCTACAGTATTCAGTAAATTGTAACTTCTAGTTATGAAAGTCCAATTTGAAAGAAGTTCATGAAAATCAAAATCAATGGAACTTCTGTTGTTTAGTTTGATAAGCAAAGGTTTACATAAAAAAATCCACGACAATACAATGATGCCCAAACCTAAAATTGCAAACAGAGCCATATTAGGATATAGGCAGCAAAAATAAAATCAAGTTCTGCTCAAGGACTCACACATTCGACAAACTTCTTAAATCTACACCACATATCGAAATTGTATAACTAGGGGACAGAGCCCAAAACAATGGTAAATATGAAGATCAAAACCTTTCTGCCAATCTGGCAGTGACTGCTCTAAGTTTTGAATACACCTTCCCAGCGGGGGACCCTAAAATAAGACTACAGAGCGAATCCCTTGCAATTTTAATGTTGGCAAAAGAACCTAATATATGAATCTTGGTGTCTGCAATCACAATCCGTGTCTTCGTCGAGTTCTCAATGGCAAACTTTGTCTTCCCTCCTTTACCAGACAACCTACCGATCGCACGAGACAGGTGCTCACCTCGAAGGGTTTTCACATCCTTGATCTCAAAGGATTCAACATAAAGCTCGTCCATACGCAGGAGCGCGATAGCATCTATCACATCAAACCCTAGCATGAATGCGTGGACAAAATCTGCACTCTTTTGTAGGTTACTGATATCGGGCGTGTCTGGTCTGGTCTTCAATTCAACTTTGCGAGCTTTGAGATTCATACGGATATCAATCTTCATTTGATCATATATTGGATTGTAGATTTCCATCCATGCTTTCTTGAGGCGTGTACCGATGAGGTGGAACAGAAACCTTCCGAAACTGAACTCGACCTTCAGATATCTCGTGAGCTTTCAAAGGCTCAAAATTTGGCTTTGATGGAAAATTTACAGGCTTTGGTTGAGATGTAGGTTTTTCAATCTCCATGGCAGTGGTGCTTTCATTGGCTTGCATCGTTTAATCTCTTGAATAGACGAAGCAAAATCTACTTGAAATATTAAAATCCAAATCGATATTAGATTAGTTAAATCAAGGGCCATACTACATTCAATAACATTGTATAAAGAGCTTATGAAATGACAAAATGAGAATTAGTATATCAGTTGGAATAGATCAAACAACGTTAAAAGGTGCTGTAGCCCACATACAATGTACTAGTTACCAACCCTGGTAAATTTACTGCTCTACACAAACATGGATCGGAGAAAAGAGACACGACACTGATTTACGACCCCTACGTTAATGGTAGGAGGTCCACTAACATAAAAATATACTCAAATGTTCACACGTACACGGATTTATTTCCTAAATGGTCATGAGCCTCATGGCACATTAAAAACTTGGGTATTATTTGGTTGTGTTACAAGTTTTCCATTGCTTCTACCAAAAAAGGAAAAAAAAAGAAAAAAGAAAAAGAAAAAGACCTTTTCTTCTTGTTAAGGCAAACTTCAAAAAATTTAAAAACAAAAACAAGTGCCAAGCTGTTGCTATGTGTTCAAAATTCTTGAAAACAAAAAAACATGAAACAAGAAGGCCCTTGGTCATCTTGCTTTGATCCAAGAGACCACTATTTTCAACACTCAAACTAGCAGTTTCAACTCACATGGCAGCTGGAGAACCACCCAAAATATTCAAAAAAAATTCCCCTTTTAGGAATTGGTCTAGCAAATATAATCCTTCAATAAATTTTTTTCCCCTTCTTCATAAAATATGCACACACCTGAAACTTCACAACTTTTTGGTACAAATATTTCAACAAAAAACTAATGTAAAAAAAGAAGAGAAAATTTGATAACAATTTTCTAGAATAACTAAAGAATTCAACTGATTATAAACTATGGAACACTTGATAAATATTTAATGCTCAACAACAAATCAAATTCGATACTGAGATGATGACCATTCATTGGCTTCCCACCTTCGTGCATACATACAAATACAAATACAGATATACATATATATATATATATATAGAGAGAGAGAGAGGTGTTTACCAGATGGAAGGGGAGAGGGAGGGAGAGAGAGAGGAGGAGGCACAGCGAAAACAAAACTGTTGCTGCGTTTAGGTCAGTCTGCTCTCGTCTTCTTCTTCTTCTTCCCTGATCAAAACCCTAAATAGGGTTAAGCTATAGATGGGCCCGCATATGAAAAGGCCCAATCCGCTATGAACCAGTGAATTTGATTGTGGGCTTGGGTTTTAGAATGTTTGCCTAAATGCGCCATAATCTCTTCTATTTTAAGGCTTTTTTACCTGCAAGTCCCAATAATTTAATTCATTATCTATTAGGTCTTAAGTTTTTATCTCATACACCATACACCAGGAAGGAAAAATTCTATTTTTACACATTTAATTAGCTCAAGACACACACACACACTTAATGAAATATTAATTTAATGACTATTATATCCTAAATAAAAATAACAATAATAGACATCCAGTAACACCCATAATATTATATGAAAAAATTCTCCGTACACATCTTTTAATAATAAAAAAATCTCAATGTAAACCTTTTGAGCAATCAAAGCCAAGGTGAAGACTCAACAGATATATTGGCAAAGGCCATGAAAACCTTTGATAATCTTTACAACATTCGGGACTCTTATTTTTCATCAAACCCAAATGACTAAATCTCTAAATTGCAATCCGATTCAGATCTTGCTCTCAAGCTCCTCGATTCCATTGCTTCTGGTACTTACTCAAAAACTCTTCAATTATGTGTATAATTATTATTATTAAGGAAAATAATAGAATTCTGGGTTCGTTATAATAAAACAATAAGACCATTTGAGGAGAGTACAGTGAAAAATTAAACTGGTTTGTGCTTTTTCCATTTATTCACAGGTTTTTAAATTGTTATTTATTGGAGATTAATTTATTTCTATTAATGTTTAGAAGTGTTTATTTATTTATTATTTTATTTCAGTTGTGTACGAGCAAGTGTACTATTTTGGAGGATTTATAATAGTCTTCAATGGAGGTTTAATGGAGGTCTTTTATGCAAGTTTTCAATGGAGGAAATTTCATTTCGGACCAACATCTTCTTCAAGGGCGTAGGTGGGTCAATGTGGAAGTAGGGTTAATCAAAAGTGTGTGGAAAGAGGGTTAGTGGTGTGTGTACAATAGTTATAAGTAAATGGTGTAATTGTAACTTTAAGTGTGTGGATTGAGAAAATTAATTGATAATCAAATTAATAGGTGTGTGTATTGAGAAAAGATGTGCCTTGAGCTAATTAGGTGTGTGGAAATAGAATTTTCCACCAAGAAGTCCTGTTATATTTTTTTTATCTCGATTTTACCCATGCTATTATGAATTATATGGTTCTATTTAACTATCTCTCTCTCTCTCTCTCTTTCTTGAAGGATCTGGGTTTTGAAAAGTATTTTGTGCACTGTTGTGTTGCAAGAGCCATTGATTGTGCCATTGTAATGTTGAGCGGAAATGAAGGGGTCATGGCGTTGACGGCAGTGAGGAAGTTTGTGACGAAGGCTCGGCAATTGAACGGTTGTTCGTTAGTGTTGGTGAACATAAGAGCTGCCTCTGTGGCCCTTGGATTTGAGAGAGATGGTGTTAGATCTGAGAGAGATCAAGAAAATCAACATGAATGGAGATGGGTGTGTCAACATTGACGAGTTCGGAGCTCTATACTAGTTAATAGTGGACGAGCGAGAATCAAAAGAAGACATGAGAGAGACGTTCAGGGTGTTAGATCAAAATGGTGATAGGTTCATCTAGGTATTTTCAATGCTGATCGGAGCTTCTATCTTGTTTAAACCAGTAATAAATTTATCAGTAAATTTGTTGAATATATTTATTTTTGTATAGAACTTGATAAACTAAACAATGATAAATTTATCATTTGTAATGGAAATTTTCCTTTTGTAATTTTTTTACAAACAGTCGGTGATAAATTTATCACTGAATGTATCTCTGATTCTTGTGTTGGTTTGTAATAGCGATTGCTTGATTTTTCTTCTGTAATTTTTTTACAAACAAACAATAATAAATTTATCACTGAATCTGATTTTTGATTCTTTGTCTTGATTTGTTAATGTGAAAAATAATGAGAACTATTTTCTAGTAATGGCTTCTCGTCTCTCTCCTTCGTTCTCTTCATAATTTTTCTTCTCATTTTCGTTTGTTGCCACCAAATTTGAGGAGGGAGTGGTAGTAGTGATGTACTTGAGATGAAAAATGGATAAAAAAAATTTATTGTAGAAGGTCGGAGGATAGTGGCAATAGTGGAGGTTGCCAAAGGTTATAATCAGAGGTCGTCAAAGGTTATCGCCGGAGATCAGAAATGATTGACAATGGCTGGAAGGGGCGATGGTGGGTCATGGCAGTGACATGTGCACAAAGTAGAGAAGTCAAACATGTGGGTTATCAGGGGTAAAATGGGAAGGTGGGCTAAATTATTTTGGAACAGGATCTCATGGGTTTTAAGTCTGGTCCAAAGGACCAGCCCGTAACTCCGTCATATTTTAAAAGGCAGAAAGCCAGAGGATTCTATTTACCCCTAAAAATTTATTAAGTACGTCAAATTAAAATTTTAATTAATATTATATCCTATAAAAATTTATTAATAAAGACAACCTCTATTGAATCTTAAAATAAAATATTATTTTTTCTCATGGTATACCCTAATCACATATATATATATTCTTTATATTCATTATCAAGTTTTAATTATTTTCTCCTCTTTTTCTTCCTCATTCCAAATCTCGAAATCACCCCACCAAAACTCACCATTATTACCTATATCATTGTTTCTTATCCTTGTGAATAAAAAAAAGGAGTTTTCTTAGGTGTGCAACCCACAAAAGGTGTAAGTGGGTTGCACACCATGTGCCACTCACACAAAAGGTGTAAGTGTAAGGTGTAAGTGTAAGTGGAAGGTATAAATGAAATGTATAAGTTGCACACTATGTGCCACTTACACAAAAGGTGTAAGTGCAAGGTAAAAAAGGTGTAAGTGTAAGGTGTAAGTGAACACAAAAAGGTGTAAGGTGTAAGTTGCACACTATAGCATTACCCTAAAAAAAATTGAACAAAATCAAACAATAGATGAGAATAATAATAAAAATTATTTTTTGAAATAACTCTTCAAAGAGGAGGTAAGTATTGACATAAATATTAAAGTATAATTCTTGATTTTTGTATTTTTTTATACATAAAAATAAATATTCAATCTATTTAATATCATTATTGTTCAAACTTTCAGATCCGAATAATTAATTTTCTTGTCAAAAAACACTCACAAAAAAATAAGCAATGGTTAAGCGAACTGTAATTACGACGCACCTCCACATGAATGACATTAACAGAACTTGGAATGAACTTGCAGAAACATGTGTCTCCAATTTCAATGTTGTTGGCCATCTTGAAATCAGATCAATTAGCAATGTACTGTATCTGAATCAAATAACGTTGTTTGGCATTATAAGTTCGAATATGATAATTTTGTTCTTACTTTGAAAGATAATTTAAACAAAATTTATAAGATATACTGAGAATAACATAAAACCTAAATAATTGAAAGCCTCCTCTTTTAAGTTTTAATGGGTCCACATATGAAAATTCCCAAACCTCTATAAACCAGGAATATTGATTATGGGCTTGGGCTTTAGCTTGTTTCCCTATATGGGCCATAATCTCTAGTATTTTAATGGGGGAGTTACCAGCTAGTCCCTTGGACCAGAGTTAATATCCACAAACTCTTGACCTAATATTTACTTTTTTGTATTCCCAATTTACCCCTATTCTTGACCACCACATGCGTAAAACAATTCCACAATCTCTCTTTCACAAACATGTGAAGAAACCACGCGATTTGGAATGCGATTTCTCAGGCGACTTCTCAGCTGATTTCCTACAAACAAAGAGATCTCTAGCGATTTGGAACAACATCCGAAGAAATTTACTTTGTCCTAGATCTACATCAATCTAGTTGTTTCTATTATGAAATCAATTTCAAATGACTACAAGCAGCATTGATTTTTCAAATCTCGCCTCTCTCGTCTCTCTCTTCCTTCTTCTCTCTTTATTTCTCTCAAACCAAATCTATTGCAAACAAGGGTTTAATATATCAGTGATAAATTTATCATTGATATATGTCTTTGAATCTTGTGTTGATTTGTTACGATGATGATGAGATTTTCTTTTTGTAATTTTTTAACAAACAATCAGTGAAAAATTCATCAACGAATGTGTCTTCAAATCTTTGTGTTAATTTGTGACCTTTTTTTTTTTAATAATTTTTTAACAAACAGTCAGTGAGAAATTTATGTGAATGTGCCTATCAGTGATAAATTTATCACTGAATATGTCTTTAAATCTTTGTGTTGATTTGTAATGATGATGATGAGATTTTCTTTTTATAATTTTTTAATAAACAGCCAGTAAGAAATTTATCAGTGATAAATTTAACATTGAATATGTCTTTGAATCTTGTGTTGATTTGTGACAATGATGACGAAATTTTCTTTTGTAATTTTTTAACAAACAACCAATGATAAATTTATCATTGAATATGTCTTTAAATCTTGTGTTGATTTGTGACGATGATGAGTTGGTGTTGACATTTTGTGCAAGCATGCACATGATAAATTATCTATTTTGATATATTTTCTGGATAATGCTTGCAAATTTCATGTTTAGTCTAATATATTTTCTAGATACACATGGTAATATCTCTCCTGGATAATCTATAATTCAGCGCATTTAGGCTGTAAATGCAGAGATTGCCTTGTATATATATATATATATATGTACATCAAGTCCATGAATATCCATGCATGCTCAATCATCCACACAAAATTTGTACAGTGATGAATTTATCATTGATGAATTCCATGCTCCTGCAATTATAAATGAACAACTTTTGTAATGACGAAAATAATCATTCATCAATTCCATGCATGCTCAATTATTAGAAATGAAAAGTTCATACACTGGTAAGTTTACAGTGACAAATTGCAACAAAAACAGGAAAAAACAAAACAAGGGTAAGACAGTACAAAAAATAGAACTTCAGGACTTATTGGTGCATAAAACAAATCTTCAAGACTAAGATGAGAATAACTATAAAAAATAGGACCGGCCAGTAAAAGTCTCTAATTTAAAAGATAAGAAGGATCCTCTTCTAAGTAACAGATGGGCCCGTTCAAAAAAAGTAAAAGATGGGCCCCCATATGAAAAGGCCCAAACAGCTATAAACCAGGGAAATAAATTGTGGACTTGGGCTTTAGTTTGTTTGCCGACATGGGCCACTACTATTTTAAAAGGCACAAAGCTTCCTCCAAAGTTTGGGTTTGTAAGAACACCTCCAATTATCAAATTTTAATTTGAAGAAAAATATTCAAAATTTAACTTTAATTTATTTATCAAATGTTCATCAAATCAAGTGATATACAGTTTAAGTGTTCATCAAATTAAAAATTCATCAAATCCTTCATGAAATCAAAATTGAGTGGTGTTGGCTCCTAATCTGTAGAGATCTTTCCTCTTGAAACAACACCACTTTATGTTGTGATATTCTTTTCTCACTTGATATTTCATTAGGAGTTTGTCGCATCTAAAATTGCTGTTGGCGGCCATGAAATTTCACAAAATTACAAATTTATCAACAATAGTTGACATGAAAAGCTTCAAGTTGGAGAAGTTGAGCATTGCACCAAGCATGCATGCATTTCTCAGATGAATATAGTCACTGAAACGAAAACTAAATAACTTACAAAAGGTACAATTTTATCAGTAATTAAAACCATTTACATATAATACAATTTACATTTCCTTCTTAAAACCATTTACATCAATATATATATATATCAATCAGTAAGATATATTTTCCGTTAAAACCAATATTTGTACATGTACACAAAACACATTGCAATTTACACAAAAGAATGTTCTTTCATGGAAAACAACCCATTCACAATACAATTCTTCTAACCACCCATTTTTCATGGAGACATGAAAAAGAATATACTAACAAGAAGAACAAACCATTGTTTCAGAAACCTTTCCAGGCAGCAAGGACTTCGTGGAAGATTTCAGCGATAAGTTCCCTATCCGCGCATTGCATAAATGAATTGAAATCATCGCGAATGTCGAATATCTTACCAAACTTCACAAGATAACGCAAGCAACTCGCCTTTAGTTTTGGCAATTGATATAGAGAAGCATTTTGAAGCCTCTCGAGCACATTCTTAGCATCAATATCTTCAAGAAGACTCTCGTGGCACGTCTCTTTCAAGTCCAAGATGTCATACTTGTCAGCTGCTCGGAGAAGTGCCAGTCGGTGTGTCAGAAATTCTTGGTTTTGTATGTTCCCATATATGTAATTGAGAAAAGCCTGGCAAGCCTCACTTGACATGTCAGAGATGTTTATGGTGGACAGTTCCTTCTCTTTGAGGTCATGTGAGAACATGCTGCGAAAAACAGGTGACCGTGCAGCGAGAACTGCGCGGTGAGCTCCAATGCTTCCATCAGAAGCGTTGATTACAATGTCGGTGTGAATGCCTTCGGATAACATTTTACCAAGGGACACGAGGGCAGTCACATTCGATTGCTTTTGCGTCAAACCTTCAGCCCAGATGGAGCAAGGTTCTCCACCCTGCATGTTTTATGAAGCATATTTGTCAGGTAGCGGATAGATACAAATTACAATACTGTCAAAAGTATTGCTGCCATTCCTGTTTCATTAGTGAAATTTCACTATTTCCATACAACTTTGTTATTTTTACTGTATAAACCTTTATTGAGATTTATAGATTTTGACAAGGGGATTAGGCATGATTATCACAGTTATTGATAGTGATTCTAAAATTCAACTGATCTCATATCTATTCTTTGCTAAACTTGAGGACAGTTTCAAATGTTTTCGTTTATATGCAATCATTCTATTAAAATAAAAGACGGGTGTAAAAGGTAGGCAAAGAATCATACCTCTAAAGGTACAATCTTCAAATCAAGGAATTCAACGTCAATTATGAATTTCCCCGTTAATGGAACCTCAATTGCCCAAACAAAATCGTCGTTATTCTTGAGCTTCTTGTCTGTAATTTCTGCATTGACAAAAGATGACACCAGTTAAACAGCATTGACGAAAGAAAAATTATCAACAATAGACCTGATGAAATTCTCATCCTGAATTTGTTCTATCAACAGGTGTTCTAATGCTAATCTGCAAAATTCTATACCTAGATTTAACACAATTAAGACTTTAAGAGCATCAATTACAAACAAAACATGCACAATTGGGTGTTGTAAGCACTAAGAAATTAGTACAAAGTCCTTAAAGAATCTAAAGAACAAGAAATTAAGAAACATCTAATTGTAATTTATTACCTGGGTGAATCAAGGACTTGCGATCTCCCGCGGAGCAGACCACTCGAATGATAAACGATGCAATTGGAGGACTGTCTCTGGTTAAATTCGATATTTCTGGGTATAGTTTAATGAGCAATGCTCGATTCTTCTCCACAGCTAAATGCCTTCAATTCAAATAACCAATTGAATAAAAAAAAAAAAAAAAAACCCACTCTGCCCTCTGAAGACAGCATAAAAAAACAGAAAATAAAAACTGCAAATCAAATACAAATTTTTTTTGAAAAAAAAAGGAAAAAAAAAAAAAGAAGAGTTTTTCCAGGAAGAAGGAAAAAGGGATAATTTTCTTGTTAATATTATGTTTTCTTCCCGAGAAAATTCAACAGAAATGAAGAAATTAAAATTCGTAATCTCTGGATTTTCATAATCTGGGATCATATGAAACTTAAGGTCATCTCAGCTGAGCCAAAAAACTACAAAAGACTACTAAAAATTTCTGGGTATTTTAGTTTTTTTTTTACCCCATTGATCACAACACAACAACCAATTAACATATGATTCACAATCTATATTGACATATTCTACTCTTCTCCATTTTCTGAGCAACCAAACAAAACAGAGCTGAAATTCAGAAGCTGATCACAAATCAAATTCATGGAGGTCTATTCCGATTGCCTCCCGATAAAATTCAACAGAAGTGAAGAAATTAAAAATCGTAATTTCTGGATTTTCATCATTTGGGTTCATAAAAAACTTGAAACCCATCTCAGCTGAGCCTAAAAACTAAAACGACAACTAAAATTTTTTAAAAAAATCGGCTTATTTTAGGTTTTTTTTTTTTTCGTTGATCACAACACCCAATTAACAAATGAATCACAATCCAATTTATCATACTCTGTTTTCTGAGCAACGAAACAGAACAGAGCCAAAATTCACAGGACGATCAAAAATCAAATTGATGAGGCGAATCACTCACCAATTCCACTTGCCGATCTTGAAAGGATCGGACTTACGGTAGGTACAGGAGGCCAAGTTGTCGATCCGCCATTGGGCGAGGCGCGAAGTCGTTTCAACACGGTAAGCAGAGGAATCGCTCATCCTAGCGAAGGCCAAAGCGGCGGCGATTTCATGGATGCAATCGAAGAGTCCCTCGAACAACAACTCTCCGGGCTTCCCCAGGTTTGCTCCTCTCTCTCTTCTCCTTCTTCATACACATTCACTCTCTCTCTCTCTTCTCTCTCTGCTTCTAACAAGTGTTGAAGAAGAAGGAGATGAAAAAGATTCTTGGAAACAATTGGGTATATAAAAATTAGATGAAGATTTCAAAAAATCTGTGTCACTTGCTTTTGGTTGGTTTGATTCTAGCGAGGGTTTCGGGCACGCAAGGATATTGATATTGCTTTACGCCATTGATGGTGAAGTAAGCAGGGGAGGGAAGTTTTTAGAGAGAGAAACAGAGTGTGTGTGAAGTGAGAGAGTGAAGGGGGGCAGGGGGCTCAGTTTGCTGATTTGTTGGGTTGCCTTCGTTTGGCCTACGATTAAATTTCATTTTTTTTTTGGATTAAAATAAGTACAGAAACATAAAATAAATTTTTTAATTTAATAAAATAAAATGTTATATTTATATTATAATTATTTTTTTCTTTCATAAAAATTTAAAAAATTTATTCTAAATGAAATTTTTTAACACTCAAATTAAAATAATCAAAAAAAATTAAAAAGTGAACTTACATCTCAAACGTTAATATTGGGGAATTCCATCGTCATCTCTCAATCAATTGTTTAATCAAAAAATATCTATTATTTTTATTATTATTTATTTTTGATGACCTTGATAAAGGAAAAAGTATTTATAAGTCTTATTAGGGAGATTTATACTACATATGAAAAGTTTTTATAAGTCTTGTGGAAAGTTTGTTGACACATTTACCTTCAATATTAGTTGTTAATATCATAAATAATAATAGGGCAAATTACAAACACCCCCCTCGAGGTTTGATAAAAATACAGATTCCCCCCTGAGGTTTGAGAAATTACAAATTGCCCCCTGAGAGTCAAATTTTCATAACAAATTAGGAAAAATTAGGGGGGAATCTGTATGAAAATAAAAACCTCAGGGGGCAATTTGTTATGGATATATAAACCTTAGGGGGTGGGATGTAATTTCTCAAACCTCAGGGGGGAATCTGTATTTTCACCAAACCTCGAGGGGGTGTTTGTAATTTACCCATAATAATAAAACTATATATAGGAAATTGAATGTTACCATAAATCATATCTATATAAACGTAACGTAACGTGACACCTACATAAACGTAACGTGACACTTATGATTTATGGTAACATGCAATTTTTAGAAAATTACATGTTACCATATATCATATCTACATAAACGTAACGTAATACGACACTTACATAAACGTAACGTGACATTTATAATTTATGGCAATATTCAAATTTCTATATAGGAAATTGAATGTTACCATAGATTATATTTACATAAACGTAACGTGACACCTATGATCTATGGCAGCATTCAATTTCCTATATATGAAATGTAACGTGACACCAACATAAACCAGCAACATTTTCACATTCAATTTAAAAAAATAAAAACTCATTAAGTTTGCAAAACGTAACGTGACATGTTACGTTACGTTTATGTAGGATCTTGTGGAATACATTCCTATCTGAATAGGACTTGAGACTCTATAAGAAATTCTACATGACTTATCCTACCATAAGTGTCTGAAAAAGGACTTATAAATAAGTCTCCCATTGGTAAATGAAGAAAATTAGTTGAATATGGTAATGGGAAACAATTGGTATAACTAAATTTTATTGTATAATTTTAACTTTTTAAATCATAATTAAAAAAAATATCACAATTAAAGAATTTATAAGTTATAACTCAAGAAGAAAATTGGTTATAATTAAAAAAAAATATATATAATTAGAAGTGCATATGATATACTATTTTTAAAAAGGTGTATATTAAAATTTTCCTATAGTAATTGCTAGCAGTTATTTATTTATTTATTTTGTTACAGGAAAATCCTCCCACTCTCCCGCAAGTCCAAGGCAGCGCCCCTTGAGGAGATCACCAGGGTGTCCTGTTGGCCGTTTCGAGTAAGAGACTATAACCTGGAAGCTTGTCCCGACCTCACAAAGCAAGCTCCAGTAAGTCAGGACTCGCACAGCGGGGGAGCATTGAACCCATACTAAGTGCTGACTAGACAACTTGAGGTTGGAAGCTTGTCCCGACCTCACAAGGCAAGCTCCAGTAAGTCAGGACTCGCACAGCGGGGGAGCATTGAACCCACACTAAGTGCTGACTAGACAACTTGAGGTCCAACCTCCTAACCAACAATGCTATCGCCCAGGAGATTGGCCCAAGGAGAAGGGGAATTGAACTTGTGACCTTGGAGCTTAAACCCCAAGGCTTTACCACAATGCCACAACCCCTTGGGTTACTAGCAGTTATTTTAATAATGCGGGTATTGGCATTTTTTTTTGAGTTGTATGTTTTATATAATAATATTAGAATGTGTGCATACTTGATGATTGTGTTGTGAAATCAATCTGGCGAATATAAATATAGGATAAAATTTGTAAAAATGTAATAAATTTTATTTAATTATACTCACATCTCATTCAATAAGGTTAAAAACAAATTATCAAATAGAATCAAGGCATGTATGTATAGACATAGAAATAATTAAGATTAAAATATATATTTAAGTAACGATACCGACACATAATCAAGATTGAATTACGAGACTCAATGTAAAATTTTTTTTATTATAAAATTAATACTGTCTTTTAGTTCATTGAGATGAAAATGAAACAGAATGTATTTTCATTTTTTAATGAATCAAATGTAAATTGAACCATCATTTAATAAATCAAGCACAATTCAAGGAAATTAGTGTAAATATGTCCTAATATTATATATATACCTTTGTGTGTATGATATGATTGGCAAGTTATTTGTATATATATGTTTGCATCCTTGGAAAGGAGCAGAATTTTCTTTATTGTTTTTGGTGCTTGCAAGCAAAGTATCTTCTTGTTGTTAAATTACCAAAACTATGCTTAAAGATTCCAACTATGGTTTCATTTGCATTGTACTACTCTTTTCTCTCATTAGTGTCTTTAGCACCCAAAAAGAGAAAAAACACTTATACATCATTTCTTTCTTGTTTTTAAAAACAAGAAAAGAAGCTAATGCCTCGTCAATTCTTAACGTTCCACAATTTGTAATTCACAGCATCAATAGTCACCAAAATTGTAAAATAATAATAATAATAATACTTGCACAATTGTGTGTCGTATTTAGCTCTCTTTTTTTAATTATATATATTTGTAGTGAACCTTACTGTATGTTTAAATGAAAATGAATTACTCAAACTAGGCTTTTTCTTATTATTATCATTTGGGATCATATTAGAGGTGTCCATTGCCATCTCTTATGATTGAGAAAAAAATCTCTCATATGTTGGCAAACATAAATTTTGGTAAAATAATTTTTATTTTATATTTACATGAATTTATGTAACAAAAAATATTTGTATGTATAAGATCTATTATATTTAAAAATAATAACAAAATCTAACATGCACTAGTAGTTCAAGGTTTTTAGAGATGAGGATACTTGATGATACTGCTAGCCATAGATGGAGTGGGTCAAGTTGGTTCACGTTTCCAAGCGGTTGTCCGATTGTTGAGCCCACCGAGAAACCTTCAAAAGAGTTCAACGGGGAACGGGGAGTCCCCCAGCGAACCCTTCGACGAGCAATTTAGAGAGGTAAGAGTGATGAAGATGTAGAGAGAGGGTGAAGATAGAGAACTTAACCTTTTCTTTGTCTTAGAAGTCTGCTTATATCCTTTGCTCATCATTTTCTTGTCCACTCCGAGCTGTCATGTTGGCTGAAAGTCTATGTTCTAGCTTGCCTTGTTCATGGTGAGGCTGTTCTGTTTCGACGTGAAGGGTTATTGTAATAAATGCTGCAGCGAAACTCATTAATGGTTGATGTGTGGTGCAATAACTCTACAAGATCTTTGTCTGCTGATGTAGCTGGTTCTTCATTTGCCAAGTGTTTAGATGTCATTGGTGCTTGGTGTAATGTTGGGCTTCAAGAATGTTGGGTTTTAGTATTTGAATCATGGACTGGGCCTTAAGTGGTGGGCCATGTCCTTTATGGGCCCACCCATGTCAGTTGTCCCCCATTCCCACGTGCAGCTTCAGACCAATGAAGGGAATAAGGAAGAAGACAGGGGTTGTGAGAGGTCGATGGGGAGAAGACCGACTGGGAGGTGGGTCGACCATGAAGGGTGATCGAGTGGAGGGCCGACCGTGAGGAGGCCGATCATGAAAATGGGCGGGTGGATGGACCCGAGCCGTGAGGAGGCGATGAAGGGTGGCACAGTGGATGGGTGGCCGTGAGGAGGCCGACCGTGAAGGTGGCTTTGGTGGATGGGTGGCCGTGAGGAGGATGCGAAGGGTGGCCAAGTGGACAGACCAATCGTTAGGAGGGCCGACCGCGAATGGTGTCCGAGTTAAGGGGCCGATCGTGAGGAGGGCCGACTGGGTGGCGAGTGGGAAGGGATATATGAGGAGGTGAGGCGACGCGAATGGTGGCGAAAGTGAGAGGGAAGTGGCGGGGCACGGGGCTAGACGAGTGGCGAGACACGTAGTGAAGTGAAGTGGAATAGACAGGGAAAGGGAAGCGAGTAGTGGATCGTGGTTGTACACGTGGCATAATAATTTAATGAGGGAGGTGACACGTTAATAAGAAGTGAAATGACAGGGTGATACAGGGTAGTGAAAAGGTAGGGGCCGGAGTTTTTCCAAAATTTTCAAACTGGCGAAATTGAATCTTAACCCTTGGAATATAGGTAAGCTGTGGGCATTTGGGGTTATTCGCTTTACCTACCTTATTGCAAAAAACCAACACATCCTTGAAGTGAACTTATTTGTTTCGTGTGGTACGCCTTTGCGACACTTTATGAATTTTCTTGTGCCAGTGTCCGAAGCTATACGCAGACACGTAGGAGGAATGGCATGAGATGAGGTGCCAGCCATGAGACTAGACCCTTTGGGGAAAGACGATGCTGTAGAGTTGGTGGAACAGTATCGGACGGAGCGGAAGGAGGAGAGGAGAGCTGCACAAGGGGCACGGGCTCGTCCGACTACGATGATTATGGCCGCTAGGCCGATTAGCCAAGTGGAGTCGGATCACTGGCACACGAAGGAAGACAGATCTACATTCACAGCGGGGGAGTTAGAGGAGGTACAGAGAAAGTACCAGATTCTTTGGGAAATAGAGTTGAGGCTGCCCACATCGAATGAGAGGGCGTCGGATGTACGGGTGGGAGAATTCACCTTATACGAGGAAGCACTGCGGGGAGGTCTAAGGCTGCGGCTCCCCCAAATTGTGGTGGAGGTACTTAACAGGTTGGAGGTGGCGCCAAGGCAGTTGATGCCGAACGCTTGGAAGATACTGATGGCCTGCGCGAGCGCCTGGCCCTAGGCTACCGGAGGGACGACAATGACGGTGGAGGAGTTCATCTCCTGTTACAAGGCCTCCGGTCAGCAAAAGACGTGACTCTACAGGCAGTGGCAGGCTAAGGTCTGGTGGTGGGCCTGTCATCTTTGATGAAGGGGTGGAGGCCGAGATGGTTCTTCGTGTCAGTGAACGGTGGGGCAGGAGTTCGCACAACATGGAAAGTCCCCACGAAATCGGTGGAGCCAAGGCTAGGCATCGAGGCCGAAGACAAGGTGAAGAAGGTAAATGAGTGGAGGGAAGAGAAGGGGGTGAAGTGGGATGAATTGATCCTTTCTTTAACCCTATTTGCCTTGAGGTTGGGACCACAGCCGACGGAGGCGGATCCAGTGAGGGAGGAGCTGGAGGTGCGGATGAAGGTGGAGGAGGCGGAAGAAAAAAGAGTGTTCACCCAGGCGGACAAATATAATGAGGCAAAGTTGGGGCTGGCCCCAAAACTGGTGATGAGGGAGCGGGTCCAACCGCGACCCAAGCCGTTGGGGGACAAAAACCTGACTGACTTTGCCCCGTTGCCACCACCTGTGGACCTGCTGAAGGAGAGGGGCAAACAAGAGATGGAGGTAGTACTAAAGAAAACGAAGAGGAAGAGGGTGGCAGCGGAGGGGAGTAAGGACGCCCTAGGGGTGTAATTTTGGCCCGGCCCATGTCGGGCCTTACGGGCTCCCTTCAAAAAATTGGGTCGGGCCGACCCACTAGAAAAACTAGGCCTGGACCAGACCTGCACCCGTGAATATTGACTTTGGGGGGCCATGGGCTGCCTAAATATATATTTTTTAAATTTTTTCCACCAAAATTTTATTATTTTTCATTAAAAATAACACTGGGCATTGGATGGGCCGGGCGGGCCAATGGGCCGAGCCACAAGCTGGGCCAAGTCGGGCTTCAAAACGATGGCCTAAGCCCTGGCCCAAGGCCTCGGGCAGGGCTTAGGCTCGGGCCTAAATGGGTCGGGCCTACCTTGGGCGGCCCGCGGGCCATGGGCCAAAATTACACCCCTAGGATGCCCCTGTTGGGAAGAAGTTGAAAGAGAGGAACGCGGAGGAGGTTCCAAAAAAGGAGAAGTTGAACGAGGGGAAGATGAAAGAGGGCGCAGAACAAGAGACCACCCAAGTGGCTAAGGAAGACCTGGGCCAAAGTGCCCCTATGGTGCCGATGGTGGCACCTGCACCAAAAGTAACCTCAAGCCCTAGCGAGGGGAAGGCGGAGATCGAAGAAGCCGATGAGAACCCTTGGCGACCGCCTTGTACCATCTTGTGTGGCCGCTTCTTCGGCGGAAGGAAGCCAGGGTCGCAGTTGACAGCTTTGTTGGAGTAGTGGAAGATGTAGTGGTGCGCTCGATGGCATGTTTGTCAGAGGCAGATCTCCTAAGAGGGTTTTACTTAGCCCAGATGGAGGCAGCGACACTGGCGACCGCTTTGATGAACAAGGCGGCGCGTGCTAGGGTAGAAGTAGAGTTGCTAAGGGCCCAATTGGAGGGGACAAAATCGGATCTCCAGAATTTAAGAGCGGAGACGACGGGGTGGAGGAAGGCCGCTAGGAGTGCGTGCGCTAAGGGTTTGGAGTATGCACAGAGGGCGAAGGTCATGGAGGTATTGGCGGTGGTGCAGAGCAACTCGGTGGAGTGAGTTATTGCCGAGCTCCCCGCAACCAAGTCAGAAATGGAAGCGGAGTGCCATAAGGCGATATTGCTTGAGTTCGAGTTGGCGGGCGAGAAGAGGAAACCAGGGGAAGTGCAGCAAGTTTGCACCACCGCCAACGAGAGATGGGAGGAGGCCATGAGCAGCAATGAAAAGCTGCGTGTCCAGGCGATCAAGGACAAAGAAACGGCAGACGGTTAGATTGCTCAGTTGGAGAAGGCTCTAGCGGAGAAAAGGGCTAAACTGGCATCTGAGAGAGTGGCATACCTCGACCTGTGCAAGGCTGCAGTGGAACAATTCAAGAAGTTCGCCGAATTCCAGATAGTCATTGATGTCGCAGTCACCAAGAGCTTGGTGAGAGAGGGAGATGGGGGGGCTGGGCCGTCGGGAGCGACCGCTGGGAGTAGGAGTGAAGAAGAAGTGATCCGGAGCTTCCAGCGGTCGGACTTCTACAAGCATGAAATAGCTGAGTTATGGGACAGCGGCTGGATGACCTTCAAACATAAAGCGCAAGAGCTGTTCCCAGACGTGGACATCAGCCGCGTGAAGGTAGGAGAAAACGACACCCCTGGACGAGGGGGTTGAGGAGGAAGATCTAGCCTCTAGCGAGGAAGAGTGATCTATGTAAAAATTTTGTGTTTATGTGTTTTGCTTGTTTTTTTTTTTTTTTACTTGTAATTTTGTGCGATTCCTGCAGTGAAGTGTATGAAATCGTAAGTGTGTAAATAAAATAACAAATTTTCCTCTGTATTATTGTTGTCTTTATTTATGTTAAGTTGTGAATTTGGAAAAATGAGAATGTGAAAATAAGACTTGTGCGTGGATTGCGAAGCTTGCAAGTAGATTGTGATATAAGAAGTTTGGAAATGGACGGCCAGCCTTACTTGTGAGAAAACCATGATGCAAAGAACGTTAAAAATGGGCATACATGAAAATGTGAAAAATGTTAAAAATTAAAGATTGGTGTGGACGACTATGGACCTGGATTTTAACTAAATTAAAAATGTAAAATTAAGAATTGTAAAAATTGTTAAGAAATGTTGTAGTATGGACTTGGATTTTAAATAAGTATGGCAACCACGCTATAACATTAAATTACGAAAATGGGCCGGCCAAATTCTTCATTCGAGTTCTGATTAAGACTGGAAAGGCTCTACCATGTTGAAACTTTAATTGACTCAGTTCTGCCGAACTCTTGGTGCTTAGTCTGGTTGAGACTTAATTAACTTAGTTTGGCTGAGGCTTTGGTACTCAATCTGGCTAAGGCTTAATTAACTCAGTCTGGCTGAACTCTTCATGCTCAGTCTGGCTGAGGCTTAATTAACTTAGTCTGGTTGAGGTCTTGGTGCTCAGTCTGGCTGAGGCTTCATTAACTCAGTCTGGCTGAGATCTTGGTGCTCAGTCTGGCTGAGGCTTAATTAACTCAGTCTAGCAAGTAGTTATTGAAACACAACGCAGATAATGGAGATATAAAATCATTGTCATTTAAGGCGTAGCCTATTGATCACAAATTTACACCATGTATGAAGAGGACAAAAATAACCAAGCTTGTAGATTGTCATACAACAATTGATCAATACAAAAATAAGACATGGTACTTTACTAGAAATAACGCTTCAAGTGTTCGGCGTTCCACGAGTGAGGGAGGTCTCGACCTTCCATATCTTGGAGTCGGTAAGTGCCCGGGCGAGGTCTGGCCTTAACAATGTAAGGTCCTTCCCACTTGGCTGCCAGCTTGCCCTCGGCAGGATTTTTGGTGGTGAGAGTTGCTTCGCGCAAAACTAGGTCCCCAACGGGGAACTCCCTTGGTCGGACTTTGCGGTTGTAGTGTGTTCTCATTTTCTGTTGATTCGAGGCCCGTCTGACAGTAGTGGTCTCTTGGAGCTCTTTAATCAGGTCTAAGTCAACCCAACGTAATTCTTCGGTGAGTTCAAGATTCGGGTGCAAAACCCTCGGGGTTGGCAGGCCAAATTCCACTAGGATGACTGCCTCGGCGCCGTATGTTAAGCAAAAGGGGGTCTTCCTAGTGGGGGTTCGGGCGGTGGTGCGGTAGGCCCAGAGTACATTTGGTAATTCCTCAGTCCAAAGTCCCTTAGTGGCTTCCAACTTAGTTTTGATAATTTTCAGGAGAGAACGGTTGGTGACCTCGACTTGCCCATTGGCTTGGGGATGACCTGGGGAAGATAAACATGGCTGAATGTGAAGCTCTGCACAGAATTTTCTGAACTTGCCATTGTCAAATTGCTTGCCATTGTCTGAGACGATGGCTTGAGGGATTCCAAATCGGTATACGATTGACTGCTAAATGAATATGGTTATGTTCCGTTCGGTGATTGTGGCGAGGGGTTCTGCTTCCACTCATTTAGTGAAGTAGCCAATGGTGACGATAGCAAACTTGGTTTGACCCCTGCCGGTGGGCAATGGGCTAACTAAGTCGATCCCCCATTTGGTGAATGGGTAGGGACTGCAGAGTGTGATTAGTTCTGTAGAAAGAGCATGGGGAATGTTGGCAAAGCCTTGGCATTTATCACATTTAAGCACAAATTTAGTGGCATCTTGGTTGAGAGTAGGTTAGAAGTAACTGGTGCGAAATATTTTATGGGCTAGTGACCGGGCACCCGAATGATTACCACATACACCCTCGTGGACTTCCCTCATCACATAGGTCGCTTGGGTAGGATTGAGGCATCTGAGGTATGATCGTGAAAATCCTCGTTTGTACAGGAGGCCACTGATGAGGATGTAATTGGATGACTGGGCCCTGACTTTGGCGGCCTGTTGCTTGTCGTCTGGTAACTCCTCATTTGTCAAAAATAGAAGGATGTCCACCGCCCATGAGATAGGTTCATTTTGGAGGAAGTGGACCTCCAGCTGGGTTGGCGAAGTGGCCAGGTGGGCCAAGTATTCAAGACGAACTCCATAGCTGAGGTCCAACTGGTCAACCGAGGCTAATTGGGCTATTTCATCTGCCTTGGAGTTTTCTGATCAAGGGATGTGTTTGACGTGAAAAGTGTTGAAAAGGCAAATAAGAGGGAGTGCAATATCCCTATAGGCTCGCATTGTGTCGTCATTGGCGTCGAATTCCCCCATGATTTGTCTGACGATCAATTGGGAATCGCTGAACACTCGGATATGGCTCACACCAATGTCTCTGGCTAGGCGAAGACCTGCTATCAGGGCCTCATATTCGGCCTCATTATTGCTTGCGTCAAACAGGAAGTGGAGAGCACACTTGAAATAACTACTCTTGGGGGCGGTGAGGATGAGACTAGCCCCACTGCCTTCTTTGCGGGATGATCCATCAACATTGAGGGTCCAAGAGTGGGGATCTTCTGCTCAGTGTTGAATTGCTTGGGCGGGGGGGCCGTGGTTGGAGTGGGATTAGTAATTCCAGGATAAAATCGGCGACAACCTGTCTTTTGATCGCTGTTCGAGGTCGGTTGGAGATTTCAAACTGGTTGAGCTCGACTGACCATTGCATAAGTCTGCCGGACAACTCTGGTTGTTGCATTATCTTCTTCAAAGGTTGGTCAGTGAGGACCACTATGGAGTGAGCTTAGAAGTAAGGTCGGAGTCATCTTGAGGCTATGACCAAGGCCAAGGTCATTTTTTCTAGCAATGGGTAGTTCTGTTCTACTCCCCTGAGAGCCCGGCTAATGTAATAAACCATATGCTGTATTGAGTCGTCCTCCTTGATGAAGGTCAGACCGATGCGGTGCTCGTCTGACTAAGTAGAGAAAAAGGGCTTACCGTGGCGCTCGAGAGTAGGGGGGGTTGGCCATGCACTGCTTCAATTGTTGGAAGGCCTTTTCAGATTCGGTCGTCCACTCAAAAGCCTGCCAAAAGGACTTTAAAAAAGGGGAGACACTTGTCCGTTGCCCGGGATATGAAGCAGTTGAGGGCGGCGACTTTGCCAATAAGCCTTTGAACCTCTTTGACTGTTCTAGGTGACTGCATTTCTATAAGGGCCTTGATCTTTTCGGGGTTGGCCTCGATACCCCGCTTACTGACCATGAAACCCAAGAACTTCCCAGATCCTACGCCGAAGGCGCATTTCTCCAGATTGAGCTTCATTTGATACTTACGTAGGGTGCTGAAGGTCTCCCGCAGGTCTGCCAGATGATCAGAGGAGAGTTTGCTCTTGACTAGCATGTCATTGACGTACACTTCCATGTTCCGACCTATCTGGTAATGAAAAATGGCATTGACTAACCGTTGGTAAGTTGCTCCGGCATTTTTCAACCCAAATGGCATGACACGATAGTGGTAGGTTCCTCGGTCGGTGATGAAGGAGGTATGTTCCTGGTTAGACGGGTGCATCAGAATTTGATTGTAGCCAGAGAAGGCGTCCATGAAACCGAGCATTTGATGTCTGGCCATGGCGTTGACAAGTAGATCTATGCGAGGAAGGGGATAACTATTTTTGGGGCAAGCTCGATGGAGATCGGAGTAGTCGACACAGAGTCGCTATTTACCGTTGTTTTTATGGACCAAGACTACATTTGATGTCACGACCCAAACCCGCCCCAATAGGTTTAGCGTTGTAATCGGCCAGTAATCCTTGGATTACCAAAGACCTCTTAACAGAATAACATATAATTAAGGGGCTGCGGAAGCAAATAACAAATATACGACATCCATTGAGCTGTGCAGACTTAAATGAAACGGAAAAATTTTAAACTTTTTATATACATATTTACATATCACCTTTACGTCATCAAATAAATACAGGTTAGATAAAAAGGAATTTAACCCTATTTACAAAATAAGCAAGGACTTGTTTAACCAAATAAGAAAACAAAACTTGAACTTAATGCACTTAGCCATAACCACTAGACATATCCGGAACCTCTACGGGAGGCACATAGGTTGGCTGACAAAACAGAATCCAGGCAGAAGCAGAAGCTCTAAGCTTGGTCACACGCCTGATCACCTATATACATAAATAATACAATGAGCTAGAGCCCAGTGAATAATAACAGAGCAAAGGGTTTAATGAATGTTGTCCATAACAGTTACTGAAAACATAATTTAGTAGTTATCAAAAATGGATCCATAATCATGTTTAGAAATCATAGTTCATAACAGGTATAGATTCAGAATCATAATCATAATCAAAATCTGCAGTTAATCATACGTGGTACATTCATTAGCACTGGCAGAAACAGTTGACCTATAAAGGGACGGCCATAGAGGCATACAGTTGACCCATAAAGGAACGGCCATAAAGGCATACAATTGACCCACAGAGGGATGGCCATAAAGGCATACAGTTGACTTACGTGCACGTAGACGGTACAGTTGGCTCATGAGACGTACAATTGGCCTATAATTGGGACGTATACATAAGGATCCATAACAGTTGGCTCATGAGACGGACAGTTGACCCATAATTGGGACGTAACAGAACAGATAACAGATGTCATTTGAAGCTAAGAATGCCACAAATACACTTTAGAAACATTGGACAACCATTCATTCATACATAAAATAATATTTCAGAAATAGATCATCTTATATTATTCAGAAAATACTTATAATTGAACATAACTTTACAAAGTTATTACTCACAGTGTTCTGGTGCTTGATTCGTCCCTGCGCTTGACCTTACATAATTCATAACATATTGGATCATATTACAATTCATTCCATTCTTTAAATTGCTAAACATTCTTAGGCTCCTTTCATGTCTTTAATTCATGTACAATGTTTAATGCATGTCTAAGAGTGCTTTGAAATGACAGAGAAGAGAAAATGAAGCATAGAACATTTTTTTCAAAATTTTTGAAACAGGGCCCTCTGCTCAAGCGTAGCTTTGGTCGGTCGAGCGGACCCCTTTGGTCTGCAAAAGTACTGGTCGCTTGCAAATTACGCTCGAGCGAGACTTTTGACGCTCGAGCGAGGAGTCTAGTAGAACAGGGTACGCTTGAGCGGGACTCTCCTTGCTCGAGCGGACAGGTCGAATTCTGGGTTTTTCCAGATTATGTTTGAGCTTCAAAACTTGGTTCCAACCAATGTAATTAATATCATAAAACTCATATTTCCACCATATAACTTTTAACATGAATATAAGGGCCAATTTACAAGATTTGAATCTCAAATTTACATAAATCCATCTCATAAACTCGAATCATATCAAACTCACCTCATAACTTCAAAGCTCCTGCAAATTAATTTCCATATCATTTTGAAATATACATGCATGTCAAATATAGGCTTCATTTTCAACTTAAATAGTACAATTGATGATCAACTTCATGAAATTCAACATTAACTTGCTTACGTGCGCCAAATAACCTTTAATTCATTATAAAATGCATGTTTGTAATCAAATATGCAAACTCATGACAATTCTTTTACATGCATGTACACACAAATTTCAAATTCAACTCAATTCATGTTCTTCATATCAAGCCCAATTCCAAATCCACAAATTCTAAAACTTGTATTGAGCTTTCAAAATAATTTCAAAACTTGGGTTCATACATGGCTCGTCTAAAACATACACATTTTAAATCATTTGCATCAAAACTCCTTTAATTTATAAATTAAGCTCATTGTTCATAAATTCATAATTTTCTAAAGCTTAATTCTTATTTCATCAAAACATGAAATCAATCCCAAGAAATCTATGATGCATGTAAATTTACAATATCCATAATAAAGGTTCAATCGCTAATTTTTAACATAATTTTTAAATACTTCCAAAATCCAATTAAACTTGTATATATATAATTCAACCTCTCAATTTCATGATTCTACTTTTGATTTGGGCAAAATCATTAATTATCATTATGAATCAACTTAGGGTTTTCAAGAAAAATCAAGACTTTCCAGAAAAATTAAAACTTCTCACACCACTACTTTTTATTCCAAATTTCCCATTGATTATACACCCAAGGTTCATAATCCACAATCTTAACCCAACAATTGAATCCTAACACTTCAATTCCCATGATATAACACCATATGTTCAAAAATATAGATTTTGCCTTTATACAATCAAAATACCACAAATCTATCTATTAATGCAAGCATTGAAGAAGAACTAGGACTCCTACCTCAAGAATCAAGCAAAAGAGCAAAGCTTTGATGAGGTTCCTTCACAAATCCAAATTTCGATCGGTAGAAAATGTTGATCTTCAAGCCTCTTCACTTTCTTGTAAGGGATTTTGCCCAAAACTTAGAGGAATGAAAGATATTTGGGGTCAAAAACCTAGGCTTTTTGGACTAAGGTTGAGAGGAATGAAGAGAGGAGATGGAAGTGTAAAGAATGGTCTAGAAAAGTGCCTTTAAACCTGTTGAATTCACGCGGTCCGCTCGAGCGTCGATTTTCTCGCTCGAGCGTACCTGCTTCCAACACAGATTCTAAAACTTCAAACGGGTATAACTCTCTCATCCAGACTCCGTTTTAGGTCATTCTTGTGTCCAAATCGAAGCCCCGAAAATAAGCTTTCCAATGGTTTTAGCCTAACACCCAAATTCAAAGTGTGGAAAAAGGAAAGGGCAAAAGAGTGATGGTTGTTTGTAGAAAAAATTATCCGAATTAAATTCTTGGTTCACTCATACTTTACCATTATGTTACCACTTCGATCAATATCCCAAAATAAAACAAGAAGGTTCCAAATATTAAATTGAGCATATTATCACTATAATTTTTTGGTTTGTAAATCACCAAGTGCGATACCCCTGTTTCGTAATAAGCTAAACTGGTCCTTAATTTGAATATGATTATGTATTTAGCATGATTTTATGTGCCATTGTGAATATATGTGATTTTGAATTTCTATCTGTTCACCGTAGGAATACCTGTTTGATTATTTGCTTTGGAAATTAAATTGAGGGCTTTATCGGCCACAGAACCCGAAATTGATTATGCCATTGTGGTTGACATAATTTTTAGAGCCTACGATGAAATTTAATTGAAAAATTGATTCGGGTCAGATTAAATTGATTAAATTGGTGGATTAGTACCCAATTGCCTTATTATTATTATATTGACTTAGTGGGACTTGATGTATTTGAGCACTACACCTCATTTCTCTCATTTAGCTCATTTTGACTGATTCTTGGACTCAATTTAAGAGAGAGAGAGCTGACTATAGAGAGGGAGAAAGAAGGATTGTGCAATTGTGGTCTCAAAACTTGGAGATTGGAAGTCTAATTTAAGATTTAATCATAGATTGTGAGAATCAATCTCCTAGGTGAGTAATTCTTGGATTATAGTTTGTAATTTTTGTGTGCTCAAACTAATTTGGTGATCAAGAGTGAGATTGAAATGAAATTGGGATTGTATTTGTTGAATTGAAGCTTAATAGGTGCAGGCATGTAGGAAATCACCTTGATATTGCATGTTTGAGCACAAATGTGTATAATCCATGTGAAATGTTAAAGGAAACTCATGTCTTGATCACCCTTTGTGTTATCTAAGTAGAGAATGTGGCTAATTCATCACATGCATGTACAATTTGAGAAGATATGAGCTTGAATGCATGAGTTTGTTATGTTGATGTTGAGTTTGACATATTTTGGGACATGCATGTGGATAAATCAAGAAATTGAGCTCCATAATGTTATAATCTTGCATTGGTGCCATGTTAGTATGTGTATATTTGAGATTTAAGCCATAACATGCATGTTTTGTTGGTTAAAATTCAAATTGGAGCTTAAGAACTCAATCTGGAAAACCCAGATTTTTTATGTCCGCTCGAGCGGAGGAATAGACGCTCGAGCGGGAAAATCGTGCTCCCAACACTTTTGCAGAGTTGGATATCCGCTCGAGCGGGATATCTCACGCTTGAGCGGGGAGCTTTTGTGGACAGGCCTTCCGCTCGAGTGCTCTATTCCACGCTCGAGCTCATTTTTCATGCAACCAGTACTTTTGCAGGCTTAAGGGTCCGCTCGAGTGGAGAAGTCCACGCTCGAGCGGGGACCCTATTTTCTGAAATTCTGTTTTTGCATTCTGTGTTCTATTTTCCATTCTCTTTCACTTGTAAGCACTCTTAGGTATATGTTAAGCATCGTAAATGAGTTAATGAGATGGGAATAAAGCCTAATGAGGAACATGTGAATTAAAGAACGGATTAAACTGTTGGTGACCCTTTTGTGTTCATGAAATGTGTAGGGTCAAGTTCCGGGGCAAATCCACAAGCCGATCACTATGAGTAATATCGATATTCAAATGCTTGTGAATGTCCAATTGTCTATTCCCTTATAAGCTTTATAAGTTGCTAATTGGGATTGTGGACAAAAGTCTGACATGAATAAATGAATGGACCGAAGGTCGTTTTGATAAACACAAAAGGACCAAAGGTCGTTTTGATAAACACAAATGGACCAAAGGTCATTTTGATAAACATGAATGGACCAAAGGTCGTTTTGATAGAATTGAATGGACCGAAGGTCGTTTTGACAGAAATGAACGGACCGAAGGTCGTTTTGATATATATGAATGGACCAAAGGTCGTTTTGACATATATGAATGGACTGAAGGTCGTTTTGACATATATGAATGGACCAAAGGTCATTTCGACATATATGAATGGACCAAAGGTCGTTTTGACTTATATGGATGGACCGAAGGTCGTTTTGACATGAATGACTGGGCTGAAGGCCGTTTGACAAGAATGAATAGGTCGAAGGCCGTTTTGACATAAATGAGTGGGCCGAAGGCCGTTTTGACATGAATGGAAACCTGAATGGGCCAAAGGCCAGAATGTTGAAACTACAAGTCACTTGATTTGAAATTCGTATAATTATATATTTGTTAAATAGAAATATGAATTGGGCCCAAGGCCATTTGGAACCTGTCGTTCTATTGATATGTAACTTCTGTATTTGATATTATTCACTGGGCTATCGCTCACGCTCATTCATGTGTTTGTAGGTGAGCCAAGAGAAGTCCAAACCCGGCCCCAGTGAAGTCTGTCATGAACAACACGAGTTTTGGAGAGTCAGCCTTGTGTCTCACGCACGAGACCCATCCTTGCCACTTTGTTATGCATTTACGTTTTGTTTTGTTGACAAGGACTTTGTGTATATTTGTATATAGTCTGTTATGGATTGGCTCAACTTAGATGATCCTATCTGTAAACAAGTTTTACTACTGTACTTTTGATGTGGGTTATTAATGTATATGAGTATGGTTTGTTGATGTGCATATAAGCATGGCTCTATGGACAAAGTTTTAAATTTTTTTTTTTGCTTCCGTTTGGTCCCTTTACTCTGACGAGTTATGTCTGTTTTGGTCTGAGGCCGTAGGTAATCACAGGATTATTGGCCGGTTATGTCCTTAACCCATAGGGGCGGGTTCGGGTCGTGACAGAGTGGTATCAGAGCACGAGTTAATAACTCACACACTTGTCCAAAAAGAGCAATATGCGTCTAGATAAGATCTAGGATGCATTCATGTGATAAATATGAATTTGGAAGCATTGATTATATGCTTAAATGCTTTGATATGAATAATTATATGTTGTAAGTTGTTAATTACTTGCATTGCAAATTACCTGAATATGTATGCTTTTTGTTACATGCATACTTGTGTATATCCTGTATAAAGTATAATGCAAGTTTAATCAGATGGTGAGAACCAAAGAAGATGAAATAGAAGAATCCTCAACTGTCAGAATGGACAGAATGGAAAGACTGGTCCAAGAAATGACAGAAGCTTTGAGACAGCAACAGGAGTGGCAACAACAGTGGCAGCAACCACACCCGCCACCTCCACCTCCGGCACCACCCGTGCCAGATAATCAAAATGATGATCGGGTAATAGCTCTCACCAAGGAATTCAAGAAAATGAAACCACCACAGTTCCACGGGGGATTAGATCCGTTGAAAGCTGAAGCGTGGGTCCTCGGTATTGAGAAATTATTCGAAGTGTTCCCCTGTTCAGAGACTCAGAAAGTGCTTCTAGCCACTTTTATGCTAGAAGACGAAGCGAGGAGATGGTGGATGTTGATGCGAGAAAACCACAAAGATGTTGACTGGGCGAAATTTTTAGAAATCTTCTATGACAAGTACTTCCCGCAGTGTGTCCGGGATAGGAAAGTGGCAGAGTTCATGGAACTCAAGCAAGACAAAGATGTCAGGTAGTATGAGGCCAAATTCTTGAGTTGGCCGTTTGCACCACACGTAATTGACACTGATTATAAGAAGGCAAGACATTTTGAAGGTGGGCTTCGAAGTGACATCCTAGAGAGAGTGAATGTCCTGAAGTTAGAGACCTATATTGGGGTACTTGACAGGGCCATCATATCAGAGGCTAACATAGCTACACAAGTTAAGCCAACAACAGAATGAAAGGGCAACAAAAGGCAAAGCTTCTTTTCAAAGAAGAAATTTCTAAAAAAGCAAAACACGGGCTTCTCAACTACTTCAAGTTCTTCCCGAGACACAGCTCCCATGTGCAACATTTGTAGCAAAAAGCACCGTGGAGTCTGTTACCGTGCATTAGGAGCCTGTTTCAAATGTGGGAGGCAAGGGCACATAGCCCGAGAATGTAATCAGAACAGTGAGAAATTCGCAGCTAGTTCAACTGCATCAGTTCCAAAGTCGGAAAACACTTTGAGATCTGCCACTACTGGGGATACAGTGAGACATGGAAGAGTTTTTGCAGTGGTTCTGGGCGATACACGGAATGCCAATGCTGTTGTCTCAGGTACTATTTCAATATGTAATCAGGATGCCTTTGTATTAATTGATTCTGGATCAACACACTCATTTGTGACATATACATTTGTATATAGACTGAATAGACCCCTAGAGTTATTGCCATATTTGTTGTGTGTGTCTGCTCCATCGGGGGAATCTGTGTTATGTGACTATATATATCGGTTTTATGACATGCATATTGAGGATGCTACCTTATATGTAGATTTATTGCCCTTGAATTTTAGACATTTTGATGTGATTTTGGGCATGGATTGGTTGATCAAGTATTGTGCCACCATAGATTGTGTGACAAAAAGGGTTGTATTTAAATCACCAGAACAAAAAGAAATTGTGTTTGTGGGTAATGGGGTAGTGTCTCCACCTTATTTGATATCTGTAATGAAAGTATGTAAACTGATCATGAAGGGTTGCCCGGGTTATCTGTGCTATGTGTTGACTGAACAGTCTGTGAATGTTGAATTGAATGATATTCCTATTGTTAGAAACTTTCCAGATGTGTTTCCAAATGAATTACCAGGGGAATTGGTAGATGTAGCACGTCCGCGGGGGACCTCGCGCTAACAGTTCGGACTCGATTTTTGTTGTTGCGGTTCTAAATCCGAACCAAAGAGTCCAAATCCGGCAAATCGTTTGAGAAAACAGATTTTTGAAAAGTAGTGCCAAACATGGACTGCTTTGCCAGATTACAGAGTCGCCACCTAAATATTTTATTTTTGGGAAATTTAGGAAACCCTGACTCGGTGCCGAAGGCCACATGTCCGTCATCACCAAAGTGGTCTTGGCTCGGGAGCTTGGGTACGATCGGGAAGGTCATTATGAGCACTCCTTTCGCCGGTCCAAGACCGCCTCTACTAACTGTGATATCCGTTTTTGAAAACATTACATGCTCTTGTTCCAATTATTAACCTAGAATTACTATGTTATGCGCGCAGCAAACAAGTATAGACCAGATTGCCTAATTCGGAAATAAACATTGCATATCCGTTTGTTTTGAAAAACATTTTGAGTTTGCTACTCGCAAGTAGGTTAAAATACGGATTTCAATGAGTTGTTCCAACTCACGCAATCCAACCTCCACCCACAGGCATTCAAACAGTTTATCATGTAAGCACTTAGCCGCATGGCAAACATATTGTCATGGTAAACATTCACACGCGTGCGATATGCTAAAGCCATAAAAACTTACATCGTACTCCGTGCCAAAACAGTAAACTAGTTAGCAAACATGCATGACCTAGTTCATGTTAAGTGGCTAATGCATCACACGCAGAGATGTAATCTAGAGTAGGCTCGGCTAACCCTAAACATGGCACATGAGATGCAACAAATATCACGTATTCAATTTGGAATTGAAAGTACGATGCGGTTTGCATGATGTGCCGAGCCCGAATGCATGTAAACAAATGCATGAATGCACGCATGCATTGCATAAGGTATGCTAATTTAGACGTGCCCTAATCTACCATAAGCAGGTAAATAAAAGGGATAGAAAGAAGTGGGGATTGGAAGACATACACCCACTCACGCACACTTATTACATTTTTGCCCTCGCTCGAGGGACCAAAATAATAATCTGAACGAATGACTAATTAACTACACAAGCTAATTAATTATTACAAATTCCTTTGAATTAATTAAATAAATAACTAATCTAATTAAAAGCGATAAATGCCTCGGGAAGGGCTCAAATGCGCGCTGCGTTCGATTCGCTCGGAATCGCCCGTCATGCAAGCGTGCCTCGCTTTCGCTATCTTCCTCAGAAAATTACCAAAGTCCCAGAAGTGCCTCTCAGGGCACTGGGGAATACCACCGGCTAGGGCAGAGCACCACCGGCTGAAGGAGGAGGCCACCGGCACTGAATTCACTCATCGGCTAAAAATTCAATGCCGGCCGGCACTAAAAAATGCCGGTCGGCACAAAATGCTTGCAAAACCTGCAGACCACAGCAGCAGAGGACAACAAAATGCATGGCAATGTAATTCAAAGCATGTATGCACCCAACACAATCCTTATCATATTTTGGACTCAAAGGAGGTTGTGCCTCGGTTCTCGGACCACCAATCACGCATTTCCATG
The DNA here is from genome assembly GCA_025200525.1 of Camellia lanceoleosa. Taxonomy (NCBI): domain Eukaryota; kingdom Viridiplantae; phylum Streptophyta; class Magnoliopsida; order Ericales; family Theaceae; genus Camellia; species Camellia lanceoleosa. Next base: position 180,438,218 of record CM045764.1, on the reverse strand, counting down.
CATGGTGGCCCAAAGAACCAAGAGGGCAATTTTGATTTCAAATGCATGCAAAACACATAGGCACAAAAGAGGGGGACCAAACCTCTATCAAACTCACTTCAAGAGGCTTGGTATGCATGTTAATGTGATACAATCCTAAGCATGTTATCTAGGATGCAAGATGGACAATATGATGCATTTATGCAAGCATACAAATAAGCATATAATACAAGCATGCAAACCAATGGAATAGTGGACTTAGGCATGAATTAGGCAACTCTAAAAGGCCTAAAATCAGTGGCCAAAGTGCCTAGGGAATGAGACCAAATGCACGCACACACATGCACATGTTAAGGCTCAAGACTTAAGCATACAAAATCGACTTTCATGCACACTTAAAGGGACCAAACATGGGCAATTAGCATGCATTGAAAGCTCTGAAATTCATGTCAAACATGATGCCAAATCATGCAATGAAGTGTGCCAAACAAAGCATGCAAATGGCCTAGGCTTAAGGCAAGCCAATAGGGTATTGAACCACACTTAGCACAAATACATATGGCATGCACTTAACAACCAAAACAGGTTCTTAGCATGTTAAAGCAAGGCCAAAGAGCTACTTAGATGGCATCTAAGAGTCATTAAACCAAAGGCATACATTGAAGCCAAAACATGGAGCACTTAACACACACTCTTGAAGCATTAAAGAAGCATGCAAGGCAATCAAATAAGCATGTATGAAGGACTGAAATGGCATGCTAGATGGTTCCAACCATCAAAAATGAAGCAAGCATGGTACACTACACATTCATACTCTTGAGGCCAACAAGCCAAATACAAAGGGGCTACAAAATACATGCTAAGATTGGCCAAAATAGTTATGGACAGAGCTAAAGCATGACAAAGTAAGCCTACAAGCTTCACAAATCTAAGCCTAAAACATGTTAGAAGCTAAGGCATACCACCTAGACATGTTAAGGCATAAAGAGGCATTATAAGGCAACTATGCTAAGCATGCATAGGAGACCAAAACCAACCTATAGCAATGTCATGTTAGGGCATAATGAACATGAAATGCAACTAAGACATGCTTAAGAAACAAACAAACATGGTGCTCTCTCAAGAGGCAAAACATGCCCTTTTCAAGGACAACAAGGAGAGGGGATGGCCCTCTCCTTCCTAGGACTTTAAGGCACCATCTCCACCACTGAAATCCCTCAAGATTTCAGTGGTGAAAAACAAGCATGACATCCGGATCTCCACAAAATAGCACAAAAAAGGGCCTTTTCAAGACCTAAAGGGGGTCAAACTTCCCCAAACCTCCAAACACTCTTAATACACAATAAAGAGGGTAAAAAATCAGAACTTTTATGTGCCAAACACTAAGCTCAAAAACTGTTTTAAACTAAGTAAAAACAAGTTGCAAGAATGGGGTAAATAAAGTGAAGTTCTTACCCTTGTTGACTACCTTCACAAAGGTTGTTGTGCTTGGTCCCTTGAGCTCCAAACCAGTCAAAAACTTCAAGAATAAGCTCTGATCTTTGAGCACACCAAGAAAAGGTGTAAGAGTAGGTGTTTATGTGCAAAAGTGTGAACTTGTGCACCTAGAACACAAAGAGAAAGAGAGAGATAGAGTGTATATCTATTCTAACCCTAAGAAAACCAGAGCTCCAACTCTCTAACAATGTCTAAAGCTCTTAGATTTTGTAACCCTTGAGCCAAGAGAAGAAGTCCTTCTCTTATAGGCCAAAAGCTTACAAGCTTGGCCACTAAGCAAGCTCATCCCTCCATACACGTGTATGGAGGGGAAGACAATTGCACACAGCTGTCTGAAAATATCTCAGAAAGCAAGTGCACAGTGGTCGGCTGGGCAAATTGGTCATTTCGCCCAAAAGAGTGCCGACCGGCACAAAAGAGTGCCGGTGGGAACTCCAGCCAGCCGGTGGCCTCTAGCCACAGCCAGTGGTGTGTAGGGATGCCTCACAAGGCATTCCCTGCCCCTCTAGGGCAAAACACAAGTGTTTGGTGCAAAACCAAACACAAAACGGTCGAGTTCGGAGGTCCTGAGGCAAGGCGCGCTGGCCGAGAACTCAGGAACTCAAGCGAACACAAACATGGATAATCACCGAGTGTCCAAGCGGTGGCGTCAAGTCTTGGGGATGGTCAAAAATGGGGTGTCTCTGATTTGCCCTCTTTGTGAACTTCGAAAGTCATAACAATGGCGGGAGTGAATGTCAAAGCCGAGAGGCACCTATTTTTGACAAGGTCAAGACTTGGACAAACATAAGAATAAATGGTTGAACTCGCAAGCCACGATCGTATCCTTAAGGAATCAAACCACGTAGTTCATGCAGAGGCACACGTGCCAAGGATAAGATATGCCGTGGCGGGGGCAAAATGCAACCGAGAATGCAAAAGCATAACTTATGATCATGCAAAGAAAGGCGTAATGAAGCATACATGCAAATGGTTATAAGCTAACATGCAACGATCTACACTACAATGTAGAAAGGATGTAAGAATTATGGAATTCTCAAGACGTCTCACTCGGAGGAATACAATACTGCGACTCGTCGGTTTCACCGGTAAATGAATCGTACATACAATATCGTGCTGAAAAGAAAGCAAACTTACTGGTACAATATCGTTAGCAACATGCATGACAATATGCGATGCGAATGACGTATGATGTGCAATATATACAAAACTATGTATGAATAATGCAGATGAAAATGTAGTGCAATTAAAACTAATGCGAACTACATGCAGGGCAATCGAACCATGATTCAAACCGGAGCGGTTCGAAACCACACAAATGTCAAATAGATTGATGGAGGTGACAAGTCCGTCTCCCATAGAACGATGTCTGATCTATGAGTACTTCGCACGGACACAAGAACAAGTATTGGGTGGAATGACATAAGTGGGGAAACGACCCGCTGGGGTGAGAATAATGATCCTAATGCCGGACGCAATGACTACACTATAGCGTAATGGAAATGGATACAAATGGATATGGCACGCGGGCTAGACCGTATTTTGCCTAGGAAAGGCATGTACGCATACAAACCGTGTCTAACACAGAAGCGGTGCCGCTACCCTCAAGGCTCGGACACAAAAGCTCGACAACTGTGTTTCGACACGAAAGATATGGGCACATACCAGACCAAGCTCAACAAGGAAAGGTGCAAGCTATAGATAGAGGTGATGCAATGGATGCACGCAAGCTACAATGCAATGGGCATGGATACAATGGATATGGCACGCGGGCCAAACCGTATTTTGCCTAGGAAAGGCATGTACGCATACAAGCCGTATTTAACACAGAAGCGATGCCGCTACCCTCAAGGCTCGGACACAAAAGCTCGACAACTGTGTTTCAACACGAAAAGTGTGGGCACATACCAGACCAAGCTCAACAAGGAAAGGTGCAAGCCATAGATGGAGGTGATGCAATGGATGCATGCAACTACAGTATAATGGAAATGAATATTTACAGAAAATGCATGACATATGCACTATACTACAATGGAATGCATGGCAAATGCATGGTTTTTTGTTTTGTTTTGAAATGCATGACATATGCAATATTTACATGATGCATGACGATGCACGATGATGCAATGGCTACGATTGCAGTTTTCCCTATTCTCCCAACGGGGCGACATACTAGGTTGGTTCAGTATCCAGAATTGAGACGTAAACACGCCGCCTCAACCTATGGGGCTTCCATACAGATTTCAAGCCGAGGGTATACCCCCTGGGTATTTAAACCAGACTTTAGTCTCGGAAATTCCGAACCTTTGCGTTCTAGGCATAAGCCGTTTAAACTCTAGTCTTCACCGTCCCCATTGGTCTCCTAGGAACTCACCGCAAACACAGACGGGTGGCTTTACCAGACCACCGGAAGTCGTTCGGGCACGACAAACACCGAAGGAATTGCACCTTCAGAGGATTTAAGGTCTCCTAGACCGTGCGTGTTTTTGGTCCCGCCGGACCGGGGGGCAACGATGAGATGCGCAAAACAACGCTATGGAATGCATGCAAAATGCAATGAGGTGCACCTTAATGCACCGAAGGTTTTGCACCTCCCGAGGATTTAAGGTCTCCTAGACCGCTGCGTGTTTTAGGTCTCGCCAGACCTGTATGGGGCAACTGTTACACAACACTTAAAGTGCATATGATGCAAATGAGACACGCACACGGCTGTAAATGAGGCGAATGAGACATGCGTGTCTCAAAAGATGGAAAATGAAGTGCAATGAGGTACACGTGCCTCAAAGGATGGAAAATGAAGTGCAATGAGTGTCGTAAACGGTAGCGATGAAATGCATGCCAAATGCAATGAGGGCAACTTAGTGCAGAAGGTCTGCACCTCCAGGATTTAGGGCCTCCTAGACCGTGCGTGTTTTTGGTCCCGCCGGACCGGTATGGTGCAACCATGCGAATGTGACACGCGTGCCACAAGAGGTGCAGAACAATGCAAATGAGAATGAAATGAACCATGATGAGGCGCGCATACCTCACTGGTGAAAAATGAAATGCAAAACGAGGCACGCGCACCTCGAAATGCGATGAAATGCGAAATGAGGCACACGTGCCTCATTTGATGGAAAATGAAGTGCAAAACGAGGCGTACGTGCCTCGAGATGCAATGATATGCGAAATGAATGTAACAAGGTGCACCTTAATGCACCTAAGAATTTAAGGTCTTACACCTCCCAAAGGTCCCACGACCGGCGTGGTCCCGCCCCGGATTGGCAATGGCAAATGAAATGCACATGAGGCACGCGTACCTCATTGGATGGAGAATGAAATGCAAAACAAAGTACGTGAGGTAGTACACCTCACGTGACTCAAGGTGAAATGCAAAATGAAACACGTGAGGTAGTACACCTCACGTGACTCAAAATGAGATGCAAGATGAAGGAGTATGACACGCATGCCACACGACAATGCAAAAAGGTGCAAGTTGCAAGGGACGTGCAAGATGGCGCGATACGATGCGCCGGACAATGTGATGGATTCGCGTGACGCACACGGGGCAACTTTTGAATCTTATAAAAGACAAAAGGATACAAAAGGATACAATCTTCGCTTGAATTTGAGCGTCACGCATAGTAGAGGCGGTCCGAAGTCAAAACGGAGGCCGGTTGAGCATCGGGGATGCATTTTATTGTACTTTCTTGAGCTATGAAGACCCAAAACTCCTCAACTTGCCTAAACAGGGCCTTGGGAACACCACCGGCTGGGTGGGGTGGCCACCGGCTACCACCGGCTGCATGAAATCATCTATCGGCACAAAAATGTGCCGACCGGCACAAAATAGTGCCGACCGGCCAAAAATGGCTGATCGGGGGCAGTTTTGCCATTTTGCCTCGGGTTTTATAAAATAGGGTTCCCAAACCCTATTTTCTTATTTCCTTGCCGCCGAAATCCAACCCTCTCTCTCTCTAGAGTGTTTTCCCTTCGATTTTCGCTCACTTCCTCGAGTTTTCGCGCCATTTTCGTCGTCCGATTCGCGAAGTTTACCGCGTTTCGGACATTTTCGACCGAACAAAACTTTGTTTCGGTGCATTTTTCACCATTTTCGCCTTCTCGGGACTTGTTCCCCTCGATTTTCTCTTCATTCTCGTGCCTTTTCACATTCCGACCCTTCCGGCCATTTCCGACCCTCTCGGGGTTGACTTTGTCGGTTGACTTTTCGTATTCCGGCCCATTTTTCATTTTCCGGTCATTTTCCACCGTCATTATCCATGGCAGACGATGTTCCACATGTCGGGACTCCCCCGGACCATGAGATGGACCCCGGGGTCGAGCTCCTCCCGTTGAGCGAGCGCCCATTCGATCCGGCGACCTATCGCCCGGCCATCCACGTGCTACCACCCGACGGACTCCGCCACTTCCGCGGCTTCGATAGGGCTTTGGATCCGGAGCTTCTGCTGCGCGAGCCGGCCTCTCACTTGTCTTCTGGCGTCGCCGAGGTAACATTCTCGTCTTTTATTTTCTGCAATGTAGGATTTCCTGTCAACTGCCGTAGCTAACTGAACCCATTAATCGCGGATTACGATGTCTTTATCAGTAGTTGATTGTAGACAAACTCATAACTGACACCTGTTTAGGACCGACGCACATGCACACACACTGCACTAGCCTGACTCACCCAAACACGGCACACACTGCACTACCAATTCGCCGACACCCGGCGCTTATTTGAATCTGAAAACTCGCACGCATGCTAGATTTGCACAAAACTGCACTAACACGCGGACACATCACACGTTGTTTACACTGATCCTCATAGGAGCACTGACATATCACAGGCCGTAGCCCACCCACTGGTATGCTGAAATCTGACATTTGCTTGCATCTGAGACACGTACATGCGTGCACCATATTTACACAGCACCACTCAATAGTACACTGATGTATCGCACATTGTAGTTTACTGAAAACACACCGGCACCCGGTTTTTGTTTGAATCTGAAAAACGTGCACACATGCACCAAGTTTACATTGGAGCATCTAAAATACACTGACGCATCACGTGCTTGTAGTTCACAGATTTGTACCAACTGCATATCTTTACATGGCTTTGCAATTTCTTGACTACAGGGAGACTCCCATACTCTCATGGTATGGGAACGCCACCGTCATGAGTGAAATGCTGTTGGTACTGGCCGTTAAGCGCGCATTGTAGATCGGGCGGCTTTGGCACCTTCTGCGGGGACTCTCCGGGCTCTGCTGCAGACCTCTTCTTGCTCTGGCGAGAGGTGGTGGGACACCACCGATTCTTTTCATCTATCGGCGGACGGGGACACGACGATGACCCTTATGACTTCTCGATGCTCAGCGGCATCGGGGTGAAATGATCCGATCCCTTCGACCTGAACATGGGCGAGTGGATTGCCGCTCGAGTTCATTTGCTTTCGGTGGCGCCACTTGTTAAATCGAGGTTCGTCCGTTATTCTGGTTCGAGGTGCGATTTGAAGTGCGGACCATCTTTGGTGGGCCTTGACTCCGATGACCCAGAGGCCGAGAGGTATGCACGGCTTTCTCATGTTTTCTTTGGGGACCACCTTGTTTGCCGACGGGCGACCACAGTGCCCCTCTGCTTGCTCAGCGCCTTGGTGGATGTCGAGAGGATTGTGCGGTATATTTGAGGCGCGCTTTTGGCCACCTTACGGTTATATGAGCTCGATCTCTCGTGGCGGTGGGCAAGTTGCTAGGAGGCTCTTGGCGAGCACTGGAGGTATGTCTTCTCCTCTCGCTTTACATTTACGCTCTGTACTTTACGTATTGCATACCTTTGCACACACTGCTTGTAGATCGTTTACATTCTTGTACACTCGCTTTACACACGCACAACACGCTTTATCTTATTTACGCTTTGTTACAGATTCGCTTCGATAATCATCTCGACGTCTGTTTTGCGATTGTGGGTGTACGCCTACTTCCCGAGTTAGAGCGATCTGGGAGGCGGAGACCCTCTGGTCGTCTCCTTCTCTCGCCCTTCTGACAGGCGATGTGTCCGAGCCGGGACACTTTTAGCTTCTTCCGCCGTTTCTTGACACCATCACCCCCATCGAGGTATGTTTACTTACTGATCCGTTTTAAGCTTCGCTTTCATGCTTACATTTCTATATCGAGAGATAATCAATCGTATTTCATTTAGTCACTGGCGGTAGTGGGCTCCACTCCCGTGATGATCTGAGATCGATGCCGGCGCCATCGAGACTTCGCACTGGGATTCTCTGGAGGTCCGTGCTGCCGAACTGGTACTGGGTGGCGCTTCTTCGTCGAGACCACAGGATTACGGGCAGAATAGTTCGATCCATCCTCCCGAGCACATGAGGGACAGAGAGGTTTTACGTGCGGCGGATGGAGGACTACACCCTTGGGCTGGTAGTAGATGTAGATGCCTCTGAGGCGGCGACTACTCTGAGTCGTCCGGACCTTCTTGATGCGGCCTCTGGCGGGGCTCCGTGATCCAGTGAGGCTGCGGCGCCAGCGGCCAGGCGGCGGGAGGCGAGGCGGGGCCATCACAGAGGGCTCGAGCTTCGCAGAGGGGAGTCTGAGAGGGGACGGGGCGGGGCTGCTCTGCCTACCATGTTGACTTCTGAGGGGACAGTGGGAGGCCTACGAGATCCGTTTGCTCCTCCTCATTTGTCACGAGTTGGCCGGTATTCTGACTTACCTCGGTATGTATTACTTTATTCTGCATCTTGCATTGTTATTTCATTTGATTCGGATATCCTGAGAATCTTGATGTATTTAATACTTTTGCAAAGCTTCCTCGAGTATACCGTCGATCTGTGGTGAATGCCTCGATAGGGATCTTTGCGGCGGACTCTCGACGCTTTGGCGTCTCTGGCTTGCCGGTATGTTCTACTGACCACAGTCTCAAATCATACTCTGTTTCGCACAATCTGCTACACTGCACAAAAATCTGATAAACTGCTCACGGCTTTCATACACTGTACTCATACACTGCATCTCGCACTGATAAACTGCTCACGGCATTCACACATTGTACTCATACACTGCATTCTGTACTGATAAACTGCTCACGGCATTCACACACTGTACTCATACACTGCATTCTGTACTAATAAACTGCTCACGGCATTCACATACGCACCGCATCTTGAACCGATAAAAGCTTTCGATCGTTTGCTCTTTGTATTTTCAGCTCCTTTCCGATCCTCCGATTGGGTGGCGTTGCTCGGTGGGCCTCCCTCTCTACTGGGATGGCGGGATCTTCCTCGTACTAGAGGGCGTGGTCATGTGGGGAGCAGCTCACGAGCCCTAGTTCCAGGAGACGGTGAGTCGGAGGCGGGGACTGAGTCATTTGCGGAGGAGGCCGGGGATAGCTCGGGCTCGGGCTCTGACAGTGACGGCTCCGACGATGCTTTTGTGCTTCTGCCCCGGAAGAGGGCGAGGACTGACCCTTAGGCATGAGGCCTACTACTGATGATGATGATTTTTGCTGCTTCTTTTCTTTATTTCTTTTCTTGTACTTTTCTCTTTTTGATAGATAGAGTACTATGTACTGCCGCAGGCAGGTTTTTGCTTTCTTCAAAAGTTTTGTATTTGAAAAGACGATGATATGGAACAAACTTTTTATCTGAAAAAAGTGTTACATTGGTCTCAGATCAAGATATTTCATATCTTGCATTGCATCATTCTACACCTCAAATGTAAATGACATTGATTTGTTGTCGACAATTGAACACTTACCTTTGTGATAATCAAATAACCAACCAACTAAACAGCAAGACAGCTCATACAAACCACTGCTCAAAACCGGGTTCACAACCCATACTCTGCTAGGGACTAATCTGTTGGGGATTGATCTGCATTCAGCCCATAACTCAGTATTCGATTCATTCTGCACACAGCAAACTTTGAACAAACAGCCCAATCTGACAAGCCGGATCACGGCAGGCGGAACTGACTGAAATTGAAACACACTCGGATGTCCCAAATTTTCCATTTCTTCTCTTACCTCGCATGGATGTAGAGAATGGCACAGCATTCTGAGCACAGACAATCTTGAGGTAAAGAGAGGTTTTTTTTTTTTTTTAACCTGGGTATCGAGCCTACAACTGGACACCGTCGGAGAACTCAGGTACAGAAACCAAAAGGCGCACGACCTAAACACAATGAGACATACTCGGAAAAGACTCAAAACTAAGTTGGGACTATCAAACCAAAAGACACGACACGGACGGAAAAGCTAATACAGTGGCTGATGCCTTGAGCAGAAAATCAACAGGAGGTATGGCTTGTTTGCTTACCGAACAAAGGGAGATTTTACAAGACCTTGAGAAGTCTGAAATTGAAGTGGTGATATGTGAACATGGCAGATTGATAGCCGCTATTACAGCCGAGCCAGCAATTGTTGATGAAATCAAGCAGAAACAGAAAGAGAATGAGTTCCTCAGGAAGGTAATTGATGAATTTGAGATGAGTCCAAAAGCGAAATTTAGCATTGCGAATGAAATGTTGAAATTCCGGAACCGAATATGTGTCCCTGATATCCCGGAACTAAAGAAGAGGGTCTTAGATGAAGCCCATAGATCCGTATTTGCTATGCATCCGGGCAATAATAAAATGTACCGGGATTTGAAATAGACCTATTGGTGGCCTAAAATGAAGAAAGAGATTGTAGAATATGTGTCCAAGTGCCTTCAGTGTCAGCAAGTTAAGGTTGAACATTAGAAACCAGGCGGTCTACTTCAACCTCTTCCTATTCCCAAGTGGAAGTGGGAACATGTGACTATGGATTTCGTTGTTGGCCTACTTCGGACTTCTCGAGGTATGGATTCTGTTTGGGTTATAGTTGATAGACTGACTAAATCTGCACATTTTTTGCTTGTCAAAACTACATTTACTGCTTATAGATTGGCTACCATTTATGTTGATGAGATTGTCCATTTACATGGAGTTCCGGTATCCATTGTGTCGGATAGAGATCCAAAATTCGTGTCTAGACTGTGGAAGAGTTTGTAGGAAGCTATGGAAACAGAACTAAGATTCAGTACTGCATTCCACCCACAGACAGATGGGCAGTCAGAATGAACGATACAAACTTTGGAAGATATGCTTCGCATGTGTGCTTTGGATTTTCAGGGGAGTTGGGAAGACTATTTGCCACTTGCAGAGTTTGCTTATAATAACAGTTTTCACTCCAGCATCGGTATGGCACCGTACGAGGCTTTGTATGGTAGGAGGTATAGATCACCTATTTGTTGGGCAGAGGTCGGAGATAGAGCCTTGCTTGGGCTAGAAATTGTGCAAGACACTTCTGAGAAAATCAAGACTATTCGTCAAAGGCTCAAAACAGCTCAGGATCGACAAAAGAATTATGCAGACGTTCGGAGAAGACCTCTTGAGTATGAGGTTGGTGACCATGTGTTCATCCGTGTTTCTTCGATGAAAGGCCAAGTCAGATTTGGGAAAAAGGGCAAGTTGTCGCCTCGCTACATTGGGCCGTTTCAGATTTTGGAGAGACTTGGTTCAGTTGCTTATAGAGTTGCTTTGCCGCCGAGATTCGAGCAAATCCATAATGTGTTTCATGTGTCGATGTTGAGGGGTTACCTCCGAGACCCGTTTCATGTGACTGATTATCACCGGGTTGCTATTGATGAAAATATGGAATATGCTGAATGGCCAGAAGGAATTGTTGACCGACAAGAGAAAGAATTGAGAAACAAATCCATCTCAATGGTGAAAGTAGAATGGAAAGAACACTATGGGGCGGATGCTACATGGGAAAAAGAGGAGGAAATGCGACTGAGCTATCCATATTTGTTTCCCGACGAAGGTAAATTAAGTTTGGAGGACCAAACTTCCTAAAGGGGGGAAGACTGTGATACCCCTGTTCCGTAATATGCTAAACTGGTCCTTAATTTGAATATGATTATGTGTTTAGCATGATTTTATGTGCCATTATGTGAATATATGTGATTTTGAATTTCTATCTGTTCACCGTAGGAATACCTGTTTGATTATTTGCTTTGGAAATTAAATTGAGGGCCTTATCGGCCACAGAACCCGAAATTGATTACGCCATTGTGGTTGGCATAATTTTTAGAGCCTACGGTGAAATTTAATTGAAAAATTGATTCGGGTAAGATTCAATCGATTAAATTGGTGGATTAGTACCCAATTGCCTTATTATTATATTGACTTAGTGGCACTTGATGTATTTGAGCACTACACCTCATTTCTCTCCTTTATCTCATTTTGACTGATTCTTGGACTCAATTTAAGAGAGGGAGAGCTGACTATAGAGAGGGAGAAAGAGGGATTGTGCAATTGTGGTCTCGAAACTTGGAGGTTGAAGTCTAATTCAAGATTTAATCATAGCTTATGAGAATCAAGCTCCTAGGTGAGTAATTCTTGGATTATAGTTTGTAATTTTTGTGGGCTCAAACTAATTTGGTGATCAAGAGTAAGATTGAAATGAAATTGGGATTGTATTTGTTGAATTGAAGCTTAATATGTGCATGCATGTAGGAAATCACCTTGATATTGCATGTTTGAGCACAAATGTGTATAATCCATGTGAAATGTTAAAGGAAACTCATGTCTTGATCACCCTTTGTGTTATCTAAGTAGAGAATGTGGCTAATTCATCACATGCATGTACAATTTGAGAAGATATGAGCTTGAATGCATGAGTTTGTTATGTTGATGTTGAGTTTGACATATTTTGGGACATGCATGTGGATAAATCAAGAAATTGAGTTCCATAATGTTATAATCTTGCATTGGTGCCATGTTAGTATGTGTATATTTGAGATTTGAGCCATAACATGCATGTTTTGTTGGTTGAAATTCGAATTGGAGCTTAAGAACTCAATATGGAAAACCCAGATTTTTGATGTCCGCTCGAGCGGAGGAATAGACGCTCGAGCGGGAAAATTGTGCTCCCAGCACTTTTGCAGAGTTGGATATCCGCTCGAGCGGGATATCTCACGCTCGAGGAGAGCTTTGTGGACGAGCCTGCTCGGCGCTCTATTCCACGCTCGAGCCCATTTTTCATGCAACCAGTATTTTTGCAGGCTTAAGGGTCCGCTCGAGCGGGGAAGTCCACGCCGGGGACCCCTGTTTTTGCATTAATTTTGCGTTCTCTTTCACTTGTAAGCACTCTTAGGCATATGTTAAGCATCGTAAATGAGTTAATGAGATGGGAATAAAGCCTAATGAGAAACATGTGAATTAAAGAACGGATTAAGCTATTGGTGACCCTTTTGTGTTCATGAAATGTGTAGGGTCAAGCTCCGGGGCAAATCCACAAGCCGATCACTGTGAGTAATATCGATATTCGAATGCTTGTGAATGTCCAATTGTTTATTCGTTTATAACCTTTATGAGTTGCTAATTGGGATTGTAGACAAAAGTCTGACATGAATAAATGAATAGACCGAAGGTCGTTTTGATAAACACAAATGGACCAAAGGTCGTTTTGATAGAATTGAATGGACCGAAGGTCGTTTTGACAGAAATGAACGGACCGAAGGTCGTTTTGATATATATGAACGGACCAAAGGTCGTTTTGACATATATGAATGGACTGAAGGTCGTTTTGACATATATGAATGGACCAAATGTCGTTTTGACTTATATGGATGAACCGAAGGTCGTTTTGACATGAATGAGTGGGCTGAAGGCCGTTTGACAAGAATGAACAGGCCGAAGGCCGTTTTGACATAAATGATTGGGCCAAAGGCCGTTTTGACATAAATGAGTGGGCCGAAGGCCGTTTTGACATGAATGGAAACCTGAATGGGCCAAAGGCCAGAATGTTGAAACTACAAGTCACTTGATTTGAAATTCGTATAATTATATATTTGTTAAATAGAAATATGAATTGGGCCCAAGGCCATTTGGAACCTGTCGTTCTATTGATATGTAACTTCTGTATTTGATATTATTCATTGGGCTATCGCTCACGCTCATTCATGTGTTTGTAGGTGAGCCAAGAGAAGTCCAAACCCGGCCCCAGTGAAGTCTGTCATGAACAACACGAGTTTTGGAGAGTCAGCCTTGTGTTTCATGCACGAGACCCATCCTTGCCACTTTATTATGCATTTACATTTTGTTTTGTTGACAAGGACTTTGTGTATATTTGTATATAGTCTGTTATGGGTTGGCTCAGCTTAGATATGATCCTGTCTGTAAAGAAGTTTTACTACTGTACTTTTGATGTGGGTTATTAACGTATATGAGCATGGTTTGTTGATGTGCATATAAGCACGGCTCTATGGACAAAATTTTAAATTTTTTTTTTTTTGCTTCAGTTTGGCCTCTTTTCTCTGACGAGTTATGTCTGTTTTGGTCTGAGGCCGTAGGTAATCACAGGATTACTGGCCGGTTATGTCCTTAACCCATAGGGGCGGGTTCGAGTCGTGACACCAAGGCCCTTAATTTCAAATCAAATCCAAAATCCTAGTCAATAAGTTTCATATTCAAATTGTATACCTCGTAAATAGATTTAATTCATAATAATCATAATTTCTCAAACCTTATAACATAATTAACTTAATTAGCTCCCAAATGAGTCCGTATTTAATTGATTCAACTTGTTAATTTCACTTCCTTAAGCCATTGGGAGCCTTAATTTCTAATTCTAAAATAAATCCTTATTAAAATCAAATACGAATCAAACTCCAAAATTCTCATAAATCCCAAATTACCTTAGAGTAACAACTAATTAGAATCTAAATCTCCTTAATTAATTAATCATAAAATCACATACATAATGAGGTTGGCTTAATCTTAGGTTTATGCTAATTAAGCTCAATTAATTCATTACGAATCGTAATTTTGCTAAATTTTACCGTAGGCTCTAAAAATCCTGCTAAACATAGATATGCAATCGGTCTTGGTTTCTAGCGCCTCTAAGGCTATAAATTTTTAGTTCAAAGCCCTAATAGCAGTAGATTTTCCTACACTCAACAGATATAAATTCATAATCACATAATAACTCACATAATTAAACATACAAATTCATATCGAACACATAATTGCATGCATAATTAAGTATATTACAAGTTGGGTTATTACATTTGACAACCATCTGGGGTAGTCCACGTTTTTGACAAGCTGTGCCTCCAGTAGCTTATCTACCTTAAAAGCAATAAGAGCGTTGCGTTCCAGGTGAAAGATGCGCTGCTTCTGGCGGAAGGGTCGAAAATGGGGCTCAATGCTCAAACGATGAGTGATGAAGCAATGGTCGATACCGGCATGTCGGAATGGGTCCAGGCAAACACATCATTGTGCTCGGTCAGGAGGGTTGTAAGATCGGCCTTGGCTTGGGGAGATAGTTGGTTGTCGATCTTGGCTGTTTTTGTTGGGTTGGTGGGGTCGATGGGGACTTCAACAAGTTCTTCCACTGGTTCCCCTTTGACTAACTCATCTTCGTCTCTGACGTCGAGTCCTTCGATGATCATGGTCTCCTTCAGCTTGACCTCTATGAGTGAAGCGATGTAGCATTCTCTGGCCTCTGCTCCCCCCTCATGGTGCCGACTCCGAGGTCGGTAGGGAACTTCATGGCCAGATGATATATGGAAGTGAAAGCTTGAAAAGCATTAAGGGCGGTGCGGCCGAGAATTATGTTATAAGCAGAGAGACAGTCGATGACGAGAAAAGTGAGCAACTTAGTGGTCTGCCGTGGGTATTCGCCAATGGTGATGGAAAGATCGATAGAGCGTATGGAGGTCACCTGATCTCCAGTAAAGCCAACCAGTAGGGTTTGGAGAGGGGACAAACTTTCTTCCCCGACCTTAAGCTGGCGATAGTCGTTTAGGAAGATAATGTCTGAAGAGCTACCGTTGTCAACAAGCACCCGTTTGACTTTATAATTGGACAAGAGAGCAAAGATGACGAGGGGGTCGTCATGGGGGTTAACGGATTCCTATGCAATCGGCCTCCGTAAAGGTGATGGGCTCCATCCACTGCTTGGGGTGTTTGAAGGGGCGGTCCAATGTTGCAACTTCTTTATTTGAGCCTTGCTTGATTTTTCTGAGTTCTGCCCGTTGGGCCGAACGGAATGGTCCTCCACATGCAAGCCCGCCGGCAATAACTCTGATCTCTCCAATTGGAGGGGCAGGGTTGCCTTGTGCCCGGGGTTGTTGTGGGGGCCGATCATGGCCTTGGTTAGGTTGTGCGGGTTGTCGAAGAGGGGTGCGCCGGTGGTTGTTTCTGGTAAGTTCGGTCCTTGGCCGTTGCTGAGGTCGGGCTGCCGTGAACCGACTGAGACTCTCCTGGCATATTAAGCCCTCGACCTGATCTTTGAGATTGACACACTCCTCGGTATTATGGCCGTGGTCCTGATGGAAACGGTAGTATTTGGACTGGTCTCGCTGGTTGGAAGGAGACCGTTATGGTTGGGGCCATTTTAAGGGATAATCTCGTTAGATTTGATTCAAGACTTGTTCCATGGGAGAATTTAGGGGTGTGTACCGTTCGAACCGGTCGGGTGGTCGGGTAGGTGTTGACCGGTCGGCCCGAGCAGGTCGGTCGGTATACTGAGGTGTTTGCTGTGTATACTGGGTGCTTTGGATTTCAGAGTCCTTTCTCTTCTCTCTGAGGGTCGGGTTTTTAGTTGTGGAATCTTATCGGGCGGCTAGGGAATCTTCGGCGTTCATGTATTTTTGGGCTTTGGAGATGAGGGTTGCCATGGAGGTTGGAGGGTTTTTGGAGAGGGACAAAAGGAAATCGGATGATCGTAGACCGGCCATGAAAGCGGTGAGAATAACCTTGTCATCGTTTTCCGCCACTTGCAAGGCTTCGGTATTGAAATGGGTGACGAAGTTGCGCAGCAACTCTCCCTCTGTTTGACGGATGTTGAGGAGTTGGGTTGCCGGACGCCGCTGGTGTTGGGCACCAATGAAGTGGCTAAGAAAGGAGTCACTTAGATGCTAAAAAGTAGAGACAGAGTCTGTCGGCAGTTGACTAAACCAAAGTCGGCCCGACCCCTTAAGTGTTACGGGGAAAGCCCGACACATGATCTCATCAGGGAATGCATGGAGGACCATGAGGGTCTTGTAAGTCTCCAAGTGGTCGACTCGGTCCGTTGTATCGTCGAAAGAGTCGATCGAGGGCATTTTGAACTTAGGAGGTAGGGGTTTATCCCTAATGGAGGTAACAAATGGTGAGTTGGTTGTGGTAGAGGGCTTATTCTGTATGTTCTGCATGACTCCTTGAAGCTGGAGTTTTATGGCTCGAAGTTTGGCATCCCAAAGGGGAACGTTGTCACCACCGGAATGCAATGGACGGTGGACACTACTGGCCTCTCCCTTGGGGGCAGGCGCTTGGAACGATGGGTGTGGGGCCCGAGGTGGCGGGTTCATATCTAGAGGAGGGGGTCGCAAGCCCTCCAAGTTGGATGGGTGGGATTGTTGGATGGGGTGGCTCGGGCTCATTCTCAGTTGGGTGGGATATCTTGAGGTGGTGGAGGAGGTATGAGAAGGTCTCTTTGAAGCAAAGCATTGATCACGGCTTGGTTTTGCTCGGCTAAGCGGTTGATGCTGTTGGTGAGTTCTGTGAAATATTGCGGGGGGTTGTTTGGGTTAGGAGGGTCGGCTTGGGGGTCGGCAACGTTGTGTTGAGAAGCCATGGATCTAGTGGTGACCATTTACCTTGGAAGGTGGCAGGTAGGGATTATCGGGAATGGGTCTCCGGCAATAATGAGCACAGTTGCCACACAGAGCAAAAGGAATCCCACAGACGGCGCCAACTGATGATACTGCTAGCCACAGATGGAGTGGGTTAGGTTGGTCCACGTTTCCCAAGCCGTTGTCCGATTGTTGAGCCCACCGAGAAACCTGCAAAAGAGTTCAACGGGGAACGGGGAGTCTCCCAGCGAATCCTCCGACGAGCAAGTTAAAGAGGTGAGAGTGATGAAGATGTAGAGAGAGGGTGGAGATAGAGGACTTCACATTTTCTTTGTTTTAGAAGCCTGCTTATATCCTTTGCTTATCATTTCCTTATCCACTCCGAACTGTCATGTTGGCCGAAAGTCTATGTTCTAGCTTACCTTGTTCATGGTGAGGCTGTTCTGTTCTGACGTGAAGGGTTATCGTAATAAATGCTGCAGAGAAACTCATTAATGGCTGATGTGTGCTGCAATAACTCTGCAGGATCTTTGTCAGCTGATGTGGCTAGTTCTTCATTTGCCAAATGTTTAGATGTCATTGGTACTTGGTGTAATGTTGGGCTTCAAGAATGTTGAGTTTTAGTATTTGAATCATGGACTGGGCCTTAAGTGGTAGGCCATGTCCTTTATGGGTCCACCCATGTCAAGAGACTACAATAAAAAAATTAAAATGAGACCTTATGCGATTAAGCTTTTGAAAAATTGAGGTATTTGATAATAAGAATTTTTTGGGAGTTTTTTGGTAGTCTTAAGCGACGAATAAAACAACCAAATAGTTGAGCCACTTTTACTATCATACCACATGAAAAATCACATAAAAAGTAAAATATTTAATCAAAATATTATAATTTTAAAAAAACCTCTACTTTCTCATCATTAATGACAAGGGGGTGAATAGGGTCATCTTCACCAATCTATTGATGGGAAGAAAAGCCAAGAAGAAAAGGACTTCCAATCTTTTTTTCTTTCAGAAATGAAAGTTGGTGTGCCATGTACACAATGGTGTATAGAACTATTTATTGGAACAAAATGTGTGATTTGGATACATTTGAAGTGCAGTGAAGTCACACTTTAATTAATCGAGGCTGTCCATATGTTTTTCTGTGATTAGTTTTGTTTTTTAAATTTGTACATTTAACAATTTTTCCTCACATAAATGGCTAAACCTCTGTATACACATACATGGTCAAACTCTCTCTGCTATGTGAATGTCTGAGATCAGATGAGTAAGAGATCAAGTGGCTATGGAATGGGATCGCACTCAACAAACTTTATGGTTGCTGACTGCCCACTTACCTAATTAAACTAGTAGAGTATGAAAAAATATCAATAAAATAGAATGAATTAAAAAGGTGGTAAATATTAATTAAAGAGAGGAGGAGTATAGTTTGATTGTTGTGGGGACATTGATGGGGAAGGCTTGGAATCTTTGAAAACAATAAATTAATTTGTTTTATGGGTGCCATGTGTACCCAATCTGAATCCTCTTTTCCAAAATAGTGTAATTCCTCAGGGTTGGCCCAATTATTATTATTATTATGTTATTTTAAAATATGTATGGTAATTGAATTATGTTTTATGAATTAATTGGTGAGTTATTTCTGTGCACTTCTATCTAAGAGATTAGTGGTGTGGTAGTGTTACATATACTAATTAGTATAATAATTAATGTATCAATATTAGTTATGATATTATTATTGACTCTACTCATTAATTACATTACAAATATCAAAAACCTTTTAAATTATGACACATTTTCAATTGATATACTAGTTAATATTTTAATTAGTGCATATAATATTATTTTTAGTGGTGAGGGGCCCATAATGGGCGAAGATTAATTATTACCAGGGCAAGATTGGTTATTTCCTCCATTATCTAGGTTATATATAGTTGTTTATTTATATTTAAGTTTGTACTATTTTTTTGTGGTAATTGCTAGACTTGGTGATTATTAAATTTCTTGTTATATATGCTATTGGACTCTAATTGTTTTGTTTGAAATAATTTTTTATGTGTGCTTAGGTCTCTCGTTTAACCCAAAAACAAAATAAAATAATTTATGATTCACCTCGATCATTGATTTGATAGGAAATGAAAAAAAGAATAAGAGAGAACTCTTTTATCATGTTTAGCTTATAAGTTAGGTGATAAATGAAGAAAAATAAAAGTTTATTAAGTTATAGATTTCATTTCTTATCAAAAGTGGTGACATTTCGTGAGGAAAAAATTAATTGATAGTATATTTTTTATAATACCAAGATTGTCCAAAAAAAAAAAAAAAAAAAAAAATCCATATCCCTATATCACAATACAATTGTTAAAAAGCATAATTATTTCTTTTTCTTTTCCTCACTAAATAAGAAACCACAATAATCTATTTTCTTTTTTTTAATACCATTCAAATAGAATAATTAAATAGTATACACAATACATACAAGTAATATTTTTAATATTTATTTTACCAACATTCAAGTAAATATCATTGTGATCGAATATGGGATTTTGAAAAAAACTGGAGGGTTGGGTTGGGACTGATGGCTGCTAAGTTTTTGGTCAACAAAATTCATCATATCATCAAATTGCGTTAGTGTAATATTGGTCAAACTCCACTATGATTTTTTAATCATTTTTTGATTAATTTAGTAATATATATATATATATTTATTTATTTATTTATTTATGGCTCAATAAGCTAACAATGAAAGAAAAGCCAAGAAGAAAATTATCAATTTTTTTAATAATAATTTTAATCTAAAAAATAAAAAATTTGCTAAAAAACGTAATTACCAAATCCATCCTTAGTTTTTCAATATAAAAAGCTTTTTAATTTTTCATAAGATGATGAGAGAATTTTTTTTTCTTTTTTCCAGCAACTATTACCTTTGCTAATAGTTTGATGCCCAGACCAATGGGGGATTTTTAAGAGATTTCTCTCCAACTTTTGGCATTTATTTGTAATAGTGATTTGTTAAATTTAAATTTCATTAAAGTGTGATTATAATAGATTAGTCTTCATTGTCATGTACTAATACTTTATACTAATAAAATAAAAAGCATAATCAAATCCAATACAAATTGCACTAGTCCCGTCCAATTAACAAACAAAACTGAACTGTAATTAATTTTTACCCAATCATTGATTAGATTTGGCTTCGCAATAAAAAGAGAGACTAGATTTGGATTCATATGGGTGGGGATGCAAACCCATGATTATTCTTAATAATTTTCTATTTTTGTTTATTTATATTATATGGATATCATTGTCAAGGAAATGAGAAGTTATTCAAGTCACCCAATACATATTTTAACTGATTTTCGTATTTTATTACATTCTTTTCGTGGGCCTAAAGTCCCATTTTAGATATGGTTCCAAGACTTCATGATTGAATCGAAGAAGTAGATAGAAATGGCTTCTCTTTAATCCTGGTAAGATTGGATTATGCTGTCTAAACACTCAGATTTTATTACATTCTTTTCTTGGGCCTAAAGTCCTATTTTGGACATGGTTTCAAGACTTCATGATTGAATCAAAGAAGTAGATAGAAATGGCTTCTCTTCAGTTTGGGTAAAATTGGATTGTAATGTCTAAACACTCAGATTGTGCCATCGCAACACTATTTCTAAATTAATAGTATAAATTTTTTGTATTCATAATCCATTAAATATTGAGTTGAATGTTTTGCTTGAATCTAATATTAAATTTATAAATAGGTGAATAAAATTTAAATTATTAATTTATAGAAAATGTTAATATGTCCAATTTGGCCTAATCACAGAGGAATGACTTTTGGGGTTAGACCCTAAGGAGCCGAGATCCCAAAAGTCATTCTTAGATGGTACTACATAGTAGAGCAACTCAACCATGTAGCGATAAGTTGCGGACTTACACATAAACGGAGATTCGAACACATACTCTTGACACTGGATACGGTTCACTCATATTTGAAAAGTTCATCCTACTAACTGTATGTGCTGTTGCCCGAATAACTAGTTCTCGGATAATAAAATCTGAGACCTCAAAACTTCTGCCTTAAGGCCTTTTTAAATAACCCCTTGAGTTTTGATATGTCCAATTGTCTGAACTAGAGGGAAGCTCTTCCCAAATAATTTGTGAGTAATAATGAGGGTTAGTGTTGATGAGTTTATAATAACCACTACATAGACCTTATCTATAATAACCACTACATTAGATAGCCAGATTGGGCGTACTATTTTGCATGATTTGATCAACACATTTTTAATGAATTCTTGTCATGTGCGTAAGTATAAGGTGTAAGTTACATACTTAAGAAAAATTTTAAAAAATGTAACATCAAATAACACAGTCCTATGCCATCAAAATTTATTGCATGGGCCCACATTAGTTTTTTAGTTAATTGCCCACCTTATACTGTAGGAGCTTCAAAAGCTATCAACATTAGATATTCAATTATATAAAAAAAATCTAATATTATGTGGCTTTAAACATAAAATAAATTTAACAATTATAACAATCAACCCATCATAAATTTCTATGGCAATCAAATTTATTAAACTATATGTGGAGATTCATATTTATTGTACAAATAATATTACACGAATTAATAAAATATATAATTTTTTTTACTTATTGAGATAGCATCTATTACATTATTAAAGTGAATTCTATTTTATGCTTCAAAAAATTTACAAATCAGTTAACAATTTTTTTAAAATAAATTTTATTAATTTATATAACATTTTTGATATTGTAATATAGCTTTTTCCCAACTCAGGTCATTATTATGTAATGAAAGAAATGAAAAAGACAAGGATAAAGACAATTGGCTCATTGTGATTGAAGTGTGACCCATCTATCTATCCCAACTCTCACACATTTCAAAAAGTAGGAAGGGTGGTTGGTTGTATGACTCCACCAGTCACAATGACAAGTGGCTCCATACTAGCTACAACTGAAACTTATTGCGAATGGATCATATTTTGTTTGTAAAAATAAAAATAAATAAATACACTCCAATCCAACACTTTTTGTGGCTTGCATTTTGTTTTTTAGCAATAAAATGGGAGATAAAAATAAGAAAGAGGTGGACTTGCAATGTATGACACCATCAGCAAACCATACGACTTTTTTTTTTTAATTTTTCATTGAATGATTTATGCACTAATATTTAAAAATTAAATTTAATAAACCATCAAAATTGAGCCGATGCTGAGGCGCTCGAATATTTGTGGTTTTTGCACAAAAGATACACCACATTAAAAAAAAAAAATTTAGATTTGTCAATATTGACTCGAATATCTATATTACATTAAAAAAAAAAATCATGTATTAAAAAAATGAATTGAGGATGAAATTAGTGAAATTCAATACCACATAAAATATGGTTGAAACCCATCAAATTTGGAGAAGCTATTGGGTGCTCTCGAGCATAACGTGGGCTTTGTGCATATTCGTGGGCTAGGCCCAATATTGGACCGGAATAACTGTTTTGTGGTCTTTATGCGGATCATTCAGTACATTCTGTAATCCAACAAATCCACAAATCCATCACTAAGCCCATGATATTAAAAGACTTTGCCCAAAGGTCCATGGACTCGAAAAATTGATAAACAGCTAGCCCATCATTCCCCAAGGCCCTCCCAAAACCATGTCGTGTTTAATATTTTTTATTTGGTTTTCAAATTCTGTTTTCTATTTTTTTTTAATACCAAAAATAATTAAAAATTGTTTTGGTGAATAAATGATAAAAATTTATAAACTAATCATTTTCGAATGGATATCTCTTTTCTAGGCAAAATAAATTTTGAATCTTTTTTAAAATATATTTTTGTTTATTTTAGTCATATTAGTTTCTATTTAAAAAAATAAAAAACAAATTTTGAATAAACATGATACACAAATTACACTTTCTTTTATTTTTTAGATGAATTTGTCCAATTTGGTTTAAAAAAATGGTTGAAACACTTAATTTATTACACTTAAAAATCACTTCTAATGGTGTGTCTGACAAGTGTCAAATTTTGATTTGTCAAATATTTTATTATGTGAGGTCTAACCTCAATACCCTCAATTCCATATTATTAGAGGTCATTTAAAAATGATAAATTAAAAATATAATATTATTATTTTGTTAATTAGTAAAGGAAAGGAAAATATCGTATTAAAGAAGACAACATAGTAAATTAACTTCTGTTCAAACATTATTAGGAACCAAATCACGTGGCCTTTATCAATCGTTAAATAGTAAATAACGACAAGAAGGAACCAAAAAAATTGCTTACTTTTCTACATGCATTCATCTAGTCATTAATATACATTCACTCGACCTTCACATCATCTATGTTTTTTTATTTTATTTTATTTTGATAGAGGAGTATTATAAATAGCTAAGAACAGTCAAATACAAGTCTGGATAAGAGGTTCCCATAGCATCCTTACAAAATTTTTCAATAATAAAACTAGGCATAGTAGTGTAAATATGATGGCCTTCATTCAGCTTGTTTCTTTTTTTGGCCAATAAGCTCGCACAACCATTTGCTTCACGAAGAATATGCTTTACTTCTTGCACTCTGAGTTGGTCGAGGAGGCACCTGCAATCAGAAATTAACTAAGTTGATGATGTTTTGAAGGCCGGCTATTCGCAAGGTGTTGCACTGTACTTGCATTTGTCTCTACATCAATATTTTGCAGGTTGAGATCTCACACCAACTGTAGACCGTCTCTAAGTCCCCATAGTTCGGCTGCCACACTTGTTGTACATCCAATATTGCGGCTAAACCCACTTACCCAAATTGCTAGTTGAGTCTCTAATGATTCTTTGTCAAGACCCAAATCTGCCCTTATAGGTTTAGTGTCGTAACCGGCTAGTAATCTTTGGATTACTGATTAAGGCCGAAATGTACATCATTGAGACCGTTAATTAGAATCTTTTAACGTCACTTGCTGGTCAAACTGTATACTTTATGCGTGTTGAATGTCAATTAGGTTGTATATAGTCGGAGCATAAAATGGGCAAAAAGACAGAATTTGGGGAGAGTTGACTTTCCCGCACGTGCGTTGACTTTTTCTGGGAAAGTCAACCCGACGTTTTAAACCTGTTTGGAAGGAATCAAAAGTATAAAAAGGCAAGGAAAAGGTTGGATTAGGGTTCTGAACTTGTTTTGACTTACAGAGAGAGGCTAGGGTTTGGAAGGGAAGAGAAACTAAAAGCTTCAAGGATGTCTCCCATGGTGGTTCCTTCTCCATCTACCTCCTTCCACTCCTCTATGAGTGGCTAGTCTCATTTTCTAGGATTTTGATGAAACCCTAGCCATATAATTATTTTGTTTTCTTTTTGATTTTTAATTATGTAAAGGTTTGAACATTTGTATAGTGATTTAGAAGTTTCTTTTATATATTTTTCATTATTTCTTTGAATATTTGACTTTCTGTGATTGTTGAATGTTATCCATACATGAGTTTTCTATTCCTTCACATTCAAGGTATGAGACGAACCATGCTACGAGGAACGAGTCGTATTACTACTTTAGTTTAGAGTGAACGATTCGTATTACTTGAGATGGTTCGTGCTCGTACATTAAATGTGATGATCTTCTTGTTAAATGCTTTGAACTTGTAGTTGCGAAGTATTAATCCGTTCAAACCATAGCATAATTGATTTCAATTGAAAACCCTAATTACATGGCTAGTGGTGGACTCTTTGCCTTAGTTTTCCCCCCAATTCAGTAAACCCAATTTCATTTATTATTGATAATTTAATTCCTTAGTTTAATTTTTTTGTTATTAATTTAGGCTATGAACAATCAATCTTTTTATCAAAATTAATTTAGGAATTTAACAATTAAATTAGTTTAATTTCACAATTGTCCCTACGGATCGATACCTGGACTTGCCATTATTCTAAAAGAATTTGGTGTAAATTATTGTTTATTTTTGGTGTGTTCAACAACCCATCAATTACCAAAGGCCTCTTAACATGATAACATATAATTAAGGGTTGAGGAAGCAAATACATGAAATATACATAGTCCATCGAGCTGTGAAGACATACATGTGATAGATAATTTTAAACTTTAATAAAGATACGTATGACGTCAAAAGATACAGTATTTACACGTCACTTCATGTACATATAAACAGAAAAACTTGTTTGTAAAGCAAAAGAAACAAAGTGTTATATATTCATGAAAACACAACCACTAGACTTGACTTAATTCGGAACCTCCTTGGGAGGCACAAAGGTTGGCCGACAAAAACTGAGATGCTAGGTCCTCAACTCTGAGTCTGGTCACTTGCTTGATCACCTACATACATAATATAAATAGTGAGTGAGGGCCCAATGAATAATAACAGAGTAAAGGGTTAAATGAATGATGTCCCATAACTAAGTCCGTACATAGAATAGATTCATATACGTATTCTTGTTTGAGTCATTAACAAAAATCAAAATTCATGCTTGATCATACATAGTTTATCCGTTAGCGCTAACAGATCACATACAGAGTATTAAAGATCATACTTGTCAGTTCCATAGAGGAACCTCCGGCCGGGTACGGATAACTTGTTAGTTTCTTAAAGGAACCTCCAGATTGGGAACATATAACTTGTCAATTCCATATAGGAAGCTCCAGCCGGGTATAGATAACTTGTCAGTTCCATAAAAGAACCTCCGGTTCGGGTACATATTGCATACTTGAATCACAGCATTAATGTCACAATTATTTGTCAGAGGTGGATAATCATTCATAGTGCAAAAACATAGCATTCGTAGAACAGATCTTATTCCATATATATAAAATAATTTAACTTGAATATAGCTTTACTAAGTTATCACTCACAAATAACAGATGGCTATGAGTAAACGGACAGAGTAGGCAATTCAAATATCTCGTGGCGCGTGACCTACACAGATACAGAACAAATACGTATTGAATTACATACCCAAAATCATCAACTTAGTTCTTTCTTGTCTTGGTGTGTTCCTACTCCTCTATCCTCATTATGGTGTCTTAAACTTGGCCTAAGAATGTCTAGGATGGAATGACGATGCAAAAATGCACTTGAAAACACTTGACAAAACTTGTTGAAAACAGGGTCCTCGTTCGAGCGTAACTTCCTATGCTCGAGCGGATATGCAAAATGTGAGTGGTTGCTCGAGCGCAAGATCCGTCGCTCGAGCGGTCTGTAAACTTTTGCAAAATTGCTAGTTGCTTATTTTTTCGCTCGACGCTTGCTTGAGTGTGAGACTCATACCTTCACTCGAGCGCAGTTTTTGTTGCTTGAGCGGTCTGCAAAACATAAGAACTTCTGGGAGCATGCATTTCACGCTCGAGCATACTTCTGGTCACTCGAGCGGAAATGCACGCACTCAAAGTGGTCTCTCGAGCGTGGATTGCTTCGCTCGAGCGTAGGAGCAGAATTCTGGAATTTCCAGAATTGCTTCCAAGCTTCAAATTCAACCCCAAAGCTGTAAATTATGGTTTCTTGGGCCAAAAACTTGAGGAATCATATGTGAACTTGGAAAACATGAAGAATTCAAAACCATTTCGCAAAAACCAAGGCCTAAAAGCATGCCAACTGTGCAAAACTCAAATTAAAACTTGAAAATGTGATGTAAACATGACATGTATGAATTGTCTTGACTTTAAAACTTCCAAAACATGATCTAATACCACAAAATGACTTGAAACTTGATGTATTCTCAAAGGTAAAGTGAATTAGCAACATGCATGAGGAAATTCTTGGAAAATAACTTCAAAATGTTAGGAATTATGCATGCATGCAAGGTATAAGTCAAATTTCTTCCTTTCTAGTTCAAATCTCAAGTTCACATACTTAATCTTTTGAATTCATGTTCTTAATGCCACAATCAAAGAACTTAAAGGTTGAATTCTTACCTAGACTTTCCAAAGTGAGAGCTAGAGGCTTATTTCTTGAGTCTCTAAGTCCAATTCTCCCATTTCTCCTATCAATCCCCTTAGTTGAGCTCAAAGCTTTCTTTTCTCTCTCTTACTCACGTTTGGTTTGTGTGTATAGGCTCAAGGATGTGTTGATATGAACAAAAGAATGAGTGGAGCATGTAGGGAGTCTTATATAGGCTCACTTAGTGGTAGCTAATTAAAACTAATCTAGTAGGCATTAATTAATCTAATTAATTCGTTCCGATCAGATTTGAATTAAACCTACCATAAAGTTCTAAAAATTTCAATTAATACATAAATCAAATCAATTTTTGAATTATAGGGCTGTTCAAAAATCCATTCAAACCGGTAATCCAGACCAAACCAGACCAAATTTTATGATTTGGTTTGGTTCTATTAAGAATTGGTTTAGTTTCGGATTAAGAAATATGAGAACCGCAAAAACGGTTCGGTTAATAGATTTTATAAAAAAACTGCGGTTCGAACCGAACCAAACTGAATTTTAAAAGATATATATATATATATATATATAATATCAAGTTTTATTTTTATTAATTGGTTTTTTTATAATTTTAACGATATTAGGATGGTATAGATATGTAATGTTGAGTAATGCCTTAATATTATTAGTTTTTATCATGAGTTAATGTAATTAGTTTGAGTAATTATTTTGATAATATTAACAATTTATTCTTGTAAATAAAAAATTTTGGAACCGTGAACCAAACTGAAACCGAACCGTTTTTTCGGTTTGGTTCTGGTCCGGTTTTACAAGTGTAATGGTCTGGTCTGATTATCAAAATCACAGAACCGTTAGGATCGGTCCGGTTCTTGGATTTTCTCAGAACCGAACCAATCCGGACCGTGTACACCCCTACTGAATTAGATGCCAATAAGGCCTTCAATTCGCAAACCGAAACGAAAGCATGAACAGATCTTTCTACGTTAAACAGATATAAACATACACAAAGTAATATGTGATACAAAATTTCACTTTAATTACTTATTAGGTATAATTACGCATGAATTAACGTTAATTATGGGTCCGGGTTGTTACATTTCTCCTGCCGAAGCTTACCCAGGATTTTATATACATATATACATATATTTTCATTTGGGCAGTTGATTCATAAATTTTGTTAGGCGAGAGATCTAGGTGCTGTATTAGTGACAAACTTAACTAAAATGACCAAAATACCTTTCATATATATATATATTATTTGTGAAGCCGCCGAAATATGTAATTACTTTTAAGACCCTAATGTTTGAATTATTTATTTTAAAACTCCTCGTTTACTTGAATTAATTCAAATTTTGTCGGTTAGCATTATTTTTTTATTTTTATTTTTTTTATTGAAACAGGAATTTCCCTAATCAAATTAGGATCCCTAACTTAATTTAATTCTACATAAGTTACATATATTTACTCCAAGCCCTCACTTTTGTTTTTTTTTTTTTTTAAATTCAAAACTTGGCCAAACTAGTATTTGTATCTTGTACCTTGAAGTACCATCAATCTTGTTATATATATATACATATACACCTAGAAGAATGTGCCTAGAACATAAAATAATTAAAAATTAGGCCTTTCACATCCCTATGGATGGCCCCTCCTTGGAGGAGGTGAGAAATCTATTTCCAAGACACACCATCATAAGATATTCTAGGAAATCCAAACCTAGTGACCTAGACCTAGGTTGCAAATCTCAAAACTAGTTACCTTTTAACTAAAGATCAACTAATTGATGCCAAAACCTATGATTTAGCACCTTAGTTACTCCTATCCCATTTGACACCAACCAAAATCCTAGTTTTCCCATCCATTTTCAACTAAAGGGTTTTTATGTCCTTTTACACCAAATTGCCTATATATACCACACCCCCCAGCTTGCAAACTCACACAACACACTCACTCACACACATATTTTGGTTAGAGAGAGGGAGGAGAGCAAGGAAGAGAAGTCTAGAGGAGAAGAGGGAGGAAGAAGAGAGTTTCTTGTGCAAAGCTTAGAAGGTAAGCCACCAACACAACCTTCTCTTCATTTCATTTTCTAATGCATGTTCTAAAGTTTCTAAATAATGTTCCAGATCTGTTATTATCAAGTTTTTATTTCAAAAAAATGCTAAGGGTTGTGTATTGATTTCATCCCTCTTGTATTTTTCCCATTTTGGCACACATCATCTTCTTTTTGTACAAATCTCTCAACTTTTCAAGGGCACTCTTTTAAACAAATTTTCTGAGTTAAACATGTGATAGTTAGCATATTTTCTTCACAAAAGAAATGAAACTTTCCCATAGTGGAACCCCCTTCTTATAAATTTTCTTGTTTTGGGCATTCTACCTTAAAACCTATTTTTGCAATCAACTTTCAAAAATTCTAGAAAAATGTACAAAAATATTCTGAACCTTTATTTTATTTCAAAACCTTCCTTTAGAAATTATCTTTCAACTAAAATTGGTTTCATCGAAAAAATTCAACGGTTTGCAAGAAAATCAAGTTTTAAATAACGGTCGGCGGATGCAGGCGATTTGGACGATTTGAATCTTTGAAATACTTTCTAAATAATTTAGAATCTGGAAGAGCAACTCCAATTCCGAAAAATGTTCTATAAACCAAATCGAATCTTCTATAAACCATAGGAAGGCCAAGCCGGTAAAGGGTCTAAAATACCTCTTTCATTTAATCTTTATGCAATACTAAATCTGGAAATTTTTGTTAGGTGTGGATATCTTGTACCTTTGAGTTCATGAGAATGTTTGCAGCTTATGATCATATCTTGACCTGATTATATATGTGTTGTGGTTATGTTATTTACCTTTCTTATAAGAATGTTTGTAGCTTGTAATCATATCTTGACCTGATAATATATGTGTTATGGTTATGTTAATTACCTTTCCCATCTTAAGAATGCATGCTTATATGGATATTATTGTTTTATAAGTTAAGCTAACCTTGTCTTAAAACACTTAATTCAACGGGAAACCTAATTGGGAGGGTACTGGGTTTTCGAACACTTGAGTGTTGACAAGATGAGAAAATGTGATATAAGGATTGTTGGGATGCATTCCCTATTTGGAAGTTAAAGTCTTGCGCAAGTAGTTTTCAGAACCCTTGAACGGAGCGGTTGTATTCGGATCCTAGGTGGTTTGGTATAAGGAGGGATTTCGGGCAAGGCCTTATTTTACCGTTTCTTTTGAGGCCCTGCGGTTGGCGCTACGCGGTATATAACCGTTGGTAGGCATCTGAGGTTAGTTCTGCAACAAAACAGCAAAAGAGGGGGCATACCGAATAATCCGCGTCCGATTCTTGTGGCTGGGAGGACAAAATCTCTTTGGGGGATTTCTAGATTACTGACATCTAACCTAACCATTTATTTATTTATTTATCCATTTATTTGAGTAACATGCTTTATTACTTGGTGCTATAATTGTGATTGTGTATTGGACTGGGAAAAAGGGGTGGGGTGTGTGTGTGTTTACTGGGCATTCAAAGCTCACGACGTATCATGCTAGGTGACGAAGCGGAATTTATAGTTTGGAGGCAGCGAGGCAAACCTTCGAAGACTTTTGGCTATCTTAGGAAAGCTAGAAATTTCCTTTTGTTATTTTGTAAGAACTCATGTGAAGTTTTAAACCTTCTTTTGGGATGTAATGTAATGGAACAATCTTTTGAATTAAGTATAATTGTGGTTGTTATGTATTTATAATCTATGTATGTACCTTATCGTTGCTTATGAGATCTTGTGTCAATACCTCTTAAGATCTGTCAAAAGGGTAGTGCGCTGCCTAAGAAAGTTGGACTTAGAAGGGAGGCTATTTTGACTCCTCCGGCGATCTGGGATCTTACTTGGTTATTGACCATAGGACTCATTAGTGACTCTCCCTTGACTGCAACCAATGGTGTAGAATCGGGGCGTCACATTATTAGTAGTCCCAAAACTTTAACAATCACACTTCTCTCTCTCTCTCTCCATTGCCCACTTTTCTTCCTTTACTCTCTGTGAGACCGTCTCTTCTCTCCTCTCTCATCCAGTTGTCAATCGCACCACCGTTACTGACACCACTTCCACTCTCTCTTTCTCATTCTCTTTCACTTCAGTTTACTGTCTCGTCTCTGGTGTCAACAGCGGCTTGATGTCTTTGACGACTTCGTCTTTAACTCTGTCAAGCTATAAATCTAAAAGATTTGAAGATTGTCGGCGACATCTTTGCCGCTGCCTCTTTTTTAGTTCCGAACACTCTCAGCAGAGGAGAAGATAGAACAGATCGATTCGAGAGCTCTACTATCATTGTTTTTCTCTCACTAGTCGCCCTCTCGCTCTCTCTCGCTATTTTTTCGATCTGAGGTAATATATATATATATATATATACATACACTGGTTCTTAAGATCTCCACTATCATTTCTCAAGATCTACACTGGTTGAGTGCTAATTTTGTATAGTTTCAGATTTGGTTTGTATAGTCTCATATCTGGTTATGGAAGAAGATGATGATGATGATGAGTTATGTGTGTGGGTGTGTGTTTGAGAATGATGTATTTGTTCATTTTTTGATGTTGTTATTGTTGTTAATGTTCATGATGATGATGATAAAGAAACAAATTATATAAAAAAAAAAATTGACAAATAAAATAAATTTGTTCCAATTTTGAACATTATCTGTTGAAAATTTTAGCAGATAATAAAATTTTAAATAAATAGGACAATTTTGTTTTGAACAGATAATGATATAAATTTTTTGAAAATTTGAACAGATAAGGGTTTGGTATTGAGAAAAGGCAAATTATATCATAGATATTGTGAATTTTTTTTTCAAATTTATCTAATTTTTGAAAGTTATGATTTGTTTGAAGTAGTGGAATATGCACAGATATTGTGAAAAAATGAACAAAAATTGTCCAGATGCATTTTTGTTCAAATAAAATTAAACAGATAGATATAATAAATTGTGAATTTGTACAGATAAATTTTGAATTGATAAAAAGTTAGATAAATAGAAGATTTACATGTATAAAATTTGGAAAAATAGAAGATTTACATAGATAAAATTTGAAAAGATAAAAATATTGAATAGATAAAAAATTGGACATGTAAAATTAGACAAATAAAAATTTTGAACAGATAAAAATTGGATAGATAGAAACTTTGCACAGAAAAATTTGAACGGATATAAAATTTACACAGAAAAAATGAACAAAGAAACAAAAAAATTGAGCAGATAGATATAAATTTAAATAGATAGTCAATAAAAAGTTAAACAGATAAAAAAAAGTCAAGGAGTAAAATTGAAAACAAAATGTGTAACAACCCAGATTTTTAATTATTTTATAGAATTTATACTAATATTATTTAATCTTGGTTAGGACAATATGTAATTTATTATATATTATTATGCGTAATTTTATAAAATAATATAATTATTAAAAGTTTAGGGGTCAAAATATAAATATAGATAATAATAATAATAATGAGTGTGGTATTAAAATAAATAATTAATTTTATGTTGGTATACGATAAAATGTAATTTACTTAAGAATTAAATTATTTATATAACTATATTAAAATATTGGGTCAAAGGATAATTATCTTAAATATTTATTTAGGATAAGATTGAATCTATATATATTTATGACGAATCTAGAGGGAGAGAGATGGCTCGGCCACGTGTTGGCCGAGGAATGGCGTCACCTCCCTATAAATAGTGAGAGTGATCAATCTGGAGGAGAGAAAAAAAAAGAAAGAAGAAAGAAAAGAAAGAAGAAAGAGAGAAAGAAAAGGAAAGGAAAGAAAGAAAGGAAAAAAATGGTGGAAGCTGAAAGGGTTTTTGATAGTGGAAGGAAATAGTAAGATGTTAAAGTTAAGGTGAGTTATATTATACCTTGAGTCACCAAAATGTATTTTACTTATGTTTTGACTAACCAAAATTTGTATTATACAAGTTATGTTTTATTAGTATATTAATAAAAGTTATGTTTTATAAAGGTTTCAGTTACGTGGATTATTATCTGAACCCTATTTGTTTAAAAGGAAACCCATGGATATGTTTGTTTATATTTTAAAGAATATTTGGTTATGACTTTATATACAATTATGTTTTGTAAGTACCACACGGGAGTTCTACGCCTTGGGGGACTTAAATAACCATTGGCTTCTGTTTGACCACTTTGTGGTCCTCTCTTTGTCATGAATCCATTGACCTCTGTTTTGTGCGGACCAAAGTGCTATGCGGAGCCACCTCTAGAATCCGTACGAGTCATCTCTTGAATCCGTACCTCTGTTCTGACTGTCACTTCTGTGACCTCTGTTCTGTTCTGTTCTGTACCATGGTTATGGTTATATATTTATATAATATCTGTATTTCAGTTACTGCTACTTAAATGATTTGTTTATGTAAATATTTTGGCCTAACTAACGATCCATGGTTATTTCATATCCCTTATACTCTTGGTATAATATTTCTCACTCTTCCATGTGCTTATAGTTGTTTACCAATTTTCAGGAAAAAGCTTTTAGAAAGTCTTAGATGCGGGGCTGCGAAATAGACATACACAGCATTTTTATGATATTTCTTTATGTAAATAACGACCTTTTTGGTCAATATAATTTTGTAATAAAAATAGAAGCTCCAATGATTATTTTGGTACCCTCATTTAAATATTTCTTCCGCTTGCGTTTATTTATTTGTTTATGAATTGGCCGGAGGTAACCTCAGTTACTGGTCATCACGATGCTTAACCCTTGGATACGGGGAGCGAGTCGTGACAAATGGTATCAGAGCAATGGTTTATGAAAAAAAAAAAAAATCATCATTGGAGCATAGGACGCATGCACATTTAAGAAGTAGGATAACGAGTAATTAGTACCTAAATATTATATTTTATTAGTCAATTTAATTATATTATAATTTTATATGATTATATATATAATAATTTTTTTTTTAGTGTGCCTAATTTGTGAAGAATATTAGATATAATTTATATTTATTATAGTAAAAGAAGGACAAGAAAAGAAGGATGTCGGGCTCAAGCACCTACCAAAATTATAATATAATTAAATCCATATAATTTTCAGTTCAGTATTCAAATTTTTTTTTTTATTTTGATGTTTTTTTTTTAAAAAAAAAAGTGGGTTCAAATTATAATAATACTAATTTTGAAACTATTTCCCATCAATGAAAAGTTCATCTCAAAATTTTCAATTATTACATATAATTCTGTCATTGTGTTCTCATTTTTATTTATTTTTATCGTAAACAAAATAAGTGAAAAGTTTTTAAAGTCGGTCCTTATTTCTTATTTTGGCCCAAAACAATTTTTGACAACTAGACAGTGAGTTAGTTTTGGTAATTTTTTTTTTGAGGTACTATTTTCTATTAGATTAATCATCTAATATATATTTATCAGAGTGCGCAGCGAATAGCTTACATATGGCAAATTTCGAGGACGAAATTTTAAAAGGAGGAAAGATTGTAACAACCCAGATTTTTAATTATTCTATAGAATTTATACTAATATTATTTAATCTTAGTTAGGACAATATGTAATTTATTATATATTATTATGCGTAATTTTATAAAATAATATAATTATTAAAAGTTTAGGGGTCAAAATATAAATAATAATAATGAGTGTGGTATTAAAATAAATAATTAATTTTATGTTGGTATACGATAAAATATAATTTATTTAAGAATTAAATTATTTATATAATTATATTAAAATATTGGGTCAAAAGGTAATTATCTTAAATATTTATTTAGGATAAGATTGAATCTATATATATTTATGACGAATCTGGAGGGAGAGAGATGGCTTGGCCACGTGTTGGCCGAGGAATGGCTCCACCTCCCTATAAATAGGGAGAGTGATCAATCTGGAGGAGAGAGAAAAAGAAAGAGAAAGAAAAGAAAGAAGAAAGAGAGAAAGAAAAGGAAAGGAAAGAGAGAAAGTAAAAAAATGGTGGAAACTGAAAAGGTTTTTGATAGTGGAAGGAAATAGTAAGATATTAAAGTTAAGGTGAGTTATATTATACCTTGAGTCACCAAAATGTATTTTACTTATGCTTTGACTTACCAAAATCTGTTTTATACAAGTTATGTTTTATTAGTATATTAATAAAAGCTGTATTTTATAAAGGTTTCAGTTACGTGGATTATTATCTGAACCCTATTTGTTTAAAAGGAAACCCATGTATATGTTTGTTTATATTTTAAAGAATATTTGGTTATGACTTTATATACAATTATGTTTTGTAAGTACCACCACGGGCGTCCCACGCCTTGGGAGACTTAAATAACCATTGGCTTCTGTTTAACCACTTTGTGGTCCTCTGTTTGTCATGGATCCATTGACCTCTGTTTTGTGCGGACCAAATGCTGTGCGGAGCTAAGTGCTACACTATTGTGGGAGCCACCTCTAGAATCCGTACGAGCCACCTCTTGAATTCGCACCTCTATTACATTGTTATACGTGACCTGCATTACTCATTTCTATCTAGTGGTTATGGTTATATATTTATATAATATCTGTATTTCAGTTACTGCTACTTAAATGATTTGTTTATGTAAATGTTTTGGCCTAACTAACGATCCATGGTTATTTCGTGTTCCTTATACTCTTGGTATAATATTTCTCACTCTGCCATGTGTTTATAGTTGTTTACCAATTTTCAGGAAAAAGCTTTTGGAAAGTCTTAGATGCGGGACTGCGGAATAGACACACACAGCATTTTTATGATATTTCTCTATGTAAATAACGACCTTTTTGGTCAATGTAATTTTGTAATAAAAATAGAAGCTCCGATGATTATTTTGGTAGCCTCATTTAAATATTTCTTCCGCTTGCGTTTATTTATTTGTTTATGAATTGGCCGGAGATAACCTCAGTTACTGGTCATCACGATGCTTAACCCTTGGATATGGGGAGTGGGTCGTGACAAAATGTCCTCCAAGACTTCTCGCCGAACTATTTCATAAACTGTAGACCTCTCACCAACCAAAAAAAATCACTAGACCTAATGCCTTAAACAATTGTTAGAGTAGATTTCTCACTAATTTTCTCTTTGATTTATGGATAGAGAGGCCATGCGCTGACCAAGACTTTCTCATTTGCACAGAACACTTGCAAGCTAGGAAAAATTATTACGTTGGTCTAAGGCATCAAGGAGTCATACTCTTAATCAATAATAAAATATTATATTGTTCATTTTTTTTTTATTAACCTAACATAAAATTGTGAATTCTATTATTTTCACTAATCACAACATGTCTAGTACGGGCGTAAATTTAGTCTAGTCCGGCCCATACCGGGCCTTGTGGGCTCCCGCCAAAATTCAGGCCAGTGGGCCTGGGCTTGAGCTTGGGCAGGGCTTAACCATTTTTTTCACCAAAATTTTATTTTTTTTTACAAAAAATGACACTGGGCCTCAAGCGGGCCAGGCAAGCCGGGCTTTGATTGGGCCTTGAGCGGGTCAATCGCCTAGGCCCAAGGTCCCTGACTGGGCACAAGTCCGAGCCTAACCAAGTCGGGCCCCCTTGGATCGCGAGCCATTTTTACACTCCTATTGTTATAGCCAACTCCTTAATTAATGAAGTTAATTATGTGATTAGTATTGATCATGCAATTATGTGATAATTGTGAATTATGCGCCATGTGTTACATATATTGATGTGTACTGTCTTGCTATTGTGTTGTTATGTTATTGTGAACAGATAGGTTAGAGTGAAATTAAACCTGTCTAATTCGCTAATTTTAACAAGTTAGAATTCAGAAATTGGATAGGAATTATAGCCTAATTCACCTTAATATAATTTAATTTAGTGTAGTTGAGATTATATTGTGATATGGATTAATTTAATTTAATTAGAAATGATTTATTAGCCTTGGTTAATTTAATAAGAATATTAATGGAAACTTAAAACCTACTCATCTATTTACCTATTTAATTGGTATAAGGGAAAATAGTGAGTCATGTTGTTTTTGATTAATTTATTAGAAGATAGTTAAGAGAGGAAAGTAGTGGATCTTGGTGAGCTTGGGTATATACACGTAGAGAGAGAGGGAGAGTTTTTGAGAGTTTAACAAAGAGTAAGAAGAGAAGAAAGAAATGAGAGTTGAAGAACTTAGGAAGAAGGTAGAGAATTGTCTTGAATTCTCCCTAATTATCAAAGCAAGGTAAGCTTTTCTTTCTAATTTCGTGATATAGAGACTTGCACATGTATCATCATCTAAGATTCAAGGTTAAATTATGAGAATTGATGATCAAATTAACGTTTTGCTTATATTACTAAGAATTAAGACATGCAAGTAGATATATAGAAGAAAAGAAGGAATTCACTCTTAATTTTACCATGCATGGCATAATTCCATAACAACCTTCTTTCTACATTTGGTTTCTTGCATGAGTTTTGAAAATTCAAAACATGGAGCTCAATTTGCATAGTTAATGACTTTGT
Source organism: Camellia lanceoleosa (assembly GCA_025200525.1). Classification (NCBI taxonomy): domain Eukaryota; kingdom Viridiplantae; phylum Streptophyta; class Magnoliopsida; order Ericales; family Theaceae; genus Camellia; species Camellia lanceoleosa. The sequence continues at coordinate 180,400,712 of CM045764.1, read as the reverse complement.
ACTAAAGTTTAAGAGTTTGAACTTTTACATGGATTTGAGCTTCAAATTGAATTTGTGAATTTTGTTTAAGCTTACTATGTTTAATTCCATGTGTTCTTGAAAATTTTTGGAGCTTGAAATGTATGGAAATGAAGTTGTTTTGTCACCAATGCGAGTTGCACGTTTGAGCAGAATTTCGGGCAATTTTTCACCCAACGCCGCACGTGCGGTTTGGGGTCCCGCACGTGATGAAAATAGGGCAATGGTGCTATGTAGACTGCTTAAATTGCAGCTGCGGGAGTAGGTGCGATGGTGGTCACCGAACATGCGGCTGGGACCCCCGTACGTGCGGCTCTTTTAGGCAGACCCGGTTTGTTTTTCGCTCATCTTTTCTACCTTCTGGGCCTCTGTTTGCATGGTTTTAAAGTGTTTTCATGTGCATATGCATCTCATGAACATGAATGAATTGAAGAACAAAAGTGTACCCAAACGGTTAGTAACGGATAGGAACCGAAACAGTGAACATCGAATAGAAACTGAATAAATAAAGAATGCATGGAAGCAATTGAACGATTGACTGTATATTGAGTAGTATTGAAGGAATGTGATTGTAATTGTGTTATGCTTGACTTTATTTGTTTAGGTTGGACACCGAACCGTTAGTACGTGTATCAAGATGCCCACTGTGAGTAACACTGTTGTAAAGATATGTTCAAATTGTATTTATTTTTTGATTGATAAATTATATTGGTTTCTGAAGTGATACTTTTTATTGACTGAATGATGATCCTATTTTCTAAACTGTATTTGTGGCATCTATAGCATATTGCTATTGTTATTGATATTGTTATCGCTATTGTTAAAGAGATCTTTGTCAGTTCTAATTCTTGGAATTATTGTCTATTGTTTGATGGCGATCAATTGATTGTTCGGTCTTTACGACCTATTGTATTGTTGCTATTGGATATACAACGTATGACCTATATCAATATGATTGTTTGAATTGAATGATTGATTGACAAAAATATATTGATTGGAAATGTTCCATTGATAATCGATTGTTTCAAATATTGTAAGGACATCATTCTTAAACTCTTTACATAGCTGTTATTCACTGGGCTCTAGTTCACTGTTTGCTATATATATATATATGTGTGATCGAGCACCGGATCAAAGCTAGTGGTGACGAGCCGAACCTTTGTTTTGTCAAGCCAGCCATTGTGCCTCATCGCGAGGTTCCGAACCATCATGTGTTAAGGCTTTATGGGTGGTTTAAATTCACCCTTTTGATATTGCTAGACTTTTGTTAATACTGTTTTTGATAATGGGATTTAATTCCATAACTTATGTTTTGTCTTGTATATATTTGTTTATGGACATAAGTGTTTGTGGATATAACTATGTATATGAAAGTTTATTTCCATTCAGGTCCTCATAGCTCATTGGATGATGTATGTTATTATTGATTGACTTCTGTTAACCCCTTTATATTGTATTATTGTCATTATTGTTTAAACAGGATTTCGGTAATCATGGATTACTGGCCGGTTACGACGCTAAACTTATAAAGGGTAGGTTTGGGTCGTGACACCTATCTCTGATACCACGTGCCCGTGCCCAAGATCATTAAATAACTTATCACAAGCCAGATGATTAATCCTAAATAACGGGGTCAAAGTTGTTGGTGATTTGAAACTAGATGATTGATGATCCTAAATTGTGAGTAATTTTGAGGGGCTTTTTTTTTTGGGTTGGAGATAGAGATCTTTAAAGAGTGAAATTGGAACTGGGTTCATAGAGAGAGAAAGGGAGATAGAATAGTGAGAATGGAAATGGAAAAGAGAAAGGGGAGAGAGGAAAAGAACTCCAATGTAACGGTGATCATTGTTCAATAATTTTTCACTATTTACTCTCTCATGTATATGTAACACTTGAAAGTGGGGGTTGACTTTCTCAATTTAGGATTTACTGTTTGTTGATGATACTACGTTATAAATATTGCCGTTACATTGAATTTTTAATCAAGAGAGAGGATGAATAAAGAGAGAGTGGAGTAAATAGGTAAAGAGTTTCAACGATAATGGATGGATTGAATCGGGTCGGGTCGGGTGTAGCTAAGTGTTGCGCAATTTTGGTTCATCTAAAAAAATTGTGTGGATTTAAGAGCAATGTTCGATGGAATGGACTGGAATGGAATACTCATTATAGCTTTGTATTTATTTCTTTTGTTTGGTACGTCTTATCTAAATGAGAATAGTCATTCCATTGGAATGGTTATTCCAACAAAATATGAAAATACCTATTCCATCCTCAAACTTAATGAATGACCATTCTATTCTATAAAAATTTATTATTATTTTTTTTGTTAGCAGTTAAAGAAAATATTGTTATTTAGCTACTACTACCATTCTGTTTTCCTCTTATCCATTCCATCACCATTACAACCATTACCACGGTTGTCGCCACAACCATTACACCATCACTACCATACCACCGATGTCGCCATTACTACCACCACTACCACTATCACCACCACCACCACCACTACCACTACCACTATTGCCACAACCCCTACCACCACATCCATAATCATAAAACCACTGCTATCACCATCGTTAGAACTACTACCCAACTACCATTGCTCCCACTACCACCACTGCCTCTATCGCCACAACCACTACCTTATTGCTACTACTAGCACCTTCATAAACATCACACCACCACCATTACCATTGCAAGAACCACCACTTTACTACCATTGGCCACTACTATCGCCACTGCCACCATCACCACTGTAGACACCCCATTTTTGACCGACCTTAAGACTCAGACGTCACCGATTGAGCGCTCGGTGATGTTGCATATTGTGCTCGTTCAGAAGCCTCAGTCGAGTCATGGCCGTCGCCTGCCTCCGGACTTAGAACTCTCTCATGCCTTGCCTCGGTTTGCGAACTGGACTCGGTTTTCTGTTTTTCTTTCCTAAGGAGAGTGGTCCGTAGACTATTTCTCGATGGCCGTGGGCTACATTTCGTGGCCGTAGGCCATTTGCCCATTCGGGCAGGTTCGGTTTTTGAGCCGTCGAGCCGTGTGCCTCGGTTCGGGACCACCCAACCATCTCCAATTTCTCCGGGTTTTGGCATGCACCTCATTTACTCCTGTGCAAGGGACACTGGGGTCTTAGATACCCACTTCGTGGACGAACACCACTCCGGTGCCCATGACTGTTTCGGGACCGGCTGCGTGTTTTGGCCCCCGAGCCTTCATTTTGCATCGGTTTGGGCTCATTTTTGGTGGAGGCCTTATTTTCATGGTTAGGAAGCTTGTATGAGGGTGAGAGGCCAGCAATTGTTCTGACAACCAACTTTTTGTTTGGTCAAAATTGGTTCAGCGTGAATCCGGGAAGGAGAAAAGTCTGTGTGGCTTCACCGAAACAGGCGTAACTCTTTGCACAAGAGGAATTAAAATATGAGGCCACCACCATTGGAAAGCTTACTTCCGGGGCTTCATTTTTCACTCAAGAATCTCCTAAGTCCGGATCCGGGGGGAGGAGATATGGTTGGTTGAAGTCTGGTTAGACCGAATCTGCGCGGCTTTACAGGCGCATAACTTTTTCTCTGAGAGGAATTTTGATGCAAGGTTTGCGGCATTGGAAAGCTAACTTCAAGGGCTACATGGACGACCAGATCCATGGCTTGGACCTTTTTACCCTAGCCGGCCGGCCACCCTTTCCAGCCGGCCGGCCACTTACCAAAAAATTGACTTTTTGAGCTGGCTGGCCATTTTTCTCTCCCTCAGTGTATTCCAGCTGTGCCAATTGATTTCCAATTGGACCATCCTCCATACACGTGTATGGAGGATTAGAGGGGTCTTGGAGATATTTTGGATGCATTTCCTCTATAAAGGAGAGGTTTGGCTTCATGTTTAGGGGTTAGACATTTTGAGAGACATTTGGGAGAGATCCATAGCTTTCACCTTCCATTTCTCTCCATTTCAAAGCTCAAAAGTCATTTTTCTTGCATCATTTGTTCATCAACACCAAGCACCACCATCACCACTCCATTTCCAACACTTGGAGTTGATTTCCAGCAGCTAGGAGGTAACATTTTTCAAGCCAAGAGGTAGCAAAAGTTTGATCTTCAAGGGTAAGCCTCAAATTCCCTCTTTTGTAGCATTCTCTTGCCTCATTTCTTAGGCCTACTTTCTTATTGTTTTAGGCTCCGACCTTCACTGAAATTAGGTCTTTTTTGAGCTATTCTCCATGTTTGTTTAAGGGTTCAACCCTATTTGAGATCACCATGATGCACTTGTTTCAATATCCTCTTATATGCCATTATTTTGCATTGAATATTTGGCCTTTTTTTGATTTATGTTCGGGCCTGATATAAACTGTAAATGTGATTATTTTGAGCTGCTCTTCAACATTGAAGAAGGGCTCAACCATGTTTGGCCTCTCTATCATGCACTTGCTTTGTAATTTTTCATATTTACCGTAAAATTGCATGATTTGTTTGGCCTACTTGAAGTCTGTTTTGGAGCATTCCATAAACTGTGATTAGGCTTATTTTGGACCCCTCTACAATATTGTAGAAGGGCTCAACCTTGTTTGGTGCTTCCATGCATGACCTCTCTTTATAGCCCCTATTTGGTCCATTATCTTGCATGATTTTTTAGGCCTATCTTGCTTCTGTTTTCGGCCATCATCAGGTCTGGAAATAGTCTTAAAATGACCCACTCTTCATGTTTTGTTAAGGGTCTTAGGATTTTTGGTGAATGCTTGGTATACCTCTCTTCATAGCCCTCTTTTGGCTCATATTTTGCATGCTATGTTGAGCATATCTACATACTGAATTGGGGGATGTCATCTACTGAAAATGTGCATATTTTTGGTCCCTATTTAATGTTATAGAACTGTTTTTTTTAGTTTGAGCATTGTATATATCATTTGCTTCATTATTCCCCTCTTTTCCCCCATTTTTGCATGCTATTTTTTCCATACTTGTGGTTGTTGTTTGGCCATTCTTTGTGCTGGAAAAATGCTATTATAGGGGCTGCCTAGCATCTGTCTTTACATGTCATGTCCATATTGCGCATGTTTGGCATAGCTGTAGGCCATTTCGGGTGCTTAGCATAGCATTTCGGGCATCGGGTGTAATTTTGCTATAATTCGGGGGCTGTTTTTGCATCATTTTGGCTGCTGAAATTTGCATTTTCCATATGCCATATGCCACGTCGCATTTGCATGTCATTTCATGCCTTAGGGCCATTGTCTCGGTTTGCGTGCCCGTGTGCACGCATTTCGAGGCATCTCATTTTCATTCATCGGCTTCTTATGTGAGTGTGGCTGAGGCTCTCTCACATTAGTATAAGTCCAATCTGTATTTGGAGTGCCATTTCATACCTTTATGCCATTGCCTCGGTTTGCGTGCCCGTGTGCACGCATTTCGAAGCACTTCATTTTCATCGGCTTCTTATGTGAGTGTGGTGAGGGCCTCTCATGTTAGTGTAAGTCCATTTTGCATTTTCATGCCATTTTAGTCTCGCATCGTGTATGCCATTGCCTCGGTTCGCGTACCCGTGTGCACGCATTTCGAGGCACTTCATTTATCAAGCGGCCTCTTATGTGAGTGCGGTGAGGTCCTCTCATGTTAGTGTGAGTCCAATTTGCATTTTCATGCCATTTCATGTCTATATGTCACCGCCTCGGTTTGCGTGCCCGTGGGCGCATTTCGAGGCATCTCACTTCTCATCGTCTATCGTATATCATATTTCATGCCAGTTCATGCTTTAGTATCATTGCCTCGGTTTGCGTGCCCCTGTGCACGCATTTCGAGGCATCTCATTTTCATAGCATTGTGCATGCTAGATCATATTTTAGTTGCATTCATGCATGTCGTGCATATTGCATCGTGTTGGGATAGGAGTTAGCAGACACGAAGCGAGTATGTTCGTACTCAAAGTGGGAGCGGGTCCCAATTCCCAAGTCACCGACACTCCGGATTATCCATGATGGAGTTAGGTTTTGTTGTAGCATTCATATGCATTCATCCTATATTGAGTTGTGCAATCCGATTTTTCGGCCATCATGCATCGAGATGCGTGATTGGTGGCACGAGGATCGAGGCATGCATATATTTGTGAAATACATTGCTATGCCCTTTTCCTGCTCTCTGTTGCAGCAAAATAGAGAATCAGCAACTTTTGAGTCACACGCATTTAGAAACATTGCAAGCGAGGCTAATTGGGGCATCGGTGGATTTCTCGCCATGACCGGCATGCATCATCTCATCATCGAGCGAGTCAAAGCGTACAGCTTGCATGCGATTCTGATTTCTCTTACTTAATTTGTTAATTAATTAGGAATTTGTATATTATTGATTGTAATATTTGATTTGTAATATTCTTTTATTCGGACTGTACTATTTATTCGGACCCTCTGCGCGAGGGCATAATTGTAATAAGTGTGGGTGAGTGTGATGTATGTCTTCCAACCCCCACTTCTTTCTTCCCTTTTATTTACCCGCTTATGATGGTTAGATATAAGGCATGTTTCAATTAGCATCTGATGTAATGACATGTTTGCATTATTCATCTGTTTTGCACGCACCGGGCTCGGCGCATCATACAAACTGCATTTGTATTTCAATTCCAAATTGAATACATGTTAGTTGTTGCATTTCACATGCCATGTTTAGAATAGCCGAGCCTGCTATAGTTTGCATCTTTGCATGTCTCGCATTAGGCAATCCTGTATATCTAGGATCATGCATTGATTTCTAATCGGTTTTCTGTTTTGGCTTGGAGTACTCAGTAAGTTTTATGCTTTAGCATCCTTGCATGCGTGTGAGTGACTGCCATGAATAACATGCTTACTATGAGGCTATGTGCTTATGTGATATAACTGCCTTGAATGCCTGTGGGTGGAGGTTGAGTTATTTGGATTGGGACAATTCATCGATTGTTTGTTTTAAGCCCACTAGATAGTGGCAAAATCATGTTTTCTAAGCCCACCCGAGGGTGGCAAATCCGCGTCTTAGCCTACTTGCGGGTAACACTACCAAACCATTTTCAAACAAACAAACATGAAATGTTTTGTTCCAATTCAGGCGATTCAGTCTATACTTGTATGCTGTGCGCATCACATAGTAACTTAGGCTAATAACCGGAATAAGAACGCACAATGTTTTCAAAATAAGATATCATGGTTAGTAGAGGCCGGTCTTTGATCGGGCGAGCGGGGGTGCTCACGAAGTGACCTTCCCCAATCGTACCCAAGTTCCCGAGCCGAGGCAACTTTGGTGATGACGGACACGTGGCCTTTGGCACCGAGTCAGGGTTTCCTAAATTTCCCATTTTAAAAAATATTTTGGTGGCGACTCTGTATCTGGCGAAGCAGTCCATGTTTGGCACTTCTTTCCAAAAAATCTGTTTTCCAAAACGATTTGCTGGATTTGGACTCTTCGGTTCAAGATTAAGAACCGTGACATTTGAGTCCTTCGAACTGTAGTGACCCAATATCGAACGAGCAGGGGACTCGCCTCCTCTTTCCCGGGATGCGTTCGGGGCGTCTGATTCTGGCGACTTCTTTGAGGATTTAGAGAACTTGACTCGAACTCATGATATCGATTTTGACTACATTTGTGTGTTTCTTTGCATTGCATTTGCATTGGTGCGCCTAGGACACCGTGTTTGCCATATGCCATTCACGACGATTTGGGAGGCTTGTCTTGTCAAGTCATGACGGAAAATTTGTCGGCTCACGGGCTCTGACGACATGGGAACACAAACCCGGTTTCTGAGGGGCACCCTTGACCATTCGACCTAGTGCATATTCGGATCCATAGTGACCATTCCAAACTAGGGCGGGTTGCTTACCCGTTTATAGGTTGTTTGAAGCCATTGCGTGCGTGGTGAAACCCTAGTTCACGACAAAATAGGACGAAACCCTACCCCAACATAGGGGTGTTTTGGCTCTCACTTATCTGTTATGTGCTTGTTAGAGTCGTCTCTCTGAGAATGCATGTATCGGCTTATGAGTTTGGGCATCGAACTGCGGGCACCGATTGATATTCGGGATTGATTTGCAGGGTATGCTCAGTTGGCGGAATTTTGAGGCGAAATTGATGAAAGCACACTCATTCACTTTGCTCATATTGGCTATGGTGAAATCGGTGAGATCTTGTCTGTTTTCTCTTTTGCTAGGTAGTCTTAGGAACCATAGCTTGAAGGCTCCAATATCCTCGAGGATCATTAGACTTGTCTTGATAGACTTTGTCGGGTCGAAATTGAGTTCAAGGGCAATCGGTGTTCCTTCGCTAAAGCGAGTAAAAAGGCGGTCGAGGGGCAGTTATCTGGTTGTTGATTAGACGAGGGCAATATGGTAGGGATGGAGAAATGATCGTCAACTCGAGAAAGTATGAAACTCATGCGGCGGAGACCGCCGTCAGCGAAATTTGCCAAAAGCCGGTAGAGATTATAGCCCAGCGAAGACAATTGCGAGCTAAAGCGACAAAGCTGAGTATCTACTTCACACGAGCTCCTCCCTACCCGGAGTTCCAACGCTCGGGGAGGCTAATGTCGAGGATGATACGGACATTCGAGGCGAGCGACTCCGCCTGGTTCTACTCCAACTATCTAAAACACCCACCAACCTACCAGACTCCCCCTTTGAGTTCAAGACGGACCCCACAGCATTGAAAGTGAGCAAGCTTGAGAAATTGTTCAAAAAGTCTCAGGGTGCCCATTCTATTCCTGACATAGAGGATGGTTTTACCAACTCAGTGGTGACATTACCGGATCGGTTCAAGCTGCCACATATCGATCGATTCGATGGCTCTAAAGACCCAATGGTGCACCTCCATTGTTTTACGATATCCGAGGCCAATGGGTTTGACTCTGACCCGAAATTGTCACTATTAATTTGAACCACATGCAGGATAGCCGCAATTTGGTATGCAAAATTAGAGCTCTATGAAAGCAGGCTGGGAAGAAGTGGTGAGGCCTTTGTTGCTCAATACTCCTATAACACACGGATCGAGGTCACAACTTCGTGATCTCGAAGTCACCCGCCAAGAACCAAAGGAGGGTTTCTCGAGTTCGTGATGAGATGGAGGGCAAAGGCCTCAATGATGACTATAAGGCCTTGAGCAAAGATCGGATCGGGATGATTGTTCGGAATCTGCATGGCGAGTTCTTTGCAAAGATGGTCGTTCTACCTCTGTTTACCTTTCGGCCCTTCATGAAATGGGGGTTCAAATCGAGGATGCCATCGGACAAGGGATCTTCAGGAAGATAATGAGCCTTTGAGGAGGAATGTTGCTCGCGGTTCAATGCTACTCTTGATGGTAGCAATTGCGAAATGCTTTCAGTAGACACTATCACCACTTCCCCCAATGACCAAAAACCAACCACTTCAGCTCGGCCCCAAGCCCGAAAATTCCATCCTCTTTACATGAGTCTCTCCCAAGCTTTGAAAAAGCTGCAAGAAGAAGGGCACCTAGAACTCCTAGAACCCCAACCCCTCCCAAATCCTCTTCCACCAAGGTATGACCCAGCTAAATACTGTGCCTACCATCAACAGCACGGTCATGATACGAACCGTTGCATCCGCCTCTGTCATAAGATTCAGGACCTTATTGATGAAGAGACAATAGTTCCACCTCAAAACCCCAAGGACCAAGTACCTCATCCACATCTCAACCTCATCCATATACTGCCATCCACCTACGACCCCAGCATATACATCACCCCAGCCCGTCTACCCAAGCTGAGGTGTTCATTAGGAAGGCATGGACTTATGCATGATGGATGCACTGGACCCCAATCATCTCAAACCCGTGAGCCGCTACTTGAGCTAAAGAGAATGATCGAAGATCTTCAAAAGCTATGTGATTTGGCCTCTGGGACATTGGCTCCATCATCAGTTACATCACATACCAGGGAGTTCATGTCAAAAGGCTCCCCAGTCCTGAGGCGGGCTACATCTGAGGAAGGCCAATCCCTTGGCAAAGTGGAGGCAAGTGGAAAGAACAAGGCAGAGGCGGACAAGGATCCCCATGAGCATCTTACATTGGTTTGTTGAGGCCTTGAAAGCCGAGGGGTGAACAAAGAGCAAGTGCTTTCATGATTGTTGCAAAAAGCGTGGATGACATTTTCGCCACTCAAGTCGAGGCGATCCGAATCAAAGGAAAGCAGGAGAAGGGCCGTTATACGAGGCAATCTGTTAGCTCTAATCCTCCACTTAGAAGAGATCAACAAACCGGGCGGCACACCAATCCCTCTCTTGGTGCGTCGGCAAAATCCACAAACCTTGAAGTACCAACCCGAGGTCGGAGGGTCTTCCATGCCCTCCACATGCCTTTATCCAAAGCTTTCCAAATCCTTGTTGGACAAGGCCATCTCAAACCCCTTGAGCCTCGGTCTCTCCGAACCCTCTTAGGCTACACATGATGCTACCCGATCTGCGCATACCATCAACAAGCTGGCCATGCTACTAACAATTTGCTTCCGTCTTCGCCATGAAGTCTGAGGATCTATTTGAAAACGAGGTCATCCTTCCCGAGCTCGGCAAAGTCTATCGGCCTTTGGGTCGATGAACTTGGGGATAATGTTATGTGAATGGGGATGAACCACTGCGGGCGGTCAATCAACTCGGGCGTGGGAATGGCACGCCTTTATTTGAGCAATATGCAAATACCGGTTTGTGCTTCGACTTGGGTATTGGGTCGATTTTGTTACTTTGTTTTGAGTCTGTCTTTTTGTTTTGAGTCGGTCTCTTTTGTCTTGGAGTGCATCTTGTTGTATCGAGTCGATCTGTTGTATAGAAGTCGGTGATTAGGGGTGTTACCTCGGCGTCACCATTTTGTTTCAGCGTTTGTCTTTTGTTTTGTTTTGTGTCTGCATTTACGCGAGGGCAGTTATGCCATGATTTTGAATGAAAGCAATGATGATTTCCACGCTCTCGCATTTGCTTCTGCCATGTGCTAGTTGTGCTGGGATTTGAATGAAATGGCAGTGCATTCCACCTGCTCTCCTGTGCCCTGAAGTCATTGTAACGACCTAAGTTTTTCAAAAACTTTTTGAACACTGCGGTGAAAACGAAGAGGAAGGAATTCCTCGGGATTTGCAAAACTTTGATCAAATGAGAGAAAGAGAGGCATGCTAAACCCTTAATGAATGAAATCATGCTTGTTAGCGTGAGTACTGAGAAGGATCCTGGCTTGATCCAGATTGGTTCCACACTATCTTTTGCGCGAGCAATTTGTCGCTTTCTTAAAAACTGTCAAAAATGTTTTGCGCAGTCCTGCGAAGACCTGTGTGGAATCACTCTTGAGATTGTGCAGCTTAGGATCGCTCTCAGCCTCGAGACTCGACCCCTCATTTTCAAACCTTGGACTTGCATTCAGAATGTTCAAAGGTCAACTATGATGTGAGGCCTGTGTGGCCAGATTCGAAGCAGCCCTCGAACAAGAGGCACCAAAGTCAGATCAAGAAGGTCAGACCTCATCAGAAGAAGCTTGCAAGGCTAGAGCAGAAGCACCCCTCGAACTAGGGGCAAAAAATATCCGATGTGCTCGAAGAGCCAAAGGTGGATCTTTCTGCAAGTCAATACAACAGCCACTCTCCTGGATATAGAGGGCTTCAATCTCAGAACCATTTGGCATGGACTGGTTACATTTTTACCCTTTGAGAGGCTCGTTGGGCCGAAAACCCGAAAGGGCGACCCAGGCAAAAGTTAGAGCGAGACAAGAAAAATATATATACAAAAATGCAAAAAGAAAAAAATGCAAAGATACAAAAAATGCAAAAAAAAAAAAGAAAAGAAAAGAAAAATGCAAAAAAGAAGAAGAAAAAGGAATGAAAAGAATAGAAAAAAAGAAAAGAAAGAAAAACAAAGCTCGCAAGGTCGAAAACACAGCAGCCTTGGCAAAAGTTAGAGCATAAAAAGGAGGTTAAATACCGAGTGTACCTTAACCCCGAACTCGTAAGGCTTGATTCCCATCTTTGGGATCGTAGGCAACTTCATTACGAAGTCGGTAGTAAAAGCGATTCAAATTCAATTGTATCCATGTAATGGTTTTGACCATCCTTGCCTTCTTTGTATCAGGAAATGCGGTTGCAATCATCGCTCGAGGGTGACTACAATCTTGACTGCGGTGCCGTTCAAACAAGGGGCAACTTTCCGTTGCCATTCAATGCGCCGCGGCGCCATCCAAACAAGGGGCAACTTTCCGTTGCCACACAGCTCTCTTCAAGCACGGGCAGTTTTCCTTTGGATCCGAGGTTGTGCATCTCAGGAGTAGGTTTCATGCTCGTTGAGCAAGTGGCCGTTTGCAAAAATAGTTTTTGAGAATTTTTACTGAGGTTGGCTAATTTTCTCGAAAAATCATTCTATCTTTTCCAAAACTGGACCATTTCTTGGACCCAAAAAAGGAAAATTTTCAGTGCTCATAGCCTGACTTGCATGATTTCAAATTAAAAACTGAACAAGCATGTTAATCTAACTCTCATTTTTGGTCAAAATTGTTTTAGTAGAAAGCCAAAAACAAAAAATGGTCGAAATGATGAACTAGGGGCACAGTTGAGTCAGGCTTCCTGTCTTTTCCCTGTTGTCAATGCATTTGCCAAAAAAAGGGCACTCTACTTGCCAGAAGAGGGCATAACTGAAGCTAGAAAGGGCAGAAAGCTCTCGTATCCTCCAAGCAGCGAGGTATCAAGCCAAGTGCAAAGCACGAATTGGAATGGATCAGGATATTCCACTCCCTCATCTAGACGGATCTGATCATGTCCAAACTCCCCAGCAGAGCATCGTCAACCGATGTCAGCTGCAGATTTGCTACACACCCAAATGTAGTGCAACCCTTCTGTGGGAGGAATTCACTAGCTGTGAGCGAAAGAAAGAGAATCAAGCAGAATGCTAGGGGCCGAGCCTTCAACTTCTTTGTTTATCCATCAACCACCCGGGGGATGAAAAATGAGAGATTTAAGAATAGAGAGATGTGCGATGAGAGAAAAAGTGAGAAAAAGGTTTTGTGAGAAAAGCCGAGCTTGAGGGCCGAGTGATGTGAGAATCACAAATAAGAAAGGGTGGGAAACCTACCCGGTGAAATAGGCTCCCTGTGCACGTCTGAGTGTCGTGTCCTTTTGTTTTATCTCGATTCTTGTTTTGAGTCGTTTCGAGTGTTACTTGATGTGTCTAGGTTGTGTGCCTTTTATTTCCGTGTTGAGTCGTTTTGCTGTCTTCAGTCATAGGCTCAATACCTGGTCGAAAATCCATCTGTCAATTTCAAAAAATAAAATCGTGTTGTGCTCGAATCTTTGTGCGTTCTCCACATTTGTGCAAAAGCGAAATTTGTTAAAGCCGCGGGGTTCAACCCAGGTCATGTGAAAACAGTAAAACCAGGACCCATCTGAAGCTATGAAAGTTCCGGGCTACCAAGCAAAAGAAAAGATGGAAAATTTGGAGCATCTGAGTGTGTTTCAACTTCTGTAAGTTTCGTCTTTATGAGCTGTGTGCGAATAAGCAGTATTGTATTATGAGTGCGTGTTGAGAATATTGTTGTTTGGACCTCCTCTCACGATTTGGCGTGGTTTGAGTGTCGTTCCTCTTCTCACGATTTGGCGTGGTTAGAGTTTGGTTCTTTCCTCAGCGGTTTTCGGCGTGTTTGGAATCTATCTCGAGTTGCGTTATTATGCGCTTTTTGGGCGGTTATTTTGTTTACCTCTTCTCACGATTTGGCGTGGTTAGAGTGTTCCTTTCCTTCTGCGATTTCGGCGTGTTTGGAATTTATCTCGAGTTGCGTTGTGGCGGGTTGTTTTGGTTACCTCTTCTCACGATTTGGCGTGGTTAGAGTGTTCCTTTCCTTCTGCGATTTCGGCGTGTTTGGAATTTATCTCGAGTTGCGTTGTGGGCCTTATTTGGGCGGGTTGTTTTGTTTACCTCTTCTCACGATTTGGCGTGGTTAGAGTGTCTCGTTCCTCTTCTCACGATTTGGCGTGGTTAGAGTGTTCCTTTCTTACGTGATTTTGGCGTGTTTGGAATCTATCTCGAGTTGCGTTATTATGCGCTTTTTGGGCGGTTATTTTTGTTTACCTCTTCTCACGATTTGGCGTGGTTAGAGTGTTCCTTTCTTCTGCGATTTGGCGTGTTTGAATTTATCGAGTTGCGTTGTGGGCCTTGGGCGGTTGCGTTTGGTTACCTCTTCTCACGATTTCAGCGTGGTTAGAGTGTTCCTTTCCTTACGCGATTTCAGTGTGTTTGGAATTTATCTCAGGTTGCGGTGTGGGCCTTGTTGGGCGGGTTGTTTTTGTTTACCTCTTCTCACGATTTCAGCGTGGTTAGAGTGTCTCGTTCCTCTTCTCACGATTTTAGCGTGGTTAGAGTGTTCCTTTCCTTACGTGATTTTCAGCGTGTTTGGAATTTATCGAGTTGCGTTGTGGGCCTTGTTGGCGAGTTGTTTTGTTTACCTCTTCTCCGCGATTTGGCGTGGTTAGAGTGTCTCGTTCCTCTTCTCATGATTTGGCGTGGTTAGAGTGTTCCTTTCCTTCGCGATTTGGCGTGTTTGGAATTATCGAGTTGCGTTGTGGGCCTTGTTGGGCGGTTGCTGGTTACCTCTTCTCACGATTTGGCGTGGTTAGAGTGATCTTTTCCTTCGCGATTCGGCGTGTTTGGAATTTATCGAGTTGCGTTGTGGGCCTTGTTGGCGGTTGTTTTGTTTACCTCTTCTCACGATTTGGCGTGGTTAGAGTGTTCCTTTCCTTATGCGATTTCAGCGTGTTTGGAATTTATCTCAGGTTGCGTTGTGTACGCACCTGGGCGGTTGTTTTCGGACTTCCTCTCATGACTATCAGCGTGTTTTGAGTGTCCCCTTCCTCACATGATTTTCAGCGTGTTTGGAATTTATCTTAGGTTGTGTGGAACACGCTCTTGATTGATTTTCTTTGGTTCTGCCTCCATTCACGAGTCGGTAGCGGTTGGAGTATGTCACCATTTGCATCTATTATACTCTCTGTTGCATCGCATCTATTATCTATTGCATCACATCTAGCATTATCCATTGCATCATATCTCTTGTATTGTCGGTCTAGGAGACCTTAAATCCTCTAAAGGTGCAATTCCTTTGGTGTTTGTCGTGCGAAACGACTTAGGTGGTGCAGTATAGCCACTGCACTGTGATATGGTGAGTTCCTAGGAGACCAATTGAGGCGGTGGAAACTAGAGTTGAATGGCTCATGCCTAGAACGCATAAAGGTTCGGATTTCGAGACTAAAGTCTGGTTTAAATACCGAGGGTATATCCTCGGCTTGAAATCTGTATGGCGGCCCATAGATTGAGATAGCATGTGTATGCACCTCAATGCAGATCTTGAATTAACCTAGTCTATCACCTGTTGGAGAATAGGAAAAGGCTGCGACCATAGTCGGGGAGAAAAGTAGTACGTGGTTCAACCAAGAAGAAGCGGAAGATTCTCACATCGGCATAAGGTAGGACATTCTTTGAGGTAAGTCATTGCCAATTGTCCTGTAAGGTACCTCCTTTTCTAGCTATCACATTGCATTTTAGCCACTACATTCTGATTGCATTGCATGAATCCTCAATCATCAAACCGGCTTCGCTTAGCGTATAAGTCCAATTGTCAAACCGGCTTCGTGTAGCGTATAAGTCCAATTTTCAAACCGGCTTCGCGTAGCGTGTAAGTCCAATTGTCAAAATCTTCCTGCATATCATTTTGCATTTTGCCCTACTGCGGGCATGCTGCGGGCACATCTTTGTCTATCTTATGCCTTTGTCTAAGTCTTGGCCTTGTCAAAAATGGGTGCGTCTCTGGGCTTTGACATTCACTCCGTCATTCTTATGACTTAGAGTTCTGTCAAGAGAACAGCTGTAGACACCCCATTTTGACCGACCTTAAGACTTCGAGCGTCACCGATTGGCGCTTCGGTGATGTTGCATATTGTGCTCGTTCGAAGCCTCGAGTCGCGGCCGTCGTGCCTCCGGACTTCGAACTCTCATGCCTTGCCTCGGTTTGCGAACAGACTCGGTTTTCTCTGTTTTTCTTTCTGAGGAGAGTGGTCCGTAGACTATTTCTCGATGGCCGTGGGCTACATTTAGTGGCCGTAGGCCATTTTGCCCATTCGGGCCGGTTCCGGTTTTGAGCCGTCAGGCCGTGTGCCTCGGTTTGGGACCACCCAACCATCTCCGATTTCTCCGGTTTTTGGCATGCATCTCATTTACTCCTTTTCGAGGGACACTGGGGTCTTAGATACCCACTTCGTGGTCGAACACCACTCTCGGTGCCCAACAGCCTGTTTTCGGGACTCCGAACTGCGTGTTTTGGCCCTCGAGCCGTCATTTTGCATCGGTTTGGGCTCATTTTTGGTGGAGGCCTTATTTTCATGGTTAGGAAGCTTGTAGGAGGGTGGGAGGCCAGCAATTGTTCTGACAACCAACTTTTTGTTTGGTCAAAATTGGTTCAGCGTGAATCCGGAAAGGAGAAAAGTCTGCGCGGCTTCACGAAACAGGCGTAACTCTTTGCACAAGAGGAATTAAAATATGAGGCCACCACCATTGGAAAGACTACTTCCGGGGCTTAATTTTTCACTCAAGAATCTCCTAAGTCCCGATCCGGGGGGGGGAGATATGGTTGGTTGATGTCTGGTTTGACCGAATCTCTTGGCTTCTGAGCGGCATAACTTTTTCTCTGAGGAGGAATTTTGATGCAAGGTTTGCGGCATTGGAAAGCTAACTTCAAGGGCTACATGGCCGACTAGATCCATGGCTTGGACCTTTTACCCTAGCCGGCCACCCTTTCCAGCCGGCCGGCCACTTACCAAAAATTGACTTTTTGGTGGCCATTTTCTCTCCTCGGTGTATTCGGTTTGTGCGGTGATTTCCAATTGGACCATCCTCCATACACGTGTATGGAGGATTAGAGGGGTCTTGGAGATATTTTGGATGCATTTCCTCTATAAAGGAGAGGTTTGGCTTCATGTTTAGGGGTTAGACATTTGGGAGAGATCCATAGCTTTCACCTGCCATTTCTCTCCATTTCAAAGCTCAAAAGTCATTTTTCTTGCATCATTTGTTCATCAACACCAAGCACCACCATCACCACTCCATTTCCAACACTTGGAGTTGATTTCCAGCAGCTAGGAGGTAACATTTTTCAAGCCAAGAGGTAACAAAAGTTTGATCTTCAAGGGTAAGCCTCAAATTCCCTCTTTTGTAGCATTCTCTTGCCTCATTTCTTAGGCCTACTTTATTATTGTTTTAGGCTCCGACCTTCACTAAAATTAGGTCTTTTTTGAGCTATTCTCCATGTTTGTTTAAGGGTTCAACCCTATTTGAGATCACCATGATGCACTTGTTTCAATATCCTCTTATATGCCATTATTTTGCATTGAATATTTGGCCTTTTTGTGATTTCTGTTCGGGCCTGGTATAAACTGTAAATGTGCTTATTTTGAGCTCCTCTTCAACATTGAAGAAGGGCTCAACCATGTTTGGCCTCTCTATCATGCACTTGCTTTGTAATTTTTCATATTTACCGTAAAATTGCATGATTTGTTTGGCCTACTTGAAGTCTGTTTTGGAGCATTCCATAAACTGTGATTAGGCTTATTTTGGACCCCTCTACAATATTGTAGAAGGGCTCAACCTTGTTTGGTGCTTCCATGCATGACCTCTCTTTATAGCCCCTATTTGGTCCATTATCTTGCATGATTTTTTAGGCCTATCTTGCTTCTGTTTTCGGCCATCATCAGGTCTGGAAATAGTCTTAAAATGACCCACTCTTCATGTTTTGTTAAGGGTCTTAGGCTTTTTGGTGAATGCTTGGTATACCTCTCTTTATAGCCCTCTTTTGGCTCATATTTTGCATGCTATGTTGAGCATATCTACATACTGAATTGGGGGATGTCATATACTGAAAATGTGCATATTTTTGGTCCCTATTTAATGTTATAGAACTTTTTTTTTTAGTTTGAGCATTGTATATATCATTTGCTTCATTATTCCCCTATTTTTCCCCATTTTTGCATGCTATTTTTGCCATACTTGTGGTTGTTGTTTGGCCATTCTTTGTGCTGAAAAAATGCTAGTTTAGGGGCTGCCTAGCATCTGTCTTTACATGTCATGTCCATATTGCGCATGTTTGGCATAGCTGTAGGCCATTTCGGGTGCTTAGCATAGCATTTCGGGCATCGGGTGTAATTTTGCTATAATTCGGGGGCTGTTTTTGCATCATTTTGGCTGCTGAAATTTGCATTTTCCATATGCCATATGCCACGTCGCATTTGCATGTCATTTCATGCCTTAGGGCCATTGCCTCAGTTTGCGTGCCCGTGTGCACGCATTTCGAGGCATCTCATTTTCATTCATCGGCTTTTTATGTGAGTGTGGCTGAGGCTCTCTCACATTAGTATAAGTCCAATCTGTATTTGGAGTGCCATTTCATACCTTTATGCCATTGCCTCGGTTTGCGTGCCCGTGTGCACGCATTTCGAGGCACTTCATTTTCATTCATCGGCTTCTTATGTGAGTGTGGCTGAGGGCCTCTCATGTTAGTGTAAGTCCATTTTGCATCCTGTATGCCATTTTAGTCTCACTGCATCGTGTATGCCATTGCCTCAGTTTGCGTGCCCGTGTGCACGCATTTCGAGGCACTTCACTTTTATCCGACGGCCTCTTACGTGAGTGCGGCTGAGGTCCTCTCACGTTAGTGTAAGCCCAATTTGCATTTTTCATGTCATTTGCATTGCGTAGGCCATTGCCTCGGTTTGCGTGCCCGTGTGCACGCATTTCGAGGCACTTCATTTTTCTCCGACGGCATCTTATGTGAGTGCGGCTTAGGCTCTCTCATGTTAGTGTGAGTCCAATTTGCATCCTGTATGCCATTTCATGTCTATATGTCACCGCCTCGGTTCGCGTGCCCGTAGGCACGCATTTCGAGGTATCTCACTTTAGTCTCATCGTATATCATATTTCATGTCAGTTCATGCTTTAGTATCATTGCCTCGGTTTGCGTGCCCCTGTGCACGCATTTCGAGGCATCTCATTTTCATAGCATTGTGCATGCTAGATCATATTTTAGTTGCATTCATGCATGTCGTGCATATTGCATCGTGTTCGGGATAGGAGTTAGCAGGCACGAAAGCAGGTATGTTAGTACTCGAGTGTGAGCGGGTCTCAATTCCCAAGTCACCGACACTCCGGATTATCCATGATGGAGTTAGGTTTTGTTGTAGCATTCATATGCATTCATCCTATATTGAGTTGTGCAATCCGATTCTTGGCCATCATGCATCGAGATCGTGATTGGTGTACGAGGATCGAGGCATGCATATATTTGTGAAATACATTGCTATGCCCTTTTCTGCTCTCTGTTGCGACAAAATGGAGAATCGGCAACTTTTGGTCTGGCACGTATTTAGAAACATTGCAAGCAGAGGCTAATTGGGGCATCGATTGGATTTCTCGCCATGACGGCGGCATGCATCATCTCATCATCGAGGCGAAGTCAAAGCGACACGGCTTGCATGCGATTCTGATTTCTCTTACTTAATTTGTTAATTAATTAGGAATTTGTATATTATTCGGACTGTAATATTTCGGACTGTAATATTCTTTTATTCGGACTGTACTATTTATTCGGACCCTCTGTGCGAGGGCATAATTGTAATAAGTGTGGGTGAGTGTGATGTATGTCTTCCAACCCCCACTTCTTTCTTCTCTTTTATTTACCCGCTTATGATGGTTAGATATAAGGCATGTTTCAATTAGCATACAGTATGACAGCATGTTTGCATTATTCATCTGTTTTGCACGCACCGGGCTCGGCGCATCATACAAACTGCATTTGTATTTCAATTCCAAATTGAATACATGTTAGTTGTTGCATTTCACATGCCATGTTTAGAATAGCCGAGTCTGCTATAGTTTGCATCTTTGTATGTGTCGCATTAGGCAATCCTGTATATCTAGGATCATGCATTGATTTCTAATCAGTTTTCTGTTTTGGCTTGGAGTACTCAGTAAGTTTTATGCTTTAGCATCCTTGCATGCGTGTGAGTGACTGCCATGAATAACATGCTTACTATGAGGCTATGTGCTTATGTGATATAACTGCCTTGAATGCCTGTGGGTGGAGGTTGAGTTATTTGGATTGGGACAATTCATCGATTGTTTGTTTTAAGCCCACTAGATAGTGGCAAAATCATGTTTTTTAAGCCCACCCGAGGGTGGCAAATCCGCGTCTTAGCCTACTTGCGGGTAACACCACCAAACCATTTTCAAACAAACAAACATGAAATGTTTTGTTCCAATTCAGCGATTGGTCTATACTTGTATCTTTGTCGCATCACATAGTAACCTAGGCTAATACTTAGGAATAAGAACGCACAATATTTTCAAAATAAGATATCATGGTTAGTAGAGGCGGTCTTTGGCCGGCGAGAATGCTCCGCAGTGACCTTCCCCAATCGTACCCAAGTTCGAGCGAGGCAACTTTGGTGATAGCGGACCGCGTGGCCTTTGGCACCGAGTCAGGGTTTCCTAAATTTCCCATTTTAAAAAATATTTTGGTGGCGACTCTGTATCTGGCGAAGCAGTCCATGTTTGGCACTTCTTTCCAAAAAATCTGTTTTCCAAAACGATTTGCCGGATTTGGACTCTTCGGTTCAAGATTAAGAACCGTGACATTTGAGTCCTTCGAACTGTAGTGACCCAATATCGAACCAGAACGGGGGGGACTCGCACTCCTCTTTCCCCCGGGATGCGTTCGGGGACGTCTACAACCACCATCGCCACAATCGCAACCACAACACGACCACTAAGGCCACAACAACCTACCACCATCACCACTACCACCATCCTATTATCATTACTATCACCACCACCGATGCTGCCATCGTTGTCACCACCGCCACAGCTATCAACATTATCATGGTCTATATAAAATTTTAATTTATTTGTTACTAACTTGTTAAAAAAAATAAGGGTAAATTACAATATACCCATTGAGATTTGATTAAAATACGAATCGCCCTCTGTGATTTTGAAAATTATATTCCATCCCTTGAGATTTTTAATTTCATAACAAATTACCCATTTATTAATAAATCATTAAGTCAATTAACAGTTTTTAATAATGTTAAAAATATGTTTCAATTAATAATTTAGGTAATTTTATTATTATATAGGAGAGCAATTGTGAATTTTATTTTTTTAATTAATTATGTTAAATAAAAAATTCTAATAAGGGGGTATTTGTAATTTTTCAAACCGCAGCAGACAATCTGTATTTTAAGCAAACCTCATGAGGTATATTTGTAATTTACTCAAAACATAAATAAAAAATAAAAATTTATTCCATTCTATGAGTTTAATATTCATAAACAAATATAAGAATGAAAATTAGCATACTATTTCTATATCATTCCATATTGACAATCAAATAATAAATTGAGAATAGACATTCCATTTCATTCAATCTTATATTTTATTCTCAATCTCTTTTGATTTTCATTTTATTTTATTTCATTATACTAAACACGCCCAAGCAATTCTTCTTCTTCTTCTTTTTAAAGAAAAAAAAAAAAAAAAAAACTATGCCCAAGCACTTTGTTGCGTGGCATTAGGGCCATTCTTTAATGCTGTATTTGGTTGGAGGATTTGGGGAGGGATTTGGAAAGAGAAATGAAAAAGATAGGTGAAATGTAAATAAAACATGCTTATATTTCACCTAATTTTACACACATTTTTCTTTTTTCTTTCTAAATTTCTCTCTAAATTTTCTAACCAAACACAGTATAAAAGTAGGCGTCTCCAATAATCTCGATATGGATACTTTGTTAGAGGAGATCCACAAGTCAGTCATGTACAATTGTTCTTTATAGAGCATTACTTTTCTTGAAAAGGTCCAACTTCTCTAATGACATAAGAGTAGGCCGAGGAACTGTTGCGTTTTGTTTGGCTTGGTTTTTATCTAATATATATTTTTTTATTTTTAATAAAAATATAAATTAATTTGATGAAAAAAAATATTTCTGAAAAGATATTTCCGACTATATATATATAAAACTTATGAAAATGATGAGCAATTTTTAATTTTTTTAAGAAACTTAAAAAAAAAAAATTAAAAAATGAAAATAAATAGAATAGAAGAACCTCACGGCTAGCTTTAACAAGAAACAAGGGCCGTTTGTTTTGGGTTATGGGGAGGGGATTAGAATTGATAGTGAGGTATAACCCACTAATATCATATTTGTTTTGAGAGATGGAGAGGGGATTCGTAATCCCCTCCGGACTACGAATTCCCTTGGAGAGGAGATTAGGATAGGTCTATACGACTTGGTATTGGACTAGAAATTTTTTATTTTTATTTATTTTTTACATGTCGGATATTTTTTTTTGAACATTAATGTTTAATTTTTTTTGTATTTTTTGTTAAGTAAAAATCAATTTTATTTATTTTGAAATTTTTTTATTTTATTTTTATTTTTTTAAAATTTTTTACATATTGGGCTTTTTTTAAAACATTAATATTTAATGTTTTTGTATTTTTTTATTTGTTTTATTATTTTATATTTATTTTATATAAAAATAATTTAACAATCTTCACACTAACAACTATCATCAAAACAAATACAATTTTACTTAATTTTCTCACTAACAATCCCTTCACTATTAATCCCCTTACTATCAATCTCTTCCATTCTACCTTTAAAAACAAACGGGACGAAGAGGTCATAGTCATAGACCATATTCACCGGTTCTCATTAGATGAAAATAAATATTCATGAAAAGATATTTTCAACTCAAAAAAAAAAAAAAGAAGAGAAAATTGTATGAAAATGATGAGTACTTTTGTTTATTGTTAAAAAAAAATTCAATTTGTTTTTTTTAAAGAAACAAAACCAAACAGAACAGAAGGACCACACAGCTTTAACCAGAAACAAGAGATCAGGCCGTTTGAGGTTGGCTTTGTTTTTTTTTTTTGAACACAGGTTGGCTTTGTTTGATGATTGGTATTTTGTACTTGTAATGAGCCTTTCAACGACATCTCACCGTCCCCAGTGGGTACAATACAAAGTTGATGTATGGGTCTCTCTGCGGTCTTTGGTCTTCTAATCCGACAAGTTGAGGGTTGTTTGGAAAGTCTAAATCCCTCTCGACGGGCTCAATACGGCATTGAGACAACTAGTCTCACAATTTGTGTCTCATAATTATATATTAGATAATTTTTTATTGGCCACAGCTCCCCTTTAGTTCAAATCGGGGTTGAGGGGTATTGTTGACTTTCGCGGGCTTAATCTTAACTATTTTTGTATTTGTGAGAGTCATTTATATATATGTATGGGATCTATACCATCAATGATTGAGATCTAAAAGAAATTATAAAAATCTCTAAAAAAAGATACCTCAATCATTGTTGTACGTACTTTGATACATGGTAGTGTTTTGAAAAGTTAGTAAAAAATTAATTTTTTTGACTTTTTTTAACTTATCTTATCTTTCTGTAAATAAAAAATATGAGAGATAATGTGATTCAAAATGAATAAAAAAGTAAAAACAAAACTTTTTATTTTGATCCCAAAACAAAGTATGGTATCAAATAGGGGGTAGTTGTATGCGGGAGGCTATGTTTGTTGGGAAAACTGGACAAGAGGTTTAGTTTAGCGAGAAGAAGACAATCAAAAAATTTACTATATAAGAGGTCGTTAGGTTGAATATCATGAAAATCAAATATTTTAAATCTTGAGGTTATTGGAGATTTGTCAGGCCGTTAATTTCAGGACCTTGAGATTGTTGAGGTGCGCATAAATTGATCTAGAGACCCAATTATATATAAAAAAAATTCCTAAGACTATTATAAGGATTATCAATCCTTTTAGATTGTACATCTTATCTCATATTTGAATTAGCTTAGGATTTTGGGATGAATTGACAAATCTTATTCACTTTATTTAGTTTTAGTTTTCAGAATTCACTCTTAAGAAAATTTAACTTTTTCATTTTCCGTGATATTGACTCTGACATTCTCTCTGACAAAATCCTATTCATTGAATTTTTTTAATATTTTAAGTAATTTTTTGACAGACATAATATAAATACACTTAAAAATATAATATTTGTAAAAAAAATCTTTAAAAAATTCACTAAATACAAAAAATATAAAAAAAATTACGAAAATTTAGTATATTTTTCATATTTTTTTTGTATTTAATAATTTTTTAAAACATTTTTCACAAATATTTTACTATTTAGATACATATAAGTAAAGTACATCTAAAAAAATAAAAACATTGCTTAAAATTTTTAAAATATTCACTAAAAACTCAAAAAAAAAAAAAAAAAAGACAAATAAAAAACTCAATTTATAAAAAACTAAATTCAGAAAACTGAAACTAAACACATTAATTAATTTTGTAATTTAATTAGTTACTCCAAACATCTTCTTAATCTTATTTTATATCCCACCTTCCCTCTTGATATTCAATAATAGTTTCAAAAAATATCCTTCCTCCTGTTATTAATTTTAAATGGCATTCGCTTCATATATTAAAGCGTAACAAATCGCAAATTTTAAAAACCAAATCAGAACATATGCAAAGGTTGAGGGTTACAGTAAAACCCAATGTATATTTTGACAATCATTAGTGTAATTAACTCAAAAGTCAAAATTTAAGAAGTTAAATCACATTCGAAATAACTTGTGAATGAGAATAGCCATGGAGTTGTTAATAAGAGAAAAGTTAGGGATCATGAAAATTTTTTCATGAAAATGATCATGAAAGATTTATGATCTTTGGATTACCTTGATTAGTGTGTGGTGCTTTATTCAAAGTGTAATTCAAGAGTCACAAAGTTTTCATGATTATTTTCATAAAAGATTTTTCATGATACCTAGTATTGCTGTGTCAATAAATATAGATAAAATTCGAAACTCGTATTTCATTTCATCATGGTAAATAGAGACAAAAACTTGTTTGCAGCTATAATTTAGCTAAAAAATCCAACTAACAATACAATTATCGCGCGCAAGAAACACATTACAAAAGACATGAATATGCCAGAAACAGGGGATGATATTGTAACTGATGATGAATTGATTTGTATCTCACAAACAATCACATCACAAGATGGAACAACCTCGTGGGTCTGAATCATATACCGGTTGATGGTAATAAGGGGTTGGAATAACTGGTGGAGCCATAGCCCACTGGAGTGGTTTCTCTTCTTTCTTTTCCTCTTCTTTGGCCTTCACTTCTTCCACACTTTGTATGCTGGCATATTTGCTCACCTTCCTTCTTATTGACTTGGTTAACTCAACTGAATCAATCTGTTCTCCTATTACCTCTACTTGATCTTTTCCATCTCCTTTTATTGCCACTGAGCTCACACCTATGTAAAACAATTAATCAGTACCAACATTCATGAATTGAGAAAGCTATAAAATGTCACAATGCACTTGTCTTGATCATTGAATTATATCTCGAGATTTTTATTTCTTGAGCCTTTCACACTATCCTATAACTGTAAAGTGATTGATAGAAACTGTACCAAACATCACACTATCTCTAACTTTCCAAAAAAAATTGAAATTAAAGTGTAATGCGCGCACACACACATATATATATATATACACCTTTTGTGAGAGAAGCGATCTGCATAGCTTTTGATCTGTCTTTATCGCGGCTCAATTGCATCTGAATAACAATCTTTTGCTGCAAAAGATATTAAATCACAAACATGCATGTCATGTCCGTACTCATGCTATCATAGAAAAGAAAAAAAAAAAAAAAACATGATCAGTAATGGTAATGTTGTATATAGCAGAAGAGCCAGCCTACCTTCTTCATGATGATCGATTTAGAATTTCTCTTGTAATTTCTTTTGTAGGATTGTTTCTTTTATTTTATTTGAAGCTCTTGATGAGTTTTAAGAAAGGAAGTTAATTGATTTGTTTATATAGGAGAGTTCGGGTCATGAAACATTCAATATTGGTGGTTGAGGTTTCCGATAACAGTCGTGGGAACGCGGATAAGTACTGACTAATCTATATATTAAGGAAAAGGGTCTTTTAAAACTCAAGGCTGGTGGAACCTCCAACATACCAATCCTAATTTCTTGATTTTTTAATATTTTAAAAAAAAAAAATTGACTTGGTGATTGGTGATTAGTTCAAAGATTGTAATAATTACACTATTGATTACAATAAATTCAAAGATTGTAATAATTACACTATTGATTACAATAAATACTTAATTTATAATAATTACACTTATTAAATGAATAACGCAATAAATGAAATCCTAATTTCCTTACTTTTTGCATCCCCAAGAGACCCATGTAATTATTGTGTAAATGCCTCTTAAATAAATAAATAAACACTTATTAAATTCTTTCAAACTTCTCGGTCAAACCCCATGTATTTAATTTATATATTAAAAAAAATAAAAATAAATATAAATATCTATAATTATCCCGCGCATAGCATGGGTGATAGGCTAGTCTATATATTAAGGAAAAGGGTCTTTTAAAACCCAAGGTTTGTGGAAGCTCCAACATGTCAATCCTAATTTCTTGACTTTTTAATATTTTTTTTAAAAAAAATTGACTTGGTGATTGTTGATTGGTTCAAAGATTATAATAATTACACTATTGATTACAATAAACACTTAATTTATAATAATTACACTTATTAAATGAATAACGCAATAAATGAAATCTTAATTTCCTTACTTTTTGCATCCCCAAGAGACCCATGTAATTATTGTGTAAATGCCTCTTAAATAAATAAATAAACACTTATTAAATTCTTTCAAACTCCTCGGTCAAACCCCATGTATTTAATTTATATATTATGTAATTATTGTGTAAATGCCTCTTAAATAAATAAATAAACACTTATTAAATTCTTTCAAACTCCTCGGTCAAACCCCATGTATTTAATTTATATATTAAAAAATTCCTAATTTCCTGATTTTTTAATATTTTTTTAAAAAAAAATTGACTTGGTGATTGGTGATTGGTTCAAAGATTGTAATAATTACACTATTGATTACAATAAACACTTAATTTATAATAATTACACTTATTAAATGAATAACGCAATAAATGAAATCCTAATTTCCTTACTTTTTGCATCCTCAAGAGACCCATGTAATTATTGTGTAAATGTCTCTTAAATAAATAAATAAACACTTATTAAATTCTTTCAAACTCCTCGGTCAAACCCCATGTATTTAATTTATATATTAAAAAAAATAAAAACAAATATAAATATCTATAATTATTCCGTGCATAGCACGGGTGATAGGCTAGTTAATAATAACAAAAAAGGAGACATTTACTGATTAACTCCGAACACAGTCCAAAGACCACGTCAGTGTCAACTCCACATTCTTCCCTACATGAGGTGGTAGAACCAGTGGCGTCTCGAGGGATTTTTATTAGTGGTGTCATTCAAAAATTTAAATATTATATATTTTATAAAAAAACTCACATAAATTATTATATTATTTATGGAGAAAAAAATTAACAAATTAATTTAATTTTTAAAATTATAAATAAAAATATTTTAATATATTGATACTATTGTTTAAGCAAAAAGACATGCTAATACACGGGCTTCTACAAAAAATAGGTAAAAGTTAAAAAGTAAACTTTTTTCATTAATGGGTTCAAAAGAGTAGGACTTAAAACTATGGATTCAAAATTGTATTTTAGTGAGTTCAATTACTAATTTTTTCCTAAAATCTAATATTTATATAATAAATAAATAAAAAAATTCAGCCAGAGAGTTCGGGTGACACCCCTGACTAAGCCTTGGAGCCGCCCCTGGGTAGAACAAACGAATAAGTATTTTATGTAACAGAGTATTTGATATAGTTGAATTGATTTTATGTGTATACAGTGATCGTGGATTGAGTTGAGTTGGATGATCCTTAAGGATAAAGCTTTGTCTGTTATTTGTTTAAAATTAAATAAATTGTAAAAAATTAATTCACATCCGTTTATCGGTGTGACGGATGCAAATTGAGCGAGCAGTGCGGATTGGTGGATGGATGTGATTGGTTTGACAATTTAGACTTTATAAATTTTGAACATTTTTTTGAATTTTAATTCATGACGTTTACAATATTTAATAACTAGTAATATGAAAAAATATGTATTATCTATATAATAAGGTGCAAAGGTTTTTGAAAATATGTTAGAGACAATTGTCCTACTAGGACATTTTAATGGTCTTGATTCATTTCTATATTTAGATGGACAGCTGAGATGAAAACCTTCTCTCTCACCCTACCTGAATTTCCCGCCCAAAAGCCACAAACTTTGCAACCACCCAATATGTTAGAGACAATTGTCCTACTAGGACATTTTAATGGTTTTGATTCATTTCTATATTTAGATGGACAGCTGAGATGAAAGCCTTCTCTCTCACCCTACCTGAATTTCCCGCCCAAGAGCCATAAACTTTTCAACCACCCATCCTTATCTTATTTGTTGCACCTCACCTTTTTACATTTTAAATTTCAAAACACACTCATTCACTCTCTACAAAAAAGGAATTTTGGATTAAGAGAAGCCAAAAATGTCGTTTTCAAAACTCTCACCCTTCCTTGCTCTATTCATTCTTTTCTTTCTTTTTTTTCCAAATGTCGGCTTTTGTAGCCAAACTGGTAATTTGGCTTCCTTTAAATTTTGAAACGCAGTATGGTTGAAAAGTTTTACCTCGCAATTCAATGTATATTCCATAATTATATTTTTTATTGTTTCTTTTAATATCCAATTTATGGACAGTTTTTTTTTTCCCCTTCTTTTTTTCTATCTAATTGATGCTTATTAACATATCAAATACAGTCATATATAGTGTACATGGGCGTGCATTCACATGGACTAGAAGATGAAGAGGCTACTGTTAGCAAGGTGAAAGATTCACATTGCTAGTTTCTTGCATCCTTCTTGGGAAGGTATGGAATTTGATATATTATATCTCTACTTCTGTATATGGGGAACAACTATACAAGTCACATTTTTTTTTTCCAAATTTAAAAATAATAAAAAAACAATAATGACTTGGACCCTATTTTTTTCCCACCCTCTTGACTCCCTTTTTACCTGATTGGTCACCTTTTTTTTTTTTTTATCCCTTCTCCTCTAATCACCACCTGTCATGTGTGTGTGTGGGGTGATGATTGGAGGGGGGTCTCAATCATCATCCTAAAAAAAATTTACAATTTTTTTTTGAATTCTTTATTTTTATTTTTAATGAATTCTTAATTACGTAATTTTTTAAAAAAATATTTTTGGTCTATCTTGTGTAGATGAATTTTTAAATTAAAAAAAAATTGAAAATGCCAAAATAATTAATTGTATTTTCTGAATTTTTAAAAAAAATTCAGTTCATCTCATCAAGTAAAATCTAAAAATTTAAAACTTTTAAAAAAATATGAAAAAAAAATCACTAAAAACAAAAATAAATAAATTTAAAAAAAAAAAAAACTAAACTAAACAACCCGTTATAATGTTGGTGCTGTAGTGAGAAGGCCACATATGCAATATTTTACTCTTATTCTCGAGATATCAACGGTTTTGCTGTAACTCTTGAAGACGAGGAAGAAGCAGCAGCAATTGCAAGTATGTTCAAACATAATAAACTCTTGATGATGACGACGAGGTAGATGTATTTGGAGGTTTTTTTTTTTATGATGATGATGGCTTTTGGTGAGAGAGAATGAGTGGCATCAGAGGCTTTTTGGGTTGTATGTTTCTAACCTTAAGATGTGTTTTGTTTTTATTTTATTTTTATTTTCTTTGTTTTTTTTTTTAAAGTTCTATTTGTTCTTTATTTATATAGATTTTTTTTTTAAATGTAGGGTTTGGATTTAATATTTTAAAATTTTTTGGATTTGAAATAATATTTGATCTTCATAAAATGGGTTTTGATTTTAGTTTGATTTATGAAATGAATTTAATTCCTTAATGGACAATGAGTGTTATTTTTTATGATTTTGAAATAGTTTTTGAAATGGGTGTTGAAAATATATTTGTTTGGTCTAATTTTTCAGAAATTATTTTTAGACTAGTTTTCGTTTGTTATTACTAAATTTTTTTTCCTCCATATTTTAGTCATTTTTTGGGGGTACTTTTTAGATATATCAAAATTAGATGCATTTAAAAAGTAAAATACGAAAAAAATTCATTAAAAAAAAATCCAAATAAAAATGCGCAGATTTTTGTTTGATTTTTTTTTATTGTTAGAATTTTTTAATATTTTAGTCAATTTGTTTTACTTTTCAAATATATTTAGATTAGGTGCATTTAAAAAGTACAAAAAAATGAGTAAAATACAAAAAAAAAAAAAATCCAATAAAATAAATGAAAATACCTTTAAAACAAATTTTGAAAAATCAAACCAAACAATTTATTTTTGTCAAATTAATTTCTATTTTTTTTAAAAAATCAAAAACTAATTTAAAAAATCAAACCAAACCGCTATATCATGTATTATTTTTAATATAAATTCAATAAAATTAATAATTTTAATAAAAAGTATTAACTTTGATATTAGAATAATTTGAAGACATTTCATCATAAAATACTAACATTTAATTTTTTAATAAAAATTTAAATAAATTTAATACTAAACTAAACATCCCCTTATAATATTGGTGCAATAGTGAGAAGGCCAAAGAAGCAATATTTTACTCTTACTCTCAAGATATCAAGGGTTTTGCTACAACTCTTGAGGACGAGGAAACAACAGCAATTGCAAGTACGTACAAACATAATAAACTCTTGATGACGACGACGAGGCAGATGTATTTGGAGATTTTTTTTGATGATGATGATGGCTTTTGGTTAGAGAGAATGAGTGACATCAGAGTCTTTTTGTGTTGTGTGTTTCTAACCTCAAGATGTGTTTTGTTTTTATTTATTGTTTATTTATTTATTTATTTTTTAAGTTCTGTTTGGTCTTTATTTATATAGATTTTTTTTTTAATGTAGGGTTTGGATTTAATTTTTTAAAAAGGTTTGGATTTGAAATAATATTTGATCTTCATAAAATGGGTTTTGATTTTAGTTTGATTTATGAAATGGATTTAATTCCTTAATGGAAAATGAGTGTTGATTTTTTATGATTTTGAAATAGTTTTTGAAATGGTGTTGAAAATATATTTGTTTGGTCTAATTTTTCAGAAATTATTTTTAGACTAGTTTTCGTTTGTTATTACTCAATTTTTTTTTCCTCCATATTTTAGTCATTTTTTTGGGGATACTTTTTAGATATATCAAAATTAGACGCATTTAAAAAGTAAAATACGAAAAAAATTCATTGTAAAAAACAAAAATTCAAATAAAAATGCACAGATTTTTGTTTGAATTTTTTTTATTGTTAGAATTTTTTAATATTTTAGTCAATTTGTTTTACTTTTCAAATATATTTAGATTAGGTGCATTTAAAAAGTACAAAAAAAATGAGTAAAATACAAAAAAAAAAATCCAATAAAATAAATGAAAATACCTTTAAAACAATTTTTGAAAAATCAAACCAAACAATTTATTTTTTTCAAATTAATTTCTATTTTTTCAAAAAAATCAAAAAATAATTTAAAAAATGAAACCAAACCGCTATATCATATATTATTTTTAATATAAATTCAATAAAATTAATAATTTTAATAAAAAATATTAACTTTGATATTAGAATAATTTGAAGACATTTCATCATAAAATAATAACATTAAATTTTTAAATTTTTTAATAAAAATTTAAATAAATTTATTGAGCCGAATTTTTATTGCATATAATAGCATTATAGTAGATATTAAAATTTACTCACAAAACTTAAGAAAATTTGAAAAAGTTTTTGAAATGGGTGTTGAACTAATGGACTCATCGTCACCTCCGCTTTGTGGCTGTCCACCACCATTAAAAAGAAAATCCTTAACATTATGTTTTAATAATTTTATTTTGATTTATATTTTAATCATTATTAATTGCACCGTGCCTTTAGGCACGGGCATATACTAGTTTATTTATATGACACTATACATGCATATTTTTGAGGTATTATTTTTATTTTCACAAAATATATATTTTATTATTTCTACTCTATATTGTAACTTGTTAGCAATATTTTTTTTTTTTTCCTTTTCTAACTTCATCTACTAGTGGATTGGGTTCATGCAGGTCCGGAATGATTAATCCGCTATTCGAATCGTATCTGTGAATTTTGAAATGTTTCATTTTTATTCGTTTGTCAAAAAATACGCATCCGCCTAAAATCTATCGGGTTGAATCGGTTTGGTCTGATTGGACAGATCCATGATCACCCCTAGTGCATAGTCAAATATTTAGCATTTTGTGTCGTGTGTAAAGTGAATTTATGTTGCCTTAGATATTTTTTAATAAATTGTCACATTATTAAATTTGAAAAGTAGATATAATTTTTAAACTAAAATAGTATTGTCCTTTGACAAATAATGTGACAAAATCCTCAATATTTTCTAAACCCACTAACCAACCGCAGTTTAGAAGGGAAGAGATCTCTCTCGGTGTTGTCTTTGTGTGTTGGGCTTTACTTTGAGTTTATTTTGATCATTTAATCGTTAAATATGTAAAATTCATCAAATATATCGGTTATATTTGATATGTTTCTCACAAACAGTTTTCTAATTTTTTATTTAAAAAAAGAGAAACTAATTTGATAAAAATAAATACGAAAAAATTATTTTAAAATTATTTATGCATCCTAAAAAGATAAAATTGTATGAAAACGGTTAATATTTTTTTATTTTTCTACCAAACTATGTTTGAGATTTTTAGATTTTTTTTTTTTAAAAACCAAATCAAATAGAACCATCATTTTTACAAAAAAATAAAATAAAAGAAGCTAATTCAATATCGATAATTACTTAATTAAATTATATTTATGCTAACGACAAATATAATTCTAATGTCAAATGGGTTATCCTAAAATCATATATTAGAGTGGCCACAAATCCTTTACTAGTTGGTTTCACAAATGCTCTAGAGATTACTTTTGCAATTTTTTTTTAGTACAATTCATAAATTAGGCGATATAATTTAAAAATCAACAAAAAAATGATTGTCGCAATTCATTGACTTTTTAAGACTATTAGTAAAAGTGAACTCAAGTATTATTAATCAAACTACTGTTCAAAACTACTAATCAACCAAAAAACTACTGTTTAAAAAAAAAAAACAAGTATTAATCAAACTACCATGGCGGCTTGGCCCAACAAAGAAAAGTCATAGTCATAGGTAATGGATTTGAAAGCCATTTTCATAGACATTCTTAAACAACCTTTTCGTAATTATTTGTAATTTTTTAGACTAAAACTACAAAAACACAGTGGTTAAAAAGACTTTTCCTTAACAACCAAAGTTATGTTTGTTAATGAATTTTTGACTAAAAAAAAAAAAAAAAAAAAGTACAAATGACAAAATTAATTATGTAAGTCAATAAGATAAAATGTCACATTTAAATTATAATTATTATATTTTTTTTCTAAAAAGTCAAAAAATTCAAAAATAAAAATCAAACGAGATTAAAAAAATTAAGTTAAAATAGTTAAAATGTCAAAAAACCAGACTATTTTAATTCTTCCCAAATGAGAACCTAGTCTTCCTATGTTTGTTAATGGATTTTTGACTAAAAAAAGTACAAAAGACAAAATTAGTTAGGTAATTCAATAAGATAAAATGTCACATTCAAATCATAATTATTATACTTTTTCTTTCTAAAAAGTCAAAAAAGTCAAAAATAAAAATCAAATGGGATTAAAAAAATTAAGTTAAAATAGTCAAAATGTCAAAAAAAATTAGACTATTTTAATTCTTCCCAAATGAGGACCTAGTCTTCCTATGTTCATACTAGGCAACTGCTGAGAAATTTCACTCTCGTTTGACGCTAATTAAAAAATCAGTTTATTAATTAAAAAAATTATTTTACTTAAAAGAACTTAATTCGTTTAGAAAATTTGTTTTTCATAAAATAAAAATTTATTTTTACTTCAAAAAGTTATTAAAAACAAAAAAATATCAAATAAATTATTATTTTTAGTTTTAACTTTTTTTTTGCTAGTATAATGACTTCTTAACTCACACAGTAACTTAGAGTTCACATCCATTTCGTATTTGAATTTTCAATTTATAAAAAAAATAATAATAAAACAAATAAATTAATTAATTAAAAACTGAATAATTTTATCTTTTTGATTAAATTAAAAGTAGAAAATATATAAATCAATTTTTTATTTAGTTACCTATAAAAAATAAATGTATCATTAGCTTCTTCTTCTTCTTTTCTTTCTCTTATTATTATTATTTTGTTATTTTTATTTTTAAACTTTTATCTTTGGCTCCCTTGAAAACTTGCGACAACTAAAGGTTGTTTTGCAAAAAAAATTTCGTAATTTGAATTTTTTTCCCTAAAGTTTTTCATTTTTTAAAGTCTTACTAGATTAAAAGACACCAAATTTTTCTTAAAAAGATCTACTACTAAAGACTTAGTATTTTTTATGGACGAAAAATTAATTAGTGTGCTTGATTTTAGTTTTTTTAAAATTATGTTTAGCTTGAGTTTTTTGAATTAAGTTTTTTGAAAGTTGAGTTTTTTGGTTTTCGTATTTTTTTGTTTTTCGTGAATATTTTTAAAATTTTAAACATTTTTTTTACTTTTTTAGATGCACCTTACTTAGATGTATCTAAAAAGTAAAAAAATTGTGAAAAAATATTTTTTAAAATTAATAAATACATAAAAATACAAAAAATGTACTGAATTCTTGTATTTTTTTAAATATATTTTTGGTATTTAGTGAATATTCAAAAGGTTTTTTGCAATTTTTTTTTTTTACTTTTTAGGTATATTTATGTTAGATATGTCTAAAAATAAAAATAAAAAAAATTCTCAAAATATTAAAAAAATTCAGTAAAAACAAAAAAACACGAAAAATAAGAAAGTAGAATTTTCTGAAAAGTATTTTTGAAAAATGAAAACCAAGTATAGTGATTTTTTTTTTTTTTTGTTTTTCGTGTTTTTTTTTTGTTTTTTTGTTTTAGTGAATATTTTTTAAATTTTAAGTAATTTTTTTTATTTTTTAGATATAACTTACTTAGATGTATCCAAATAGTAAAATATTTGTGAAAAAATAGTTTAAAAAATTAATAAATGCACAAAAATATGAAAAATGTACTGAATTTTTTATATATTTTTTAAATATTTTTTGGTATTTAGTGTATTTTTTAAAGATTTTTTCACAAATATTATACTTCTTAAGTGTATTTATGTTAGGTGTGTCTAAAAATTAAAAAAACTACTTAAAATATTAAAAAAAATTCATTGAAAACATAAAATACGAAAAATAAAAAAATAGAATTTTTTGAAAATCAAAACCAAACAAACTATTTCCACTTTTAGATTGAAATGTATTTTATATTGTTTATTTTTGTATTTTTACATTATTTGTATTTCATTTAGGAGTTGCTTGGGATGTTCTAAATAAGTGTACTTTTTGAATTTTTAGACTAAAATATTGAGGAAAAAAATATGGTTGTTTGAGATAACTTTTTGACTTTTTATTAAAAAATGTGTATTAAAAAATTGTATAAATTACTGTATAGGAGAAGATTGTGAGGAAATAGGCGAATAGCGTGCAAAGAGTGTACCTGGGATATGATTCCTTGCTTTTCGTGTATTGAATTAAGGGATGTCAATTTGAAACCGGCCCGACGGGGACCCGACCCCCCGACCCTGATCACAATGGTTTTTTCTCGAAAAATATCCCCGTGGGAACGGGGATGGTATTTGAAATTAAATCCCCGATTAGTTTGGGGCGAGGATAGCTTTCCTGACCGGACTGCCCATCCCCGGTTTTCTCCCCGAAATAAAATTACTATAATACCCTTGTCTATATATATTACTATAATCCCCGTCCCCTTCCTCACACAATCATACAAACACACAGCTTCATTCGCATGAGAGAGAGAGAGAGAGAGAGACAGAGAGAGACAGAGAAGAAAGTCACAGCTTTCTCACACACTTGATCTCCTTCGCCGCCGTCCTCCGCCGATCTGACAGCACCGCTCTTCCATCGCCCTCCTCAACTCTCTCACTTGTATCTTTTTTCTCGACTCTCTCACTGTCTTCACTCTCTCGTTCTCACCTCTCACTTTCTCTCAACTCTCTCGTTCTTTTCTCTCTCTCTCTCTCTCAGCTCTCTCACAGTCACGGGGACATCACCACCACCACTGCTGGCCCCGCCACAGCCACAATCACCGTCGATCTCGCCAACATCGTCGATCTGTTGTTGTTGTTGATCTATACTCAGATCTGTGTTGTTCAGAATAATTTTTTTTTTAATTTGTTTAATTATCTGTATTGTTCAAAATTGATCTGTATTGTTCACAAAATTGATCTGTACTCAGATCTGGTTTGTTGATTTGTGATATTATATTGATTAGTCAGTGTTTTGTTGAACAAAATTCGAAAAAAAAAAAGCCCGGGGATATTTCGAGGTCAGGAAAACTCGATCCCCGTTAAGGGACGGGGACGAGAGGGTGATGGGCTCCCCCGCTGGGGATCGGGGGCGGAGGCGGGGATTTTGTAATCTTCGGGGATCGGGGACAGAAAGGGTGGTCCCCGGTCCCGCCCCGGCCCATTGCCATTCTTAATTGAATTGGAGGTGTTAATAGCCCTTGGGGGCCCACCATAGTCCTGTTTTGCTAATCAAAACCAATCAATGTGTAGAACTCGTCGAATACTCTATGTTTGTAAAAATCACGTTGATCGGATATCAATAGTTATTTGATCGAATTAGTTTTTTTTAACCATTAACTATAACATCATCCATTTTATAAATTTTAACTGATTTGATCATACATTTACCGATATCCAATCAACGTGATTTTTTATAAGTATATATTACTCGACGAGTTTTACATATTGAACGGTTTAGATTATTAAAATAAGGCCCGTGATGGCCCCTACGGCTGAACATCACTGTGTTATTTGTGCACCTAACACCGTGCAATTTTTCCCAAAAGTAATCTTCGCTGTTGGATCACAGAGCTGTTTGAAAATGTTATTATGTGTTAAATTAATTTTTTAATATTTTTTTGATAAATAGTGATAACTTTTTAACTTTTAGAGGAACTTTTTGACTTTTTATCTTTTTCAAGACATGCCAAACTTGGCCTTAGTCTTAGGGCTGGTTTGGCAAGTGTAAAACAAGTCAAAAATTTACCAAAAAAGTTAAAAAGTTATCACTATTTATCAAAAAAAATATAAAAAAATTAATATACAAATGTTAAATACAAATCAACTTTTTCTCCCATCAATGTACTGACGTCAGGCCAATTTCAATGAAAGAAAAAAAATATATTGCATATGTACATTTACTAAGTTGGATGGTAAAGTTGGGCCCGTAGGGGCCCACCATGGGTCCCGTTTTGATAATCTGAACCATAGAAGATGTAGAACTCGTCTAGTACTATATATTTACAAAAAATCACGTCTATCAGATATCGCTAACTACATGATGAAATCAGTTTTGTATAAAAATTGGATGGTATTATAGTTAACAGTTGACAAAAAAAACTAATATGATCAGATAGCTATCGATATCCAATTAACGTGATTTTTTGTAAGCATATAATACTCGACGAGTTCTACACATTGCACGGTTCAGATTAGAAAAACGGGATTCGTGGTGGGCCCCCACAAGCCGAACAACACCGTCCAATTAAAGCTCGAAAAAGAGGCAATTTTTTCTCATGTATTCACCTAGCCAACTGACTGTCAATCCGTACGGTGTACTACACTATTTTTTTCTATACACTTATTTATACAATTTTTTAATACACATTTTTTTTATAAAAAGTCAAAAAGTTAACCCAAACATTCATATTTTTTTCCTCAACTTTTTAATTCAAAAAAACAAAAAGTAAATTTATTTAAGATATCTCAAACAACCCCTTACTTAAAAAGAAAGATCAGTGTAATTTTGAAACAATTGTAGGACTTATTGCATTTTTTTAAATTTAAAAAAACGGAATATAATTTATTATATATATAATTCATTTTCATTATTTCTTTAGATGGGGAGAGAGTTCAATTGGTTCCTCCCAGCTAGTGGCGGAGCTAATAAATTA
The DNA here is from genome assembly GCA_025200525.1 of Camellia lanceoleosa. Classification (NCBI taxonomy): domain Eukaryota; kingdom Viridiplantae; phylum Streptophyta; class Magnoliopsida; order Ericales; family Theaceae; genus Camellia; species Camellia lanceoleosa. The sequence continues at coordinate 180,362,551 of CM045764.1, read as the reverse complement.
AATCAAAGGGGAAACTTATTAATTACAATATTAAATTTATTTTATAAAAATATTTAATATAAATTTTTAGCATTAACTTCAAGAAAGATAAAAAAAAATTAATCAGTGTGTTTGGTTTTAGTTTTTTGAATTTAGTTTTTTGAAAATTAAGTTTTTTATTTTTCAATTTTTTTTTTGATTTTAGTGAATATTTTTTAAATTTTAAACAATTTTTTTGATTTTTTTAGATGCACATTATTTAGATATGTATCCAAATAGGAAAATATTTGTGAAAAAATATTTTAAAAAAATTAATAAATATACAAAAATATGAAAAATGTACTGAATTTTCATATTATTTATATATTTTTTGGTATTTAGTGTATTTTTTAAAGATTTATTTCACAAATATTATACTTTTTAAATATATTTATGTTAGGTGTGTCTAAAAATTAAAATTTTTTTCTTAAAATATTAAAAAAATTTATTGAAAACATTAAAATATGGAAAATAAAAATATAGAATTTTTTGAAAATTATTTTCTGAAAACTAGAACCAAATAAGTTAAATATTATTTGTAATTAGTATATCATGGACAATATTAAAAAAATTTATGGATATAAAGTTTTAAAATAAAATATGTAATGATAAAGTAGTTTTTTTATACAAAATATGCATAAAAAATCAATATAATAGTTATACCACGTTATCATTAACATGTGATATCACCAACTAATAGTAAAGAAACATGTAGAGAATGAACGCTACATATCAAATGTAACTAATAATTTAATAAATTTTATATTTTCATTGAGATTAATTATATTTACAGGTCAATAGTAATAAATATTACAATTACATTGAAATTTTCATAAATAATAATATTATAATCATTTTATTTTCAATCAAAATAACTATTATTATTCTTATTATTTTAAAAATAACACTGACATTTAAAATAATATTTTAATAATTTTTTTTATTTAAAATATTTTCTTTATGTTTGTTTTAAAAAAAAAAAAAAAAAAAAAAAAAAATTGCAAAACCCAGGGGCACGGGACCCCCGGCCCTTTGATAGCTCCGCCCCTGCTCCCAGCGAATATTGAACCGACGATGTTAACATGATTGATTGCAATCTGCTACACTGACTTCCATGATTTTGCATGGACCACTAGACTGAGTTACGCGTGTAACGGTGGCTTCAGATTTTTTATATTTTATTTTTTTATAAAAAAAAAAGGATGCTCCGTGAGATATTATAGCATCAACAATGATAGAGACTACTAATTTTGGAGCTCATAATGACATAGCACACAATAAAAAAAGAAAAAAAATACAACACCAAGGCCAAAACATCAAATCATTCATGGTGAAGCCCACTGTCACATCATTAGTGGTAACACTAATTAGTACTCTCACTCATTTTCCTTATAGCATCTATGATCTTGCTCTCAGAGTAATGGATTGTGAATTAAGGCTTTGTTTAGGAAGTTACGAATAATCCAAAAAGCCAAAAAGTTACTCAAAAAGTTAAAAAGTTAACACTATTCACCAAAAGTCAACAATTACGGCTGCACAACTCCCAATTCAAATTTTCTTCTAAAAATTAATTTTTACAATTTTTTATTACACATTTTTCCATAAAAAGTCAAAAAGTTAACCTAAACATCCATATTTTTAACCTCACTTTTTTAGTTAAAAAAGACAAAAAGTGCACTTATTTAGTCTTCCCAAACAAGGCCTAAATTTAATCCAATTTATAAGAAAGTACCTATCACCAAAACATCTAATAAAACTCATCAAACACTATTATAGTATAGAATCTCCACAAAAAGAGGGTGATCTCATATTCGAACTTGACTCACCCTTATAAAAATGCAATGCTTTGAAATTGTTGAGTCTCGTACTGCTCAAGTTTTTCGAATATATTTTTTTAAAAATTATTTTAACTTTATATAAAAAATAGGAATATTAATCAATTAGTTCTATTAACTAGACTTATTTACTTACAGGTCCTAACTAATAAACTTAACACTATAAAAATAAGAGAGTGATAAATTTATCACTAAAAATTTATTCATAAAAACAAAGAGACTGATAAATTTATCAATATAAATTTATTCATAAAAATAAAAGACTGATAAATTTATCTTTATCACTTAATAAATTTATCAATAGGACTTAACGGGTAATAAATCTCCAAAGTAGGACCTATTGAGTAATAAGTCTCCAAAATAGGACCTATTGATAGTTTACCCCAAAAAATACTCATTCATTATTTTCATATATGCTTTTGGATTTAAATTAAAAATTTTCAAATAATTTTTTAATTTTTAATTTTATCGGATTAGTTTTTAATGTTCTAAAAACAATCAATCCTCTTTAATTCGACCATTTTCGAATAGTCTCTCTCCAAGTCTTAATGCATTAAAAAAAATTTAAAATTTCCAGAAAAAGTGCTTTCTAATTGGTCCCCATAACCATATGCATTAATTTCCAAAGTCTTGTGGAATTCTCCCACCCCATAACCATATGCATTAATTTCCAAAGTCGTGTGGACTTCTCCCACGTTGAAAAATTCTTATGCATTGATTGATTTTCTGATTTTTTTTTCTGATTTTTTTTTCCCGAGAGAAGCGAGGAGAGCCTAATTGTTAGATTTTTAATAGAATAATTGGGGGTGTTCCTAGATTAGTTTTTGACGGTTCAATTTTCAGTTTGAATTCGTCCACATATTGTAATTTTGAAAAACTTGAATCCGCAAAATCGCTCACAGTGCGGGTTGCACGTTATGCAGATAGGATTCGCAGATATGCAAGTGGTTACGGGCGGTTTACAGAATAAACTTTTTCCTTTAAAAATTTATTTTTGGATCTATTTTTTCCCCATTTTCTAAATATTTATTTTGCGCATTTTCTCCTTATTTTCTAAATATTATTTTAGGCCATAAAATCACATATTTTTTTTTTATCATAAAATCATTATTTTTGAATCATTTTTTATTCATAATATTTTAATCTTGGAGATTCATAAATTGATAATCCATACGTAAAAATTTTAAAAAAAAAGTTCCATTTACTTGTATAAATAAAAGAAGTTCAATTTACTAAAAAAATATATTTTATATTATGTATGTGTATATATACGTAGCAACTATAAGTATATAATATAATATATCTATTAATATAGAAGGTTAAGATTGTCCAAAATTTTATGGAAAAAAAAAAAATGTAAGTGTGGTTGCGGGTGAAATCCGCAATCCGTCCGCAACCCGAAACATGAAAATATTTCAAACCATATCCAACCCTACTGCAAGTTTGAAATCACCTGCACATGCGCTGATTTGATCGGATTAAAATGTTTTCGCGGGTCGAATGACCCCATACTTAGCCCTCAAAATAATCATCATTTTTTTTACTGAACGCATATTTGGACAAAATGATTATTCCATTTCAAATTTCATTCTAGTGCTGTTAAAATATACCAAATGCATTTGAAAAACAAAACACAAACTTTTTATATGACTTGTTTCACTCGTGTGAGAAGATTGTGTTCAATTATATAATTTAATAAGATAAAAATGAAAATACTGAAAGGTATATGGGCAGAGCCGGCTCAACCACATGTGTGGCCTAAAGCAAAAAATTGAAGCCATATTGTTTTTGTTTTGTTTTCTTCTTTCTTAGGCCAAGAACATGTTGAAATAGATTTTTATTAGAGATGAAAGAATACAAGTTTGATGAAAGGATATTGAATTTTTTTACTAAATTTTTTATCAAATTTAAATTTAATGTAAGATTGGAGATGCTCTAATCCAATCTATTTATTATTTCATATTATCATGTTGTGTTTATATGTCTTGTCAATTGAGAGGGTAATTTATAAATAAATTGAGCCGAGCTAAGGAAGAGTCTTCTTTGGAAGTTGTGCATCACACTGGGCCAGAATAAGAGTTGGAGTAGCATGGTCTTAAAATTAACGAGCTAGAACTAGGTGAAGTATGGGCCAAGCTATGGGCTGAGGTGTTTGGGCTTCACAACTTAGATCTCACCTTTTTTAGCCTGGTCAGAGATTGCTGCAGTTAGCTTGGTCTGAACAGCCAAAATCGAGATATAAGTAGAGAAGGACCGAGCTAGGCGTTGTATTTGATAGCACTGGGTTGAGTATGTCAAGGGGCTATTGTTAGCTCGGTCATACTGTTATTCAACCGTGGTAGTTGTCTCACTTGGCTTGCAGTGATGAGACTCCTAGGAGGACTCTGTTAAGGAAAGTAGAGTCCTACTAGGATTGTATAAACCATCTCACTTGGTTGGTAGTGAGTAGGGTGTGTGATTCCTAGGAGGACTCTCGTAGGGAGAGTTGGAATCTTACTAAGATTGTGTCACGCAGAATCTATAAAAGCTCATAAAAGGACCTATGTACAGGTATCACAACTTTGATTCTCGAATACACGAGTTTTTGTCTATTTGTCTATTTTGCTGACTTAGGCATCAGAGAGGTATTTGGCACACACCCGTCGGCTAGCTCACGTTTGTGTTTTTAGGGAATAAAGCGACGGCGTTTGGAGGAGCATAGACTTGATCAACAGGATTATACGAGAAGATTATTTCGTGCTCGTACAATTGACGCCGTCTGTGGGAAAATTGCAAAGAACAAAACCTCTTGATCAAGTTTTCCTCTCTAGTTGAAGGCAATGGCGCACAATGAAGACTTGTCGCAATTTGCTGTTGATAGGCAAACCCCGAAGGGGGGTGGGAGGCGCGAAGGTTTACCTTCTATCCCACCCATGGCAAATTTAGAACCCCAGCGATGGAACTCCCGGAGGGATGCGAGGGAGAGACGGGGCACTAGTCTCCGTCGTTCTCAAAGTCCTGAAAAACAGAGGCGGAGGCTGGATCCTCAAGTTCTGGAGGATCACGTGAGGGAGCAAGACGAGTTAATTAGGAGGATGGCAACAGACCTGGAGACAATGAAGCGCCAGATGAAAGGAAAAAGGGTGGCGATTGGAGAGGGGTGCAAAGACAACACGCCCCCTCGCCACTCGGAAGACCGTAACAGACATACCACACCTTCACCAGCAGAAAGTAAGAGCCTTAGAACATGCGGTACTCAGTCAAGGACTTCCAGGACTTGTCACTCCAGGTCTGAGAGAACGAGGACTGAAAGGTCATATACAGAGGGAAGCAACTATCGCCCTTCGCACACGCATCAGACAACATCTAGGCACACGGAATTGCCAAGGTCAGCAGACCTGCGAATAGTGCTAGAGGAGAGGGCCCGATAGAAGGAAGACTGCAGGGTTCACGACCCTCACAGGGTTTCAGCCCTACAGCGATTGGCCCCTAGGACACATGGGAGTGTCAAGGTAGGAATGCCGATGCCACGCCTTGCGTACGAACCAACAGACAAAGTTTTAGCAAAGTTACAGAGCTTGCCGTTCGTTCTGGTAATAGAGAACGCACCACTACCTTCAGGCTTCAACCAACCAAAATTTACTACTTATGAGGGGAAGACAGACCTCTACATGCACTTAAGCCACTTTTGCCAGGTTATGGCAGTATATCGGCGAAATGAGGCCCTAATGTGTATCTTGTTCCCATCTTGCCTGGGCAACCTAGGTCTGATCTAGTTCGAAAGGCTACCAGAAGGCAGCATAGCCTTATGGGCACAGTTGGCAGAAGCTTTCGTGACCAGGTTCAGAACGAATACCAAGACGCCAGTGGAGATTGACTGGCTACTCTCCATTGACATGGGCGAAAAAGAAACATTGAGGTCTTACAACAGTCGTTATTGCCTTTAACCAGATTGGGGATTGCCCTACCAATCTTGCCATTGCACAATATAAACGGGGTTTACTAGTCGGAAACAAAATAAGGGACTCAATAACAATGATGCAACCATTTACGATGGAGGCCTTAATGGAGAGAGTGCATCAACATATCCGAGTAAAGGAAGATGGTGCCCGTGCTAAAGCAAAATCTGGCACAACAGCACTGTCAAATAAAAAGACTATAGCGAAAGTCAACACGGTGGAACAGCCAAGTAGGAATGGGCGCGCGCGGCAAGCGAGCTAACTGAGAGGACCCAGAGAAAAGAATCTTAAGAGTCTGCACTGCCATTACCACAATGTTCAATAAGCCTATCTACCAGATTCTCAGCGAGATACGCAATGAACCTTTCGTTCGGTGGCCAGCTAAGTTGGGAAAAGCACAAAAAAGCTATGACGAGAGGTCTCGGTGCACCTTCTATGATGAAAAGGGGCACCGCATTGAAAATTGCACGCTGTAGACGTCCCCGAACGTCCTGGGAGGGAATCCCCCCGTTTTGTGTAATTAGGCTCACTACAGTTCCGGACTCAATGTCACAGTCCTATATCTAATCTCGCGGAGTGCAATGCAAGACCGATGAATCATCAAAGAGTCCAAATTCGGCAAATCGTTTTTGAAAACATATTTTTTGAAAGAAGTGCCAAACGTGGACTGCTTTGCCAGATACAGAGTTGCCACCTAAATATTTTATTTTGGGGAATTTAGGAAACCCTGACTCGTTTGCCTAAGGCTACGTGTCCGTCATCATCAAAGTTGCCTCGGCTCAGGAACTTGGGTACGATTGGGAAATGTCAACTATGAGCACCCCCGCTCGCCTGATCAAAGATCAGCCTCTACTAACCATGATATCGAGTTTTGAAAACATTATGTGTTCTTATTCCGATTAATTAGCTAACCTTACTATGTGATGCGCACAACACAAAAGTATAGACTAGATCGCCTTATTTGGAACAAAGCATTGCATATTCGCTCGTTTGAAAGATGGTTTGAAATTTGCTACTCGCAAGTAGGCTAAAACACGGATTTCAACGAGTTGTTCCAACTCAAACAATCCAACTTTCACTCGCAGGCATTCAGGCAGTTATATCATTTAAGCACATAGCCTCATGGTAAAGCATGCTAACATGGCAACACTCACACGCATGCAAGGATGCTAAAGCATAAAAGTTTACCGAGTACTCCGAGCCAAAATAGAAACCAATTAGTAATCATATGCATGATCCTAGTTCATGTTGAGGTGGCTAATGCAACACATGCAAGATGCAATTACTATAGGCTTGGCTATTCTAAAATGGCATATGATGATGCTACAATTAACACGTATTCAACTTAGAATTGAAATACAAATGCAGTTAGTATGATGCACTGAGCCCAGTCCGTGCATTACGAATGAATCTATGCAAGCATGCTATCATAAGTATGCTATTTAAAACATGCCCTAAACTAACCATCAAAAGCTAGTAAATAAAAGAGAAGAAAGACATGGGGTTGGAAGACATACACACACTCACGCACACTTATTACACAGTTGCCCTCACTCGGAGGGTCTGAATAAATAATACAGATTTGACTAATTAACTAGCTAACTAACTAATTAATTAATTACAAAACTTCTAATTAATCAACAAACTAATTACAAAAGGAAGGTGGCCGCCGCCGCCCTACCTCGGAATGATGGGATGATGCATGCTCGACTCGCTTTGCTCGGAAACCCGGTACCATGCCACTGTTGCCTCTATTTACACTGCCTTGCTCCTCTGAAAGTTGTGAAAGTTTCCAGAACTGCTTTGAACTTCCTTTTGAGTGTCCTGGAAGGCCACCGGCCAAAGGAAAAATCCACCGACCATGAGAACAATGTTATCGGCCAAAACTTTGACCACCGGTTGGGCATTGATGGTCGGTCGGCACTTCAAGTAGCCGGCCGGCTATTTCTTCCTGCAGAATCCTGCAGTTGCTGCAACAGAGGGCAAATAGGGCATGACATGGAGTTTTCAAACAAATGTGTGCATGGCCACACTCCCTATCATGCAATGAACTCAAGGGAGCATGACCCTCGACCCTCAGGCCATCAATTATGCATTTTGATGCATGATGGCCTAAAAGGCCAAGTTTGCCATTCGATGTAAATGCATGCAACAAAACAAATGAATGCCTTGCACCCTATCATGTTGAGATCAAGGGTATCGGCGACCGAGGGTTGAGACGTGTTTCATCACTTTGAGTACGAACACACCTCACACCTCACCCCTCAAGTTTGGTTTGACACCCCAAACCAAACAAGATACAATGCGTGAGTGCAATGCGGTTCAAGTATGTAAGATGGCTCGAGTATGAAAACATGCCAAATGCAATGCAAACTAAGCATGTAAACATGCGATGTGCCAAGCATGTAAAATGCAATATGATGCAACCTATCATACAATGCAAACATTCAATGCAAACATGATATAATGCAAGCGTGCAACTAATGTAATGCAACATGCAAACATGCAAAGTATGTAAAGATGGACTTATACTGAAATGAGAGGTCCTCAGCCCATCCCAAAACAGTGGCCTAAGATGGTGCAAAAGAGCACCAATTATGCATGCAAGCATGTACACAACAAGGTTCATCATCTAAGCATGGAAGGGGACAACTCTAGGCATACTTGAAGCGATATAGATGGACGTTAAACACTCATGTTAAACTCTGAAAATCAAGCGAAGAATGATGCCAAAACATGCTAGGGAATGGGTGCGACGTAGAAGGCATTCAAGTCCACAAAAGAGAACATTGCTCCACACCTATCCCAAGCAAACATGGTATGGACTATGCAACATAAAACAGAGTTACAATGCACCAAAATAAGTCCCAAAACCCACTGTTATGGTGGCTCAAATGACTCAAACACATAGGTATGCACAAAAGCCCAAACATGGAGCATGGGACCACACCTCTTCAAGGCATAAAAGGGGAACAAATGCAAGTATGTAAGCACAAAACATGGACTGAAATGGCATAGGAAATGATTCCAAATCACTAAAACAACCCAACTCAAGCATGCTCATGACTCACACACTCAAGGCCCACAAGCCAAAATGTAAAGAGGCTATACCAAACATGGAAAATGTGATCAAATCAGTGCCTAACAGACCTCAAGCATGATGAAATATGACCAAGAACTTCACAAAGTTAGGCAAGAACATGCAAGCATGATGGTCTTAAAGGCAAGATGCATTTCTAGGCAAAAAGGAGGAATGCAAAGCAAGTATACTATGCATGCAAGGGGCCGTTAATCTGACCAAAAACAGAGATATAATATGACCAAATAACACCCAAAATCCTCTGAAATGAAGCTAAAAGCAACTAAGCATACATGCTACCCTCATGAGCCAAAAATGCAAACAAAAGAGAGACAAAGGGAGATGGGTGACCCTCCCCTATGCAAGACTTCAAAACCCATTCTTCACCACTGAAAATCCACTGGATTTCAGTGATGAGAAGGTCAATGCACAAAGGTCCCCAAAGCTTAACAAAGAGAGCACAAAAAGGGCCAAACAAGGCCTAAGAGGGGGAGGTCGAGCCCCAACACCAAAATGACCTTAATGAAGTATCTTAAGCATGTAAATACAAGAATTTTTTCAGTTATACACAAAGCTTAAATTAGTGTGCAAGATAGATCAAAGACTAGTGCAAGATTGGCAAAAATAAAGCAAAAATGTTACCCTTGAAGAACACTTCAAGAACAGTAAGTGCAGCCACCTTCTTCTGATCAAAACCAGCTCAAAACTTGAAGAACAAACCCTCAACACCTCCAAATTCGAAATATGGTGTAATACTATGTGTTCTAGTGCAAAACTAAGAACAAACTACACTTTTAGGCCCTCAAACACACACAAATCAAGAGAGAGAGGGAGATATAGAGAGAGGGGGTGATATATATTAGAGATATATGCAATTAGGTATGGTTTTGCTGAACCTCCTCAAAGGAGAGGGAGGGTCTCCTTATATAGACAAGGCAAAGTGTTAAGCTTCTTAGAGAAGCTAACAAAAGGGTCAAGGCTTCTAAGGGAAGCTAAGGCAAAGGAGCCAAGGCTTCCTGAGGAAGCTGGGACAGGGGTGCAAGCTTCTTGAGGAAACTAAGACAAAGGTCCAAGCTTCCTCAAGAAGCTAGACCAAAAGGGTGCAAAAGGTGCAAGTTCCTCCATACAGTTGTATAGAGGACAATTTCGTGCACTCCAGCCGGCACAGCTAGCATGAATTATGCCTGAAAGAGGCAAAAAGGTGGTATCGGCCAGAAAAGGAGTCCATCGGCCAAATAAATGGTCGTCCGACCACACAAAAAGTCGACCGGCCATCTCCAATGGCCGGTGGAAAGAAAACAAGGCCGGTGGCCCTAAGCCATGGCTGGTGGGTTTAAGGGATGGCTGACAAGCCACCTCCTACCCTCAGGAGCACAAAACACAAGCCCTTGGGGCAAAACCAAGCACAGAACAGGCAAGTTAAAAGATCTTGAGGCAAGGCGTGTAGTCGAGACGTCCGAGAACTCAAAACGAACACAAACATGGATGATTACTAAGTGTTCAAATGGTGACGTCCAAGTCTTGAGGACGGTCAAAAATGGGGTGTCTACACACGCCCTTGAGGCAACATCTGGAGGAGTTAGTGGCAGCTGGGCACCTGGACCAGTACATAGAAGAAGGGACACAGCCAGCCCCTTAGGACCTCAACAAACCGAACAGGATGCCAGTCGACGGTCCACCCCAAGGCATAATCAACGTCATACATGGGATCATCAAACTTGAGCGGGAATGTGAACTTAGAGAGATGATCAAAAAGGTTGAACACTTGAGAGAGATATTAAGTGCACAACCTATCATAAAAAAAGGGCAAAACAGAGGCGACAAACGTCATATCCTTCTCAAACAAGGATCTAGCAAGGCTACATTGCCCTCATAATGACGCACTGGTGGTGACTTTACGCGTCAAAAATTTCGACATCAAACGGATTCTAATTGACCAAGGAAGCTCATGTGAGATAATGTACTACGAGACCTTCAAACAGCTGAAATTAGAGGACAAAGACTTGGCACTTGCGACATCTCTTCTTGTCGGATTCAACTTGATGCCAGAGTGGCTAGTAGGCAAGATAATCCTCCCAGTCAAGGCAGGAACCATGACAAAATAGGTGGAATTCTGGGTATTGAAAGTTCCTTCCACTTACAATATAATCTTGGAAAGGACATGATTGCATGCCATGCGCTCAGCGGCATCAACCTACAATCAGGCATTACGATTCCCCAACGAAATCGGCGTGATTAAAGAAGTCTTAGGAGACCAAATCATGTCGAAGCAATGTTTCGTCACAGTAAACGGAAGCGGTGCTGCGAAAGGGTTTGTACAGATGGTGGAAGAGCCAGAGAGCAATGAACTGCTTGCAGATGTTGGCAAGGTAGCTGAACAGAAGGCAGTGAAAGAACTGGTAGAAGTAAGAATAGATGAAAAGAACCCAGAAAAGTTCTTTTTGCTCGGTTTGTCGTTGTCCAGCACTAAGAGAATAGAGGTCATGGAATTCTTAACCTTTAACATCGAAGTGTTCGCCTGGACACCATACGACATGTCTGGCATTGACCCAAACGTCATCTGTCACCAACTCAATGTCCACCAAACTGCCAGACCAATTATACAACACACTCGCAGATTGGCACTCCACCATGCAGAGATAGTGGCCGAGGAAGTGGGAAACTTACTGGAGGCAGGAGCCATAAGAGAAGTGCACTATCCCAGGTGGATCTCCAATACTGTTGTAGTGCCAAAGAAGAACGAAAAATGGCGTGTTTGTGTGGATTACAAAACAGTCAACAAGGCATGCCTAAAGGACAGTTTTCGCCTCCCACGGATAGACTAATTGGTAGACCTGACGGCAGAACACAATCGACTTAGCTTCCTTGATGCGTATAGAGGTTACCATCAGATTGCTATGTACGAACCAGACCAGGAGGTCATATCATTTACAACACCTAGAGGGTTGTATTGTCACAAGGTCATGCCCTTTGGTTTAAAGAACGCAGGGGCAACATTCCAACGAATGAATGTTTGAACCATTGTTAGGAAAAACAATGGAGGCTTACATAGATGACATGGTGGTTAAAAGCAAAGATGAGAAGGACCATCTCAGGGACCTAGGTGAAATGTTTCAGATTTTGAAGAAAAACAAGTTGCGTCTAAATGCATCCAAGTGTGCGTTTGGCGTAGGATCAGGCAAATTCCGAGGTTTTCTAGTGACCAACCGAGGTATAGAAGCAGACCCCTCTCAGATCAAAGCAATCCAAGATCTTGAGAGGCCCAATACAGTTAAAGAGGTGCAGCATCTCACTGGCCTAGCAGCTGCACTTAACCGGTTCATAAGTCGGTTATCGGACAGATGTCGGCCATTCTTCCTAGCCTTAAAGGCTAAGTTTGAGTGGGATAAAGAATACGACCGGGCCCTAGAAAGCTTGAAAGAGTACATGTCTTCTCCACCGTTGTTAGTAACCCTAGTGCCTGGAGAAGAGCTCTTTTTGTACTTAGCAGTTTCGCAGCATGCAGTCAGTGCAGTGTTGGTAAGAGCGGAAGGAATCTAACACCTGTCTATCTTCTATGTTAGCAAAACTGTCACGAGCCAAACCCGCCCTTATGGGTTTAGTATCGTAACCGGCCAGTAATCCGTGATTACTAAAGGCCTACTTAACAGTAATAACAATAGTAAGGGCTGGCGGAAGCCAAACAGTAAATAGAAGATATCCAACGAGCTGTGAAAATCTGAGTGGAAAAGACTTTTATAGACTAGTCCACAACATAACCATAAACATATATACATAACAGATACATATAACATATAGGTTAGGGATCCAATCCCTTCACCATAACTGTACAGTCAAAGTCTTAAGCATTCGCTACAAAATAAAGACAAAATGGTGAATCTGAGACACCCCAGAACAGCCTTGGCTTGAACAGACTTGGAACCTTGAAGTAAGGCACAATGGTTGGCTTAACAAAACAAGAGCTTAACTTGACGCTCCTAGCTTCGGTCCGGTGCCTGGCCACGTACATACATATATAAACAGTGAGCTAAAGTCTAGTGAATAACAAATGTGTAAAGGGGTTAAGAATGAATGTCCTTTCATTAATTAAAACAGTCATTTGCATTAGTAAATTAGTTGTTCAATCAGTGGCTCATATTTCATGCCATATCAGTCATTTAGAAATCATAGCAGTCATACGTGGTACGTCCAATAGCAAAACAGTACAGTAGGTCTTAATAGACCGAATAGTCAGTTGATGGCCATCAAAAGCGATGTGATAGTAGTTCCAAACATTGGGCCGAGATCTCTAACGATGAGCGATAAAGATAATAGTAAGTTGCTATGGATGCCACGAGTACAGTTTACAAATAGGACAAACATTCATTCAGTAAACAATATCATTTTAAAAAGCAGTACAGTCAATTGTTTAGAAATAATTATAATTGAATGTATCTTTACAACATTGTTACTCACAGATTATTGGGTTATGGACAGGCTAGTCAGCATCCTCGAGTGCCAACCCTACACAGTTGCAGAACGAATACACATTAAGTTACACACTTGGGATTAACAACTTAGCCCCCATATGGCTTGGTGTGGTTCTATAACTTTATCCTCATTAAGATGCCTTAAACATGGCCTAGGAATGCCTAGGATAGAATGAGGATACAAAAATGTACCTTAAAACACTTTTCAAAATTTGCTGAAAACAGGGGTCTAGCTCGAGCGTGGCTTTCCCTGCTCGAGCAGACATGTAGACAAAGAGGCTCCGCTTGAGCGTGACTTCCCTCGCTCAAGCGGACTGCAAACTCATGAAAAAGTATTAGTTGCACGTTTTTTCACGCTCGATGAACGCTCGACCCACGATCGAGCGTGAGACTCAGACCCTCGCTCGAGCGCAGATTACCTTGCTCGAGCGGACTGCAGAACACATGAACTTCTGGGCATATGCATTTCACGCTCGAGCGTGACCCTCAACGCTCGAGCGGAAGTGCATCTACTCAGAGTGTATGCTAGAGCGTGAAGTCCTCCGCTCGAGCGTGGATCAAAAATCTAGAATTTCCAGATTGATCCTCAAGCACAAAACTCAACCTCTAAAGTTTCAAATTCAATTTTTCTGGGCTAATTTTCTAGAAAACACTTAGAAACCCATAATACAACATGTTTTGAAGATCATTTTATAAAATAAAAGCCCAAAAGTATGCCAATTGAACACAAATTCAACCCAAACTTCAAGAACATGATGTAACTATGCCATGCATGTGTTTATTTGAATTCAAAGCTTCTAATACATGATCAAATGAGCCATTCTTCCCAAGAACATGATGAATTATAAGAACACAACCATAATCTAGACATGCATGGAAGAATTTCATGGAAAATAACTTCAAAACTCTATGATATGATCATGCATGTATGAATTCACTTTCAAAACAACCCTTTAAACTAATTCTTGACTCTATTCACCAATTGAACATAATTTCAATGGAACTTTCATGAACAATGCATGCAACAACTTAAATCCATAATTAAGAGAATGAATTTCCTACCTTAAGTCTTGAATTCCAAGTGTATAAGCCTAATTTCTCAAGTCTCCTTCAATTTCTTCTAAGTTTCAAGCCACTCTTTTGTTGAATCAAGTTTTCTGCTAATTCTCTCTCTCTCTCTCTCTCTCTCTCACGTTTTGGTCTAGAAGATGGCTAAAGAGTGGTGTCAAACATGTGAGTAATGGGAATTAAAACAATGGTTTTTGAGGGAGCCCACTCAAGGGTAATTGTGTAATAACTCAAGCTAATGTAATTCAACATTATTTATTCTAATTTAATCATTCCTAATCAAATTTCAATTAAACCTACCATAAAAACATATAAATCCTAATTAGCATATAACACTAATCAATTTCTGAATCGGTCGCCGATAAGGCTTTCAATTCATAATTCGAAATCAAAACATGAACAAATCGTTTAATGACAAACAGATAGAAATGCAATTAAAGCAACACACTCATGCAATCAATTCAGGATTTTATCTTAATCAATTACTTATTATGCTTAATCACAATTTAACACTAATCAGAGGTGAGGGTTGTCACAAAAACCTTGCTATGCGCAGAAACCAGGTACCTACCATTGGAAAACTGGCCTTAGCTTTGATGATGGCCTCATGAAAGTTATAGTATTACTTCCACGCCCATACCATAATCGTCCTAACAGCTTTTCTCTTAAAAGCTTTATTTGAGAGAGCGGACTTTTATGGACGAATCTTGAAATGGGCAGTTGAGCTGGGACAATTTGATATCAAGTTTCAACCCAGAACCACAATAAAAGTCCAAGCTTTGGTAGACTTTGTGCCTGAGTTCACACCAGGGAGCCATCACATCTGCCCAGTTGACTTGACCAACGCAACCGAAGAAAGGGGGAAAAGTGCCACTGGAACTGCGCAGCCCCTAATACAGGATGCCTAACCACATTGCAAGCCTTACAGGATTGAAGACAACAAGGAAGGGACAGACCATGCTATTCCCAGCAAAGACTCATTAACAAGTAAAAACTTGGGGCAGTTAGATAGTGAAAAGCAAACCCCAACAGCAGGTATGGACTTGGAAGAAAACATCAGCAACACGCATGACCCCAAGACATCATCCGACCCCTCTACTTGCTGGAAACTATTCGTCGGAGAGATGTGGAAGCTCTTCGTGGATGGAGCATCCAATAAGCACGGTGCAGGACTTGGCATAGTCCTCATCTCACCAGATGGCCTAATAGTAGAACAAGCAGTCAACCTTGGCTTCCCAGCATCAAACAACGAGGCGGAGTATGAAGCATTTTTAGCAGGCCTAAAATCAGCACTTTTCATGAAGGCCACCGAACTAATGGTTTCTGATGACTCCTAATGGTAGTAAACCGTATTAAAGTATCACGAGGCGAAAGATGAGAGGATGGCTAAGTACTAGGAGTTAGTCAGAAAGGAGATCATGAAGTTCGAAGTAGTGCGGATAGAGCAAATCGGCCGAGAAGAAAATAGTAGAGCAGACGAACTAGCAGGTTTTGCCTCAATGGTAGATATATCTATCCCACATCCATTACTGATCGACTTCCTACCCAGACCAAGCATTGAAGAACCAGAAGTAGTTGAGGTATGTTGTACCGAACTAGGCTCTTCATGGATGGATCCCATTATAGTATTCTTAAAAGACGACATCTTACCCGAAGAGAAGAAAGAGGCCAACAAGATAAGAGCAAAGTCACAGCGATTTTGGCTCTCTCTATCATTGGCGTTATACAAAAAATCCTTCACAGGACCTTACTTGAAATGTGTCCATCATAGCAAAGTCGAAGCATTCTTATTTGAGATACATGGAGGCGTATGCGGAAGCTACCAAAGGGGAAGATCATTGGCTTATAGAGCAATCTCACAAGGATATTGGTGGCCATACATGTAGGTAGATTCTGAGAAGTATGTCAAAAGGTGCGAGAAATGTCAGAAGTTCGTACACCAAATACATTAACTAGCTAGAGAGCTTCTACCACTGACTAGCCCATGGCCTTTTGCAATGTGGGGCTTGGACATAGTGGGACCACTTCCAACAGCACCTGGCAACAGAAAGTTCTTTCTCGCAGCAACAGATTACTTCACAAAATAGGTGGAAGCTGAAGCGCTCGCATCAATAAAGGAGAAAGATGTTAAGAAGTTCGTCTAGTAGAATATCATAACCTGATATGGCATACCAAAGGCTCTAATATTCGACAATGGCACTCAGTTCGATGGCAAGATCTTCAGAGGCTTTTGCGAAGAATACAAGATATAATTTTATAACTTTACACCTGCATACCCTCAAGCGAATGGCCAAGCAGAAGCTTCAAACAAAGTCGTCCTAGATGGTTTAAAGAAAGGTTGGAGAGAGCAAAAGGCAAGTGAGCTGAGAAGCTTCCTCATGTTTTACGGGCTTACTGTACCACACCTCGGCGATCAACTAGAGAAACGTCCTTTTCCCTGGCTTATGGCATGGAGGCAGTAATCCTACTGGAAGTAGGCCTTCCCACTATTAGAAGTGAAAATTTTGACCCAGACTTAAATAGAGAAGCCATAGCCTTGGAACTCGACCTTGCAGAAGAGAGAAGAGAAAGAGTTCTACTTCACATTGCTTTGTACCAGTAGGAATTATCCAGAAAATATAACAAAACGGTGCATCCGAGGTAATTCAAGATTGGGGATTGGGTATTACACAAAGTAATGGGCAACACTTTGGTACCCGGAGATTGCAAGTTGTAACCTAACTGGGAAGGACCATATAAAGTGGTTGGTTTAGTAGGAAAATGGGCATATCACTTGGAAGATGGAGACAACAAGGCTATTCCCAGGCCATGGAACACTGCCAATCTTAAGTTATGTTATTTTTAGCTTTCTCTTAATATTTGTAATTTTTTCCCTTTTTCAAATAAAACAAGTAGTTTACTTTTCCAGCATAAGTCTTTCTATTGTAAAAGTTGTTCTCAGTCATTGCCAGCAATGGGCACTCAGACAGTTTGGCAGGAATAACCAAACAAGTTAGCTCTCTTCAGCCGAGATAAAGATTTAGGCTAAAGAATGTTGGCCGGAATAACCAATATTGAGCTCTCTTCAGCCGAGATAAGGATCTGAGCTGAAGAGGTTGGCAGGAATAACCAACATTTATATCTCTTCAGCCGAGATAAGGATCTGGGCTGAAGAGGTTGGCAGGAATAACCAATATTTATTTCTCTTCAGCCGAGATAAGGATCTAGGTTGGAGTGGTTGGCTGGAATAACCAACATTTATCTCTCTTTAGCCGAGATCAGGATCTAGACTGAAGAGGTTGGCAGGAATAACCAACATTTAGTTCTCTCCAGCTGATATAAGGATGTGGACTGAAGAGGTTGACAGGAATAACCAACATTTACGTCTCCCCAGCCAAGATAAGGATCTAGGCTGGAGAAGGTTGGTTGGTCTAACAAACGTAAAACATATTAAAAAGCTAATAAATCGAGATGTCTATCTCGGCCAAAAAAGTTCCAGACATGTCAATTAAAGTTGAGACAAACACAGATTTCATTCAAGATTAGAACTACATTACAAAAGGTTGGGCTTCAGCCCGGTTACAAATTCTTACAAAAAGTTAGCATTGAAAGAAGAAAATACAAGATCAGGAAAAAGATCATCCAGATCTGCATCCAGGACAACCCGAGCTTCACCACTCGGTAGCCCGATTCCAGCAGGAAGGTTGGCCACAGCCACATCTTCAACCGTAATGGGCACCGGTGGCTCCACCCGAGCTGACTGGGCAGTTTGGAGACTGGGATCATTGGTAGCAGCTGGGGTGTTATTGGGCTCTGGGGATGCCTCCTCTTCCTCTCCTACTTGAAGAAGTTTTTGCTGAATGGCATTGGCGTAGTCCGCCATATAACTCGGAATGAAGTGAAGAGGAGGGTTTTGAGAGACCTCGATTTCTTGGCCATAACTGAGCTTTGACACTGCTGCCTTTCATTCGTATTTGAAAAAAATATCCTTTGCAGCTTCACACTGTAGGATGTAGGTAGCCTCCCATTTCTTGTAGCTGCGGTCGTCAACATCGTCTGTGCTCTTTTTCAGCTCGGCGATCTCAGCATCTTTTTTCTTTTCAAGCTTGGCTAGTTCACGCAAATAGCGGTCTTTTAGCGCGGCCAGAGCTTTCTGCTTATTTGGGTTCGCTGCGTTGACTAGTTCAGTATGTCGGGCATTGTCAGATTTAAGCTTAGTTGCTTTTTGCTTCACTTCGTTTAGCTCGGCCGTTTTGGCATTGGAATCTGCCATTGCCAGCCGCGCCGTCTTGCACAGTTCTAGCACGCGCTTGTGAGCAACGTGATTCTTCTACATGGCTAGCAAAAGGAGAGATAGTAATTTATGATTAAGAACTGTGCAAATAGATGTGTGAATAGGAAAGACAAGCAAAGGGAGAACTTACCAGCACCATCGACTTTGTTGTCGAGCGGATGGCCTTAAGCTCAGTCAGGTGATCGTGATGCTCCATGTCGGTGGGCAGGCATACGCTCTTGGCGAGGTTGAAGGCAAGCGAGTGGTCTTTTTCTGCAACCACTAAGTCTGTATTTGTTATGGCGCGGTTCTTGAAAGTTATTCTTGGTGCCCACTCAGAAGGGCTAGCCTGGTCAGAACGCACGGGTTCTGGGCTCGGTTGCGTGGACTGAGGGAGCACGGGGTCATCTTCATCCACAAGGTGTTGTGACTCAGTCGAGGAAGTGCGAGAACGCTTCCTCGACCGGGATGACAGAGCTCAGGCTATTGGAAGGGCCACCACAGCTTCGCGTGTTTGTCCAGCTTGTGTTATCTCGGTTTGATCCCCGGTGTCTAGAGTTGTTTCGGTGATTAAGGCTCGAACAACTCAGCGCTTGGCCATCTCTTGTTCTTCAGTTAAGGGGACGAGGTTTATTTGTGGCAAGTTGGGGTCCGGTTCTGGTAACGGTTCTAATAGAAAATCTGCTACTTTGGTCTTCCTCCTACCACTGTATCTATATGTTGGTTCAAAGTTGAAAAGCTCGGCCAAACCTTGGTGGCGATATCGAAGCGCAGCGCAAAGAGCATCTAGGTTGAGGTACTGGTATTAGGACTTTAGCTAGTCTAAGTCTGCATAAGAACAAAGGCAACGGTTAGCGCGGTGTAAAAGTTATAAACAACAAGAATAAGAAACAGACAAAAAAAGAACCGAGGTATCCTTACTAGTATTCCCCTTATTCCAATTATTGTTGTAGCCCAGTATTTGGGCTTCCTGGTCTTCGAAGTTGCCAGAAACCCATAAGAAGTCATCATCATTGACGTCTTTGTCCGGTGTATTTTTAATTATTTTCTTTCGGCATCTTCTTATTCTTAAATAATACACCCAACCGTTCTCGTTCTGGCCGAGCGAGTATTGATGGAATAGCTCGGCCAAACCGAGGTTGAGGCCAAGCTGGTGGTTTAGCTCGGCGATGCCATTTATTATTCTGTATGAATTTGTGGAAAGCTGGGTGGGGCAAAGTCTTGTCTACCTAAGGAATTCACAAAGGAGTGGCTAAACGGGAAGACGGAGACCAGCCTCAACAATAGATATAACGGTGAAAAGAATGAAGCCTGGTTTACCCCAGGGCGTAGTATCTAGTTCGGCCAGAGAAAAATGAACATCGTCAAGTATATTGTAGTCCTTGCGGAACTTGGCAATGGCCCCAGGTGAGTTGACTAAGAACCGTGTAGACACCCCATTTTTGACCGTCCTCAAGACTTGGACGTCACCGTTTGAACAGCCGGTGATCATTCATGTTTGTGTTCGTTTGGAGTTCCCGGAGGTCTCGGCTACGCGCATTGCCTCAGGATCTCCGAACTTGACTGTTTAGTGTCTGGTTTTGCACCAAACACTTGTGTTTTGCCTTGGAGGGGCAGGGAATGTCTTGTGAGGCATCCCCACACATCCCGACCATGGCTAGAGGCCACCGGCTGGTATTTTGTTGCCACCGGCTGGTATTTTGTTGCCATCGACAATGTATATTGCCGGTCGGCAGTCCATTTTGCCAAAATGGAAATTTTGAGCAGCCGACTACTGTTCATCTGCTTTTGCAGATATTTTAAAACAGCTGGCTTGCATTTTGTTCCCCTCTATACACGTGTATGGAGGGATAGCCTTCTTGTTAGCTTCCTTGGTAAGTTTTACAAGATTGGCTTCTCTATAAGAGGAGCCCTTCTCTCTTGGCTTTAGGGTTAGAAAAATTTTGGTGAGAGAAGTTGTGAGAGAAGTTGTGAGAGAAGCTTTGGATTAGGTTTAGGGTTTTATATCTATTCTATATCTATATCTCTCATTTTCTTGTGTTTGTGTGTGTTTAGGCTTACTATTGCACACAAACACATAGTGTTACACCTTTTCTTGGTTCTTGAAGGGCCAGAGGTTTGTTCTTGAAGCTTTGGAGCTGTTTTGAGCTCAAGGAAGGGGCTGGTCCATCATTTGTGAAGAGGTTCTTCAAGGATAACAATCTTATCCCTTTTTACCCCATTCTTGCATACTATTTTTGCCTATCTTAGAACTGTTTTTGTGCTTAGTATATAACATAAAAAAGTTCTATTTTTGGGCCCTCTAAATAGTTTGTTTAGAGTGTTTTGTGGTTTGGAGGTGTTTGACCCTTCTTAAGCCTTGAGGGGCCCCATTTTGTGCCATTTTGAGTGAGCTCCGGGACTTTGGTGTTTGGGCCTCCTCACCACTGAAATCTTGAGGGATTTTAGAGGTAAGGATGGTGCCTTGAAGTCCCAAGAAGGAGAGGGCCACCCCCTCTCCTTATTGTCCTTGAAAAGGACCACTTTTGGCCTCTTGAGGGAGCACCATGTTTGAGGGTTTGTTGATCATGCCTTGGCTGTTTTTCATGCTTATATTGTCATAATGTAACATGGTTTTAAGTTGGTTTTGGTACACCATGCATGCTTAGCATACCTACCTTGTAATGCCATGTTTAGGCCTTAACATGCCTTAGGTTGTAAACCATTGTTCTAGCATGTTGTAAGCCTAGCTTTGTGAAGCTTTTGTGCTTATTTTTCCATGTTTGAGGTTTTTCCTTAGTCATTTTGGTCGGCCATGACATGCATTATATACCCCATTTGCATTTTTGGTTTGTTAGCCTTAAGTGTATGAGTCTATAGCATGCATTACTTGCTTTATTTTAATGGTTTGGCACCATCTATAACATCATTTCAGTCCCCTTAGCATGCTTGTATGTTTGCCTTGGATGTCTCTTTGATGCCTTATGAGCTTGTGTGGTATGCTCCTTGAAAGTGCATTTGTGTATGCTTTTGAATTCAAGCCATTTAGATGCCATCTAGGTGGTCTTTTGGGCTTTGTTTTATGTGCCAAAACTCTGTTTTTGGTCATTTAAGTCTTTCCATGCGTGGTCATATCAAGTGTAGTTCAATACTTCATTGGCTTGCCTTGAATGCTTGGGTCATTTGTCGCATGTTTAGCCTATCTTGTTTGCTTGGTTTGACACCATGTTCTTGCATGATTTTCAGAGCTTAATGCATGCCATATGTCCATGTTTGTTCCCTTTTAAGTGTGCTTAAAAGATGTCCTTTGATGCTTAAGTGTTTAGGCCTTAACATGTGCATGTGTGTATATGTGTTCGGTCCCATCTTCTTAAAGCTTTGGCCACTGTTTTGGACCTAACTTAGAGCCGTCCAATTAGTGTAAGTCCATCCCTTGTATGCCATTCAAGTGCTATTACATTATCTCATGTTTGCATGCTTTGGTTGCATGTGTTGCATGCTTGAAATCATTTGCATTTGGCATGCATTCCCATGGTCAAATTACTAGCATGTTGCATGATTAGATTACATCTTGCATGCTCTAAGTAGTTTGCATAATTGTGGCATGCTTGTTTGCCTTGTTGCTTAGGTTATGTACCTAATGCGCATTGCATGTTTGCATGCTCCTTTTTATACCATGTTGCATGTTAGTTAACATGTTTAGGTTGCATAGAACTTGCATGCCTTGTCCTTTGATTTAGTGATAGGGATTGGGCCCTTATGTGCGTGCGTGCATTACATTTGAAATCAAAATGCACGACTTGGCTTCTTGGGCCATCATGCATTGAAATGCGCGATTGGTGGTCTGAGAACTAAGGACCATGTCCCTTTGAGTCATACACATGATAAGGGGCTTGGTTGGTGTATACATGGCTTGAATCGCATTGCCATGCAAGGCTCTGTCCTCTGCTGCTGTCAAACAGGTTATGCAGGAATTTCTTGCCGATCGACTGCACAAAGTGCCGACCGGCAATAAATTGGTAGCCGATAGATTCATCAACAGCCGATGACCACATCCCACCGCCGGTGGTGTCCCCCAATGTCCAGCGAAGCAATTCAGAGACTTTGGCAGTCTTCAGAGGGGCAGAGCAGGGAAAACAGATGCAGTCTATGCATAGCAGTGCGCTTCCAAGCAGGACCCGAGCATGCATTGCATTCGGCTCTCTTCCCGAGGCGGTTTACTATTTTTCCTAGCTTAGTTAGTTTGTTAACTAATTAGGTAATTTGTAATAATTAATTAGCCCATAGTTAGTTAATTTGTATTATTCTTTTGGTCCCCCCGGGCGAGGGCAAATTTGTAATAAGTGTGGGTACTGCATGTCTTCCAACCCCCACTTCTTTCTTCCCTTTTATTTACCCGCTTGTGATGGTAGATTAGGGCATGTTTAAATTAGCATACCTTATGCAATGCATGCGTGCATCCATACATTCGTCTTGCATGCACCGGGTTCAGCACATCATGCTAACTGCATTTGTACTTCAATTCCAAATTGAATACGTGCATCAATTGATCGCATTTCACATGCCATGTTTAGGTTAGCCGAGCCTACCCTAATTACATCCTGTGTGTGTTGCATTAGTCAATTTGACATGAACTAGGACCATGCATGTTTGCTAACTAGTTTATTGTTTTGGCACGGAGTACGATGTAAGTATGTCCATGCTTTAACATATCGCATGTGTGTGAATGCTATCATGACAGCATGTTTACCATGTGGCTAGATGCTTATGTGAGATAAACTGTTTGATTGCCCGTGGGTGAAGGTTGGATTGTCTGAGTTGGAAAAACTCGTTGAAATCCGTATTTTAGCCTACTTGCAAGTAGCAAATTCCAAAGTGTTTTTCAAGACAAACGGATATGCAATGCTTATTTCCAAATTAGGCAATCTAGTCTATACTTGTTTGCTGTGCGCATAACGTAGTAATTCTAGGTTAATAACTGGAATAAGAGCACATAACGTTTTCAAAAACGGATATCACGGTTAGTAGAGGCCGGTCTTCGGACCGGGCGAGAGGGGGTGCTCATAGCTGACCTTCCCCAATCGTTCCCAAGCTCCCGAGCCGAGGCAACTTTGGTGATGACGGGCACGTGGCCTTTGGTACCGAGTCAGGGTTTCCTAAATTTCCCCATTAAAAAATATTTAGGTGGCGACTCTGTATCTGGCAAAGCAGTCCATGTTTGGCACTTCTTTTCAAAAATCTGTTTTCTCAAAACGATTTGCCGGACTTGGACTCTTTGGTTCAGATTTAGAACCGCAAACAAAATCGAGTTCGAACTGTAACCCGTGAGTTCCCTCGCGGGCGTGTTACAAACCGGTATTTACCTTTCTAAACTTAAATTATGTATAAAATAGCTCGGTGTCTTAGCTTGGTGTTGAGATAACGTCGAGTATCTCGGTTGAGCATGCAAAGGTGTGCCTGGCCAACCTAGTCAGAGTCTGCAAAGTGGAGATGAAAAGTGTTAAGCCCAAATCGTTGGATTGGGCTAAATACAAAGGCAAAATAAATATAATCCTAGCTCGGCTACATGGGATACACCCGTTCTTAATTTGGTTGGAACAAAAGTCTTTAGCTTGGCTAAATGAGAAGGAAGGTTCTTAGACTGGTTGAAACATAAGGTGTGGTGCAAAGTTTTAGTTCGGTTATTGGGTAGAGTTTTCTAGTTCGGCTGGGTGCACACCTAATACAAACGGGTTCTTAGTTCGGTTGTGGTGTTATTTTGGATCGAAAGGATTTCACAACAGATTGATTGGGATATCCAGCTAAAGTGTGAGTAAAAAGTATGGGTATCTGGTTTTTTGAGATTCATGTTAAAACTACAAAAGTGTGTTTTGGAAAACATGTGTATGTATTTCCATGCTAAGCATATTAACAGAGTAAAACAAAGGAAAAAGTAGGAGGAGGTATTGAATGAACTTACCAGTATGCAAAACTTTAGCAATGGAGCCAATGTTGTGATAAAGAGTTGGAGCATAGAAGGATGCAGAAGCAGGGGCAGAACGCACGAAGAGTGAGTAAGAGAAGATGAATAGTGAAATGTTGATTAAAAAATAAAGGGTTTTTTGTATAAATGGGCGGGACTGTTCAAAATTTGGGGAGTACGATGATGGTTGTGACTGCAATACTTGGCTAATGGGAGCTTGCCACATGTCCAAGAGAAGAGAAAACGATTCAGACGTGCAGAGCACTTGAAAAGACGTTTATGGACCGGCCTCATGGGTAGCTCGGTAGAAAGCGAGCTCGGTTGGCTTAAATGTCTCTAGCTTGGCTGTAGAATAATAATCCCAAATCATGCGATGCAGATGGGATTAAGGGGCAATTGAGAGAGTAATTTATAAATAAATTGAGCCGAGCTAAGGAAGAGTCTTCTTTGGAAGTTGTGCTTCACATTGGGCTGGAATAAGAGCTGGAGTAGCTCGGTCTTAAAACTAACGAGCTAGGACTAGGTGAAGTATGGGTCGAGCTATGGGCCGAGGTGTTTGAGCTTCACAACTTAGATCTCACCCTTTTTAGCCCAATCAAAGACTGTTGTAGTTAGCTCGGTTTGAACAGCCAAAACCAAGATATAAGTGGAGAAGGACCGAGCTAGGCGTTGCATTTGATAGCATCGGGTTGAGTATGTCAAGGGGCTATTGTTAGCTCGGTCATACTGTTATTCAACTGTGGTAGTTATCTCACTTGGCTTGTAGTGATGAGACTCCTAGGAGGACTCTGTTAAGGAAAGTAGAGTCCTACTAAGATTGTGTAAACCATCTCACTTGGTTGGTAGTGAGTAAGGTGTGTGATTCCTAAGAGGACTATCGTAGGGAGAGTTGGAATCTTATTAGGATCGTGCCACGCAGAATCTATAAAAGCTTATAAAAGGACCTATGTACAGGTATTACAACTTTGATTCTTGAATACACGAGCTTTTGTCTATTTGTCTATTTTGCTGACTTAGGCATCGGAGAGGTATCCGGCACACACCCGCTGGCTAGCTCACGTTTGTGTTTTTAGAGAATAAAGCGACGACGTTTGGAGGAGCACAGACTTGATCAACAGGATTATACGAGAAGATTATTTCGTGCTCGTATATCAATAAATTTTATTCTTAGTTAAAAATGTCAAGTGTATGAAAAAATTAAAATTTTTCCCTACAAGTTAAATATAGTGAAATTAATATTTACTGAATGAAATTATTAATAAGAATATTTGATTTTAACTAAATTTTTATTTTCATAATTTATGAGTGTGAGAAAGTGGGATGTAGACTTTTACTGATACACAAATGATATGAATCTATATTAAATCACTAATTTTTCTACCAATTACGCATATGAATGTGGTCTTACATGGGCTGCAAAGGAGGAATGGAATTGTTTATCTTGAAGGTGACTATCAAGTGCGGAATGTCTCATAATTTAGGTAGATTTCTAGTCTCAAATTCTTTCTTAGTAGCTTTCTCTGCTTTTATTCCTTTTGCTTCTACAAACCGCATGGGCTCTGGTCACTGTAATTATTCTAGAGAAATTAAAAATCAGTCTTATTTTTTCAAAATAATAATTATAGAATCATGAAAAAAAATTCTGACTTTAAATTAGTGTTATTAGAAGTTTATTAAATTTATCATTAATCTGATTTTTTTTACCCCTAAAAATCTATTGATTTCTATTTCTTCATTTTAATTTTTCCATTAATAAGCATTTTTACTTGTGTCTAAAAGTATATAATTTTTTTTTTTTTTAGATTCATAAAAAAGTTTAGGAGGAGGAGAGGCCACCCCCACTCCAGGGTCAGGAAAAGCGTTACGCAATATCGCCCACCAACAAAAGACTGTCGGTAGCGGGACTCGAACCTAAGCCAAATGGGCAAAGGAAAGAAGCCTTACTGTAATAACCCGACCCTCGCATGTGCTTCTGACATATTTAAGTCCCTTATTTTGTGCATTTAAATGCTTAATGAAAAATTTTGTGATTATATCTGTTTGATAAGAAAAGCATCCGTTACAATCAAAACATTTGGAATAGAAATTGGGAGCCTTAGAGGCTTGATAATCTGAAATTTATTTTCCATTTGAGATCGGCATAATTTTTAAGTACTAATAAGCATTTTTGTAGAAATTTGATTTGGGGTGATTAAAATGATTAAGTTTTGTCTTATGTAACTTTATATATATAATTACTTTCCCTAGATATTTTGACTTAGAAGCCTTTAGCTCAAATTGTCTCCTGAGAGAAAAAAAATTAGAGAAGAGGAGAATGAAAGGAAAAGGAGAACTTCTTCAAGAGGAAAGGTTGGGGGAATTGAGAGGGGTTGTAGGGTTTAAGGCTTAAGGTATGTGAATTTTACTTTAATTAAGTCTTTTCTTAAATTTGAGTAAGAATTCCCCCTTTCATTTGCAAGATTTGGGGTTGTAATTGAAGTTGTGTGTGTGTGTTAATTGTTGAATTGAGAAAATGCTCTTGTCACTTGGTTGATTGGAAATATTGTCACGGTAAGCTATGTTTATGAGTTGAAAGAAGAAGATCCAATTCATATTGAGGTTGATATATGTTTGTAATGTTTATGTATATGATTTTTGAACCATATTCTAATTATTAAAGAACCAATTTTGAGCCTTGAAGAAGTGTACCAAAAATTGGGTTTTGCTGGATTTTCGAACTGCATTCTACCCAGAATCGCCGCACGTGCGGGGATCACTGCCGCACGTGTGGGAAGCCTTGCCGCACGTGCGGGGCTCACAGCCGTACGTGCGGCCCAAATTGTAAAATTTTGTTCGCTCTGTTTTGCGTGCTTAACCCTCTGGTATTTTTGAAATATGTGTTTGATGTCCCTAAGATGCCTATAAATTCGTTCGAAGTAAATGATGCAGGAAATAATGAAAGAAAGAAAAAGAGAACTAATGTATATGTTATGCACATGTGTAGGTCATAACCTGAGAGGGCAAGCGCTCCGCTATGGCACTGTGAGTAGTAGTACTGTAATCGCACATTTCTTTACTGTTAATAATTCTTATTATTAACGCTCTGCTTTTCACAAGAAGTTACGTTACGTTAACATTATGTTGATTGGAAAGCGGTGTGAAGTTATGTAAACGTTAAAAGATTTTGGCGTACATCGGTATGACTCTAAACCTACTCGGTATTCCGGTTACGGTTAATGGTTATCATTAATGTGCTATAACTTGTAAATTACCTATAAACTCCGCACAAGAATTACATACGAATATTAACACTATGTGATTAGTTAACAGGAAAGAATTATGAATGTAAATCCCACTTAATAGAAACATGATATTTTGAACGGGAACATGATGTTCTGAATGACCTATCATGAACTTTTATAGTTTTATTTGGTTCAAGACATGTTTTGTGACCATAGATATCTACCTAGAATGGATTATCAAATGAATAATTAGATCAGACCACAGATTGTTTTCTACGTTAATAACTGCTAAGAATTATGATAAACATCGGATTGACTTACGAATGACTCAACCTGAAGACATAATTAAATATCAATGACATGATATAACAAGAAATGCTCTATTATCTGATATGTTATGTTTTGAATTAATGAATGATTGTCCATATATGTAAAAGTATCCACGGCATCCTTAGCACAAGGCCCTTACCCGGGGGTAATAATACCGTGGTCTATGGCCCTTGCCGGGGGATAATAATACCGTGGTTCAAGTATGTTCCAAGTTCTTAGTACCGAAGGTTCCGTTATGGAACTAACAAATATGCTCTCTATATTGATGTGTTAGCGCTATTGGATATATCATGTATAATCAAGCATGAACTCTGATTTCTGTTTATGATTCAAGCATAATTACAAATATGTATGAATTTATTTATGTTTATATGTGTTGTTTATGCTATGTTATGACATGATTTGATTTGATTGGTCTTTAAGACCTAATGATTTTTGGTATGGAACAAAGTGTTGTACGGAACTAAGTGCTGCAAAGGGAGTCACCTCTAGAATTCGTACGAGCCACCTCTTGAGTCCATACATATGTGAATTGAGGCCTATGGCCATTCTGTGAAAGTTATGAGGCTTATAGCCGTTCTGTAACATCTGTGACATTTGGGCCTATGGCCATTCTATATGATATGTTAGTATGAAACAAAGTGCTGCACAGAACTAAGTGCTGCCGTGCGAGTCACCTCTAGAATCCGTGCGAGTCACCTCTTGAGTTTATACATGTCTGCTAAGGGCTTAGGGCCATTCTGATAAGGGCTTAATGCTGTTCTGTTTAAGGGTCAATTTGTGAAGTTATGAATCTATGAGACTAAGGGCCAATTTGTGAATGTGTGAACCCACTAGGCCAAGGGCCAATATGTGACATTGTGAACCTACAAGGCCGTTCTGAATATGAGTACAGAATCAGATTAACTACCTGTCTCTTACATTATATATGCATTGCCTTGCATTATAATGCAAGTTGAACATTGAGTTATTTAAGTACTATTATTCACTGAGATTGTCTCATTCTGTATTTTGTCTGATTTTGTAAGTAATAAATCTGGAGGTCAGCCATAACCCTCAATGCTCGTCTCCCTTTGTCAGCCTCTGTATGTCCAAGCATTTGGGTGAAGCCTACCCCTTTTTGTGAAGTATGCTAAGTTTTGACTTGGTACTCTGATTGTCTATAATATATTGAAATTTCCAATATTTTTGTTATATGCCTAAACAAGGGGCGGGATTGTATATGTATATATAAATATGTATCATCTGATGCACTGTTTATGATCTTGGCATGATAGTTGTCGCTCAATGGATGTAGTTTCTTTTTATTTTATGTTATTTTATAATATATAATGCTTCCGTTTAGGCCCCATATGTAGGTATACCGAATTTTATGTCCGTTTCTCAAGTAGTTATGCCCAAATTTTTAGGGGCGAGTTTGGGGCGTGACGCTTACCAACTGAACCAACCCTTGTGTCTAAAAGTATATAATTGGATAATGGTTATATGTAGTATTTTTCATTAATATTCGCATTCTATCGTGAATTGTCAATGAATTCGCAAGTTCGCAGATTGGAGCGTGGTTGTCGTCTAACCCCTTACTTTTTCAAAAGGTGTCAAAATTTTAAATTGCCTTGCATGGCTTTTGATCTGTGTTTATCGCGGTTCAGTTGCATCTTAATAACAATCTTTTACTGCAAAATATTGATTCTCTTAAACATGAATATCACAGAAACAGGGGATGATATTGTAACTGATGATGAATTTGATTTTGTATCACCCAAACAATCACATCACATGATGGAGCAACTTTGTGAGTTTGAATCATAAACTGGTTAGTAGTAGTAGTAGGAAGTATAATAAGGATGTGGATTGTAGCCTTGAATGTACGGAGCCAAAGCTAACTGGGTTGGTGTGTCTTCTTTCTTTTCCTCTGCTTTGGGCTTCACTGCCTCCACACTTTCTATGCTGGCATGTTTGCTCACCTTCCTCCTTATTGACTTGGTCAACTTAACTGAATCAATATCTTCTCCAATTACCTCTACTTGATCTTTACCATCTCCTTTTATTGCCACTGAGGTCACACCTATGTAAGAGAATCAATCAGTAACTAATTCATTAATTGAAAAAGCTATAAAATGTCACGATGCATTTGTCTTTATCATTTAATTATGTCTAGAGATTTTCATTTCTCGAGACTTTCGTACGATCCTATATTGTAAAGTAATTGATAGAAATTATACCAAACAGGCACTATTTACACAAAAAAAATAAAATAAAATAAAATTGAAAAAGAGTGTAAATATGATACATATATATATACCTTGTGTGACACAAGCAATCTGCATGGCTTTTGATCTATCTTTATCACTATTCAGTTGCATCTTAATAACAATCTTTTGCTGCAAAAAACATATTAACATGCATGTCATGTCAGTACTCAAGCTATATATATATATATGTATATATAATTAGTAATGGTAATGTTGTATATAGGAAAAAATCCAGCCTACCGTCGTCATGATATCGATTTAGAATTTCTCTTGTAATTTATTTTGTAGGATTGTTTCTTTTCTTTGAAGCTCTGTTTGGTTTTAAGAAAGAAGTTAATTGGCGTGTTTATATAGGAGAGTTTGGGGGACACGAAACACGAGGTTTCCTATAACATTCGAGGGGACGCGGATAAGTACAGACTAATTAATAGTAAGAAAGAATATTCAACATCTTGATTTACTAAGTCCAAGTCGTCAGTATTGTCAAAGGGACCCCCCCAGTCCAAAGACCACGTCAATGTCAACTCCTCATTCTTCCATACACGAGGTTGTTGAACGGAGTAATGAGTATTTTATGTAACTGGTGGTGGGTGTTGTGGTCCAGTTAATTTGAGATATATGGTCAAATAATTGCATTTTGGGTGATGCATAAAGTGACTTTAGTTTCACATTCATCACTTTGTCAAATAATAGTATAAGAAAATCCTCAATATTTTTCTAAACCCACTAACGAACCTCAACTTAAAAAAACCTTAACGCTTGGTTTTGTTAGAAAATTTGAAAGAGATTTTGAAATAAAATATACTTACATTTTATTTAACTTTACATATTTTATCTATTTTTCTTTTCAAATTCCCTTCTAAATTTCCTAACCAAACACGATATAAAAGTTTGACCTAGTGGATGAGGATTGAAACTTGGGGGTTTGGTTCCTTCAAGATTTGAAGTTCAATTCTCTTAGTTAGCAAATTTTTTGAGAACACAGACCGTGGAGAATAATAGAATGCTTGTTCGGATTGTAAGACTTAGTTTAGTATGTGCAAACTATTCATTTTGATTATTCAAATTATTAAAAATTACGTTTTATTTTGATCATTCAAATCGATCAATGTATAAAACCGATTGAGTATATCATTCTTATTAAAAACATACGGTGATTCGACATTAATTATTACTAACGATAAGTATAATTCTAGTGTCACATTGTTAGAATGTTACTATTTGTGCATAGATTTCATATAAATTATTAAAAATTACGTTTTTATTTTGATCATTCAAACCAATCAATGTTTAAAATCGATTGAGTATATCAATTTTATTAAAAATATACGTTGATTGCGACATTAATTATTACTAACGATAGACTATTAAAAGTGAACTCAAGTATTAATCAAACTACCAGACTCACAGCATTGTTTGGTAACAGATTTAAAGCTATTTTTTCAGACATTCTAAAGCCACTTTTCGGTCATTATTTACAGTTTTTATGATTTCAGACATTCTAAAGCGACTTTTCGGTCACTATTTACAATTTTTAAGATTGACATAGTTGCACTTACTACAAAAACAGAGTGGTTAAAAGACTTTTCCAGTACAAGAAAAGGCTAGGGGAAGCCCATTCGAGGCTTCCTGTGTTCATATTAGGCAACTGGGTCGGGGACACTTTCGCTTGACAGTGACTAAAAAAAAAAAAAGTTAAGGGGAAGGTTTTTTTTAGTAATTTTTTAATTTTTTAGTTAAAATATAACATACAAAAAAATTAATATGTTTGGTATGACTTTTTGATTTTTTATTAAAAGTTGTGGACAAAGTAGAGAGGAAAGGGAATTTTCAACTTCTTGGTATAAGTTATTGACTTTTTGATTTTTTAATAACTTTTTGACTTTTTAGCTGAAAAGGCACTTGCCAAACGAGGCATAAGTTTATTGATCTAAAAAGTTTATCTTATTTAAGAGATCTTAATTCAGTTAGAAAAATTGTTTTCATCAAGAATCTTTTCTTAATCAGTCTAAAAAATTATTAGAAAAATTAAAAAGTTAAGAATTTGTCAAACAGAGTTCACATTAATTTTGTGTTTGGATTAGCCAAAAATAAATTAATTAAAAGCTAAATAATTTTATCTCTTTTGACTGAGCTAAGAATTTAAAAAATAAATATATATTAAAATTTAATTTTTATGCACTTATCTACAAAAAAATGAATGTATTAGTAATTTTATTTTTCGCTTTCATTTTTAGCTCCCTTGAAAACCAGACAATTAAGATTGGTTTGACAATTGTTTTAAAATAATTTTATTTGTTTATTTATTTTTAAATTTTAACTAATCCTACTTTTTTTAAAATTCGCCAAATATATATATATATATATATATTTTCTTCATAAATGTATTTCTTTAGCCTCTACCAAATGAAGCATGTATACACTGTGAATAATTAATATACATGTAACCATAATAATAAAGCGGAATTGAACCTTACAGGATCTTAAATTCAATACAACTCAAGAATAAAACGAACATACCTTTGTCAACCATTGAATTAGAGAATGTGAGAAAATACTCCTAATAATTGAACCTTGAATTCTTGGCTCACCTTCTTCTCTTTGTCTCTCTTAATTAGGATGACTGTAGAACTTAGAGTGATGAAAAAATACTCATATTATGTAAGGTGAGTCACTCATCCTTATATAGAGGAGAGAAGAGGGCCAAATAAACTCTATTAAAAGAATTCTTGTCCATCAAGATTTTCTTCTTATCTTAAAAGAGTAATTATCCCATATTTAAAATTCTAATTATTGAACTTTATATCAAATATTGGCTTTATCTAATTGTGGAGTCCAAATAAAGTAAAACATGTAAAAGATATGTAGGCTATTGGGTCACACCAAAAAATAAATCTAACATTTTCCCACTTGGCCCATTAAGCCGATTATGATGCAACTATGAGTTTTTTATTTTATTATTATTTTTATTTTTATTTTTTTTAATCAAAATATGCAGTTTATAAATTTTTTTGACTCATTGGATTCCACATTAAAAATTTTGACATGTGATCACGAAATTTTAAAAATAGCCAATAAATTCAAGTATATTAAAGACTATAATATTGTGATTACTTCAGATTACCAATGTTAGTCATAGCGGTTATATAACATTTATGTCATATTTCTTTCTATGCACTGCACTATGGGTAACCTTCACTAACTCAGTCCATTATCGAAATATGTAATTATTTTCTTGAAAGGACTCTGTAATTTGTCTTTGTTAAGACATTTCTTGTTTATCAATATTCAAATTAATGTGTACACACAATTTTAGAAACAAGAAAAATAGAAATAAAATTATTATTGCGCAAATAGTGTCAAAATAAAAATAAGCGCTCAAGATTGTCTATACACATCATGGGTTGCTTAAAAGACTCATCCTGATAACATGCACTTTGTATGTCTTTGGTGGCAATCCCTTTATGAATGGATCAACAATCATAAAAGAGGTGCTTAAGTGTTCAATTAACACTTGTTGTTTCTGGACTCTTTCTCTAACGACTAAGTACTTTACTTCTATGTGTTTGAAACCACTAGTGTACTTTTCATTCTTAGAAAAGAAAATTGTTGCAGTATTATCACAATATATCTTCAGTGGCCTAGCAATTGAGTCAATAACACCAAGTCCTGAGATAAAGTTTCGCAACCATAAAACATGATTTGTAGCCTCAAAGTATGCCACAAATTTAGCCTCTATAGTAAATGAAGCAATAGTGGACTGCTTCACACTCTTCCATGAAATTGCTCCACTAGCAAGTAGAAAAACAAAATCTGATATAGATTTTATACTATCAAGGCAACCAACTGTAGACGTCCCCGAATGTTCCGGGAAAAATCCCGTTTTGTTCATTGGGCTCACTACAGTTCAGGACTCAATGTCACGGTCCTGTATCTAATCTTGCAGAGTGCAATGTAATACCGATGAATCATCAAAGAGTCCAAATCCGGCAAATCGTTTTTGAAAAACAGATTTTTAGAAAGAAGTGCCAAACATGGACTGCTTTGCCAAATACAGAGTCGCTACCTAAATATTTATTTTGGGGGAATTTAGGAAACCCTGACTCGTTACCTAAGGCCACGTGTCCGTCATCACCAAAGTTGCCTCAGCTTGGGAACTTGGGTACGATTGGGAAATGTCACTTCGTGAGCACCCCCGCTCGTTCGATCAAAGATCGGCCTCTACTAACCATGATATCGAGTTTTGAAAACATTATATGCTCTTATTCCGGTTTATTAGCCTAGAATTACTATGTGATGCGCACAGCATACAAGTATAGACTGGATTGCCTAAGTTGGAACAAAGTATCGCATATCCGTTTGTTTTGAAAATGGATTGAATTTTGCTACTCGCAAGTAGGCTAAAACACGGGTTTCGACGAATTATTCCAATTCAAACAACCCAACCTTCACCCACAGACATTCAGGCAGTTATATCACATAAGCACATAGCCTCATGGTAAGCATGCTATCATGGCAGTCACTCATACGCATGTAAGGATGCTAAAGCATAAGTACTTACCGAGTACTCCAAGCCAAAGAAAGAAGCTAATTAGAAAATATGCATGAATTCTAACTATGCTGAAATGCCTAATGCAACACATGCAAAAATGCAATTAAGATAGGCTCGGCTATTTTAAACAAGGCATATGGAATGCAACAGATAACATGTATTCAACTTGGAATTGAAATACAATGTAGTTAGTACGATGCGCCG
The DNA here is from genome assembly GCA_025200525.1 of Camellia lanceoleosa. NCBI lineage: Eukaryota > Viridiplantae > Streptophyta > Magnoliopsida > Ericales > Theaceae > Camellia > Camellia lanceoleosa. The sequence goes on along the minus strand of CM045764.1, from coordinate 180,327,392 downwards.
AGTCCGGTGCATGCAATACAGAAGAATGAATGCAAACATGCGAACATATAGATGCTAATTTGAAATGTGCCCTAAAACTAACCACCATAAGCTAGTAAATATAAGGGAGAAAGACGTGGGGTTAGAAGACATACATTACACACACACACTTATTACAACATTGCCCTCTCGTAGAGGGTCCGAATAAATATTACACAACCAAAATGAATAACTAATTATTACACAACACTAGCTAACTAACAAATTAACTAAGAAAGCGAGTAAACTAGCATGCAATGCTACATGAAATAGACTGCCTCAGCTCTGTTTGGAATGATGAAAGATACATGCATGCTCGAGTCGCCTTGTCGGGAAATCCATCGCGATACCCCGATTTGCCTCTGTTTATAATTGACCCCGGAACACTATACACAACTCCATGGGAACTTGTAGGGATACTACTGACTAGTTTTTGCTGCTGGCTTCCGGTTTGCTGCAATAAAGAGCAAGAAAGGGACATGGCAAAGTATTTTCAACATATGTATGCATAATCACTCTCCCCGTCATTGCATGAGCTCTAGGGAGTGTAGTCCTCGACTCTCGTGCCACCAATTACGCATCTCGATGCATGATGGCCGAGGAGTCGAATTGCACGACTCAATGTGAAATGAATGCACAAATGGATACCTAAAGCCAATAACTCTATCATGGATAGTCAAGAGTGTCGGCGATTGGGAATTGAAGCACGTTTCGTCACTTTGAGTACGAAACGTCCCTCGTTTCTCGTATTTGGCCTAAACCCTACTCCAAACACTATGCAACAACTAGAATGGCATGGTATGCAAACACAATGCAACAACTAGCATGCAATCCTAAACGAAATGCAACTAAGACACGCAAACATGCAAGGAGTGATATGCAAAGGTACAACTAGCATGCGCAATGCTATGAACTATCAATGGCATACTCAATGCACATGACATAATATGTCATACACAATGCAAGATGGACTTAAACCAATATGAGTGGACTCAGCCACACTCAGATCAGTGGCCAAACATGATGAAATGAAGTAATAACACTCATGCAAACATGCACAAATGCAAGGGATCAAAACTAAGGCACCAAGTGCAACTCTACCAAGGCATGGCAAGCATGTAATATAGCATACAAAAACACATTTTCCAGCTCTAAAATGACATACGAAAGGGTCTCGAATCATGCAAACACCTCACACAATGCATGCTAGGTGGCCCAAATACTGAAACTAGTGAAGTGGATTACACTAGAGGTATGCAAAGCGATGCTCAAATGACCAAATCACCCCCAAAAAGTCCTTATGCAGACCAAAACAGTAGCAAATATGGACTAAAATAGTGGCTCAAAAGGCATGGAAATAAAGCTCATGCAATGGTCCGAAAATGAGGCAAATAAGCACAACTCTCAAATGCACTTAAGGAGTGGAAAACATGGGAACATGGCATAAGTATGAGGTCTGAAATAACACGCACAATGATGCCAAGACATGTAAACACCTCTATTCAAGCATGCAAGAGGCTACAAAACTCAAGGCTAGGCATGGATATTGAACTACAACCATGCATAGCATGCATCATTCGACCATGAGGCACAAAAATAGAGCTAAGGCAGTCCAAAACATGTACAAAATCAGGTTAAGGCATGGCCAAAAAGTGCTAGAATCAAGGGCCAAAACAACATGCAATACAAGCTAGTGAAGAGGGTTTACACTACAAGTATATTAAGCATTCAAGAGGCCATTAAACCAGCAAAATTCAGAGGTATGATATGCCAAATAAAGTCCAAAAACTCATTGAAACATGGTCTATGCATGCAAGAATGAGATGCTCCTTTGATAGGCCATGAAGAGGGTTGTTCTACACATGCAAGAGAGACACCCAATATGACAAAACCACCTCTGCATAGAGGTTATGCAGGCCCTAAAACTCACTGAAAAGGGCCTAAAATGAGGCTAGGAAGCATGCACACATGGGCTCCCTTGTTAGGCCAAATATGCTAGAAAACAAAACAAGGGGTGAGAGGGTCACCCCTCTCTGATTTTGGCTCTCAAAACAGTATGCTAGCCACTAAAAATCCACTAGATTTCAGTGGCTAGAAGGCCAAACAAAGCTCAATGCAAAGGTCTAGGTGCATGGCTCAAAATAAGGTGAAAACAAGCATGCAAGGGGGTAGATGGGCCCCCAACAGAAGAATGATCTTAAACAAACATGTAAAGGACCTCAAAATAAGACTTTTTTTAGTTTATTAAAAAGCCCAAATATGCTTTCAAACTAGGCTAAGAGATGAAGCAAAATAAAGACCAAAAGAGGAAAAGAAGTGTTACCCTTGAAGCTCAGCAACTCCAGTAGCTTTGAGGCCAAAAACTCAGACCTTAGGACCTCTCAAGACCTTCCAAGAAGCTTAGGTTGGTGTTGGAGGTGTTAGGCTAAGAGGTGTAGTGTGAATATGCAAGAACTATGGACTTTTGGACACAAGATAGAGAGATATAGAGGGAAATGTATGCATAAGCCTTAAACAATTTTCTGAACCCTTGCAAGGGAAGAGGAGCCTTCCCTTTATAGACAAGAGGGCTTAAAGCTTCTCCAAGAAGCTTAAAACCAAGGTTAAACATCCTCCATACACATATATGGAGGATGCAATCTGTGGTTTCCAGCTGGCACAGCTGGCACCAACTCAGTGAGACAGAAAAGGAGAAAGCTGGCCGACCAGTTCAGTTGGTCGGCCGACCACTCCCCCTGGTCGGCTGACCAGGGTCAAAAGGTTCAGGTGGTTGGTTGGCTCATAGGGTGGTCTCCACACTCAAAGTAAGCAAGTGGTGTAGTGGGAGACCAGTAATTGTGGCCCAAAAGTGAGGGAGACCACTTACCTGACAAGAAAACCGACCGACCGAGGAAAGGTGGTCTCCAAGGAGAAAAGGTGGTCTCCCACCCTTGTACCACCTTCCAAACAATGAAAACAGGGTCCATGCCAAAAATGAACCAAGACGGATGCAAAACGAGGGTTTGGGGGCCAAAACGCGCAGTTGGGTGCCCCAAAAACTGACTGTTAAGCATCGAAGGTGGCGTGCGACCACGAAGGTGGTCTCCCGGGCCACAGTGTCCCTCTAGAGAGAGGAAACAAGGTGTGCTCCAAAAACCGGAGCAAACGGAGAAAGTTAAGCGGTCCTGAACCGAGGTGCACGGCCGACGGCTCCGAAAACAGAAAACTAGTCTCCAAACGGGAACAGTGGTCTACAACCACAAAAAGTAGCTTACAGCCACTGAGAGATGGTCTACGAGACCTCACCCTCCCTTCGAGAAGAGAAAACAGAACTTGGTTCGCAAACCGAGGCAATGCACAAAAGAGTCCTGAAGTCCGGAGGCCAGGCTCTCAGCCGAGACTCCGTAACCTCAGAATGAGCACAATATGCGCAATCACCGGGCGCTCAATCGATGACGTCTGAGTCTTAAGGTTGGTCAAAAATGGGGTGTCTACACCAACAAAATCTGAGTCTGAGTATTCGGTCACTTCCAACTGTTCTGATCTCCTATAGGTGAGTATATAGTCCTTTGTTCCCTGAAGATATTTGATAACCTTCTTCACTGCTTTCTAATGTTCCATTCTAGGATTACTTTAGAATCTTCCCAACATTCTAACTGTAAAACTAATATCTGGTCTGATATATGTATGGGCATACATCAAGCTCCCTATTGCTGATGCATATGGAATGTCCTTCATTTGTTTTCTTTCTAAGTCATTCCTTGGACACCATTTTTCACTTAATTTATCACCCTTCATGATGGGTGCATTACCGACTGAACAAAACTGCATATTGAATCTCTTCAAAACACGATCAATATATCTTTTTTAAGATAGTCCTAGCAATCCTCGAGATTGATCCCTAACGATCTCTATGCCAATAACATAGTTTGCCTCACTCATATTGACCATCTTAAAGTTCTTAGAGAGATATTCCTTGCTTTCAAGTAATAAGCCAGGTCATTACTAGCTAACAAAATGTCATCCACATATAGCACAAAAATAATGAACTTACTCCCACTAACCTTCAAATATATGCATTGATCAACTATATTTTCCTTAAATTTGAAGGAGGTAATGGTATCATTAAACCTTAAATACCATTGCCTGGAAGCTTGTTTAAGGCCATATATGGATTTCTTTAATTTGCAAGCTAAATTTTCTTTACCTTTCTTTGCAAATCCTTCTGGTTGCTCCATATAAATTTCTCCATCCAAATTCCCATTTAGAAAAGCAGTTTTCATATCCATTTGATGCAACTCTAAGTCATAATGAGCTACCAATGCTAGGATGATTTTAAACGAGTCCTTCTTAGATATTGGAGAGAAGGTCTCTTTATAGTCTATGCCTTCTTTTTGAGTAAAACCCTTGGCAAATCGTTCGGTATTGCCTTTTACGTCGCGTTTGGTCTTGAAGACCCATTTACACCTGATCTTTTTACAATTATCAGGCAATTCGACGAGATCCCAAACACCATTCTGTTCCATGGATTTTAACTCTTCATTTATAGTATTGACCCATTTAGTAGAATCATCACTATTTATGGCTTGTGAAAATGAGACAGATCTTTGTTAATCCCAATATCGAAATCAGATTCTTGTAGATACACCATGTAATCATCTAGAATGGTAGGTTTTCTTTCCCTCTGAGATCTTCTTAGAACTGTCGGTTGTGGTGAATGATTTTCATTATGTTATTCATTTCCCTCAAGCTGTGGAATAGTCTGAGGAACAACAATTTTTCAATAAGGGTCAAATGTTGGCACATCCACCCTAATTTCCTCAAAATTCGCCATTCATGTTTTCTTATTCCCACTAGTTTCACCATTCTCTAGGTATCTAGCATTACCAGTCTCCACTATCCTCGTACTATGATTAGGAAAATCAAATTTGTACCCTTTAGATTTGTCTAGATAACCAATGAAATATCAAAATATTGTTCTTGAGTCCAATTTTTTCTCTTGTGGGTTGAAGATTCTTACCTCTGCTGGACAACCCCAAATATGTAAGTGTTTCAAATTAGATTTCCTACCAGTCCACAACTCAAAAGAAGTTGTTGCGACCGCCCTACTAGGAACCCTATTTAAGATATGTGACACCTTAAATGTTTAATTAACACCACGGGAATAACAAATTTAAAATAATAAAAAATAATACTAAAATAAATATATAAATCTAATTTGGCATTGGGTTATCAAATATGTGATTAATTATTTGGGACCAAATTAACACAATTATGGAAGTATAATACTAGTTGTACCAAATTTAGAATTAAAGATTATATATAAAAAATAAAAAAAAACAACAACAATGGCACGTCGCCATAAGGAATTGGCCAGAGGATGCTTAAGACACCACTTGTGGAAGTTATTATTACTAAACAGGTGTGAATAATCACTTTGATGGTGTATATAAGGACGTGAGGAGTAGCCTGCCAAACAAGAAATAACACGGCAGGGCACGAAGAACTTCAGAAGGAATCACAAAAATAAAAAATGAATAATAAGAAAATAAAGGTTAATGTGAGTTATATTATATCTTGAGTCATCATAATATAGTTTATGTATGTTTTGAGTTACCATAGTTCATTTTACGCAACGTGTGTTTTATAAATTATATTGATATTTCAATTACGTTGATTGTTTTTTGAACTCTATTTGTTTAAAATGAAACCCACGGATATGTTTGTTTAAATTTTAGAAATTATTATAAACAATTATATTTTGTAAGTACCACCACGGGAGTCTCATGCCTTAGGGGACTTAAATAATTATTGGCCTCTGTTTGGTCACTTTGTGGCCCTCTATTTGTTATGGATCCATTGACCTCTATTTTGTTCTGTTTTGTACCTTGGTTATGATTATTTATTAACATAATTTTGTATTTCAGTTTCTGTCACTTAAATAATTTGTTCAAATTTAGTCATGTTAATGTTTTAACTTAAATAACTATCCATGGTTATTTTGTATCCCCTATACTTTTGGTATAATATTCCTCACTCTGCTGTGTGCTTATAGTTGTTACCCTTTCAGGTGATGAGATTTAACGAAGACCTGTAATCTCGTGTAGTGGGACCCGCACAAGAATTTGATGCAGATATGTTATTTTGTTTTTTGTTTTTTTTCTCTTCCTTTTGTTTTTACTGATAGTCTGCCACTGAATAATAAAATAATAAGAGCTCTATGGATGTATTTTCTTTTATCAAAATAGTAGAATGAAATAAATTTTCTGTTTCATTATTTCCTTGCTACCACCCTACCTCTGCATACACCACTCAATTTGTTAAGATTAGAATTAATTAATAAGTCGCGATTCCAGCCCTAAGCCCTGGGGTTGGGTCGTGACAAAGTTAGTATCAGAGCAGTGGTTTTATTTACCTGCGATGTTAGTCCTTTTATGTAAAAATCTCACATTTGTACTATGATTAATATTGGTGATGTATGAATGTCCGGGTTTAATCTTAATGAGACATTTTGGGAAAAGCTTGGGGCATAAATTTGGAGGAAATCTTAGCAGATCACCACACCCTCGTCTCATTGAAAGGATGAAGAGACTCAGAAGACATAGTTAGGCGACGACATCCAAGCCTTGCCCAATTGATGGGTCGGCCAATATATGTACAGGTCGATCCTGATGATGTAGCATACTTATCGCAGAGGCAGAGCCGTGCCTACACACGTGGACGATATTTTGGACCTACCCGCATACTCGGCCTTGCCCCAGGATTTGACCACCCTCACTACATAGTGTGCCCTTTGCCCCCATATTTTGCTGAGAGAAGGGGAAATGTTTATCTCGAAGACTACACATACACCGCCATGCCTATGTGAATTCAATTCTAATCTGTCAAATTACATAAGTTATAATATTACCCTACCCAGTTCATAATTATTTGAAAGTAACTCACCTTTGGGTTAGTCTCAATCTCCTAATTATAATTGCAATTGAGAATATTATCAATATTAATGTTACCCTTTTAACAATTCTTTTATGTACTTCTATGTTCATAAGTTTTACAAATATAGGCCACTTTGGCAGCTACTAAATTATTAAACACTATGAATACGAAACTAACCAACAATATTCTCTATCATTAATTTGAGTTATTTAATTATCATTAATTCATTCACTATTTAAATAAAATCATTATTTTATGATTTTAATTTTTTTTTTATATGTGATTGCAATTACCAATATAGTAACAATAATAACTCTAGACGAACATAAATATATATATATATATATATATCAAATTATGCAATATGACAATCATGAACCTCTCATATAATGGTCAATAATGGTCAATAAGAATTACACATAATATGAATTAACCACTTCAATATTAATATTCAATGTTATAAAATTATATCATGATATCAAATTTAAATCATGAAAATATATAAATAGTAATAATAAAGTGTACATTATTAGACAAGGTAAAAACATAATTCTCTAATGTAATACAGTCAAATAAATATATTTATTTAAGAGATCAAATGCTTCAACGAAATTCTGAAATTGCTTTTAATCTATGCACTTTATCATAACGGCAAGCAATATAAAAATACACTCAATTCAGTATCATATTATGATAGTTATAAAAATTATTATTGCTAAAATTAATAATAAACCAAAACATGCACATTACACATTTATCATGCAATTTCAATCCGTCATTATTGGAGCCGATAGCCTTGCTCACTTCTTTAACTTTACTAGGTGAATTGGCTTGAGACAATTATGTCTCGGAGGACACATTAGGAAAAAACAAGGGGCCACACTTAGTAACATGCAAGTATACCGTTTTATGAATAATTATAATAACAATATTTATAAATATGTTATTATTTCAAGGTGTATTGATTCACAAACTAAGACTCTGATATCACATGTCAATAATTAATATACACGTAACCATAATAATAAAGCAGAATTGAACTTTACAGGATCTTGAATTCAATACAACTCAAGAATAAAATAAACATACCTTTGTCAACTATTGAATTAGAGAAGTTGAGAAAATACCCCTAATAGTTGAATTTTGAATTCTTGGCTCACTTTCTTCTCTCTGTCTCTCTTAATTATGATGACTATAGAACTTAGAGTGATGAAAAAAATACTTATATTATGTAAGGAGAGTCACCCATCCTTATATAGAGGAGAGAAGAGAGCCAGATAAACTCTATTAGAAGAATTCCTGTCCATCAATGTTACATTCTTATCTTAAAAGAGTAATTATTCTCTATTTTAAATTCTAATTACCGAACTTTATATCAAATATTGGTTTTATCTAATTGTGGAGTTCAAATAAAGTAAAATATGTAAAAGATATGTAGGGTATTGGGTCATACCAGAAAATAAATCCAATATATACATGTTTTACGTGTTTTGTACAAATGCAATATGTGTTTATTATTTATTGAGTAATAAATGAATTAGGTATCTGGTTTTTAAAAAATAAGAGCATTGCTATTGAAGTCTAAAAATTAGTCCTGTTTTTCAAGTCCAATTATATGACAATCAATTAGAATATCTAAAGTAACACTCTTTTTCATATTTTTCCAAATCATCAACCAAACATATTACTAACACATCATTAAATTTAGAAAATAAATTTAAAAAGTGAGTTTATATATGATTTTTCTAAAAATAAAGACACTACTTGCTTACATTAATTTACATATGAAAATTATTGCCTTTATGATTATTGATAACAAAAATTTGAAATGCAATTTTTTTTTATAGTAAATTACATTGATTTTTCTTAATTTTTAAAGAAAATTTAATAAATCTCATAAGTTTAACATAATTAGATTAATTTTAAAATTTTTTTAATTCACATAATATTTAATTTATTTTTTATCAGTGATTCATTAATTTTATGAATGAAAAAATAACGAAGTTATCATTTTTACATTGAAATATTATTTTACTTTATTTATTTTTGTATTTCCATACTATTTTGAATAAATTTTTGGTTTTTTAATTTTTTTGAAATTTTTTTTTGATATAATTATCTAAAAATTGTAAAATTTGTTATATCTATTTTTTAAAAAATTCATTTTTGTTATTTATTGATTTAGGTGGGGTTGAGAGTTGAATTGACTTCTCTGAGCAAGTATTGAATGGTTCCAACTGTTCGATATAGGATTGTTTTAGGAAATAGGTTAAAAGTTAGTTTTTTTAATTTTTTTTTGACTTTTTTTGAAAAAAATATAAGAAAATAGAGAAATAATATGATCTAAAAGAGATTAAAAAGCTAAAAAGTAAAATTTTGACCTCTTGTGAAAAGTGGCCGTAATAATAGACTCGACGATGTAGATGAGAGAATTTGAGTATTGACTAACGATGTTAACAAATTGAAAATTGATTCGTAGCTCGAAATTTTGGAGGCTCGAGTGGCTCGAATGCCAAAACGACGTCGTTTTGCGTTTTGGCCATTTCCCCCCCTCTTTTCTCTTTGAAACAGAGAAGTGAGAGAAGAAAGAGAGAGGGAACAAAGAGAAGAAGAAAAGAAGAGAGGGGGAACAGAGAGAGATATATATACATAGATCTATGTGTGTATACATAAATTTGTGTATACACACAGAGGATAGTCGCGATGGGCTACGATGCGGGCGACGTCGATGTGTGAGGTGTTTGTGATGGTGATGGTGGCGTTGATAGGTAGAGGGTTTGCGATGGTAATGGCGCCGCCGGTGGGTGGGAGTTCTGGCTCTCTTTCTCTGTTCCTCCCTCTTCTCTCTTTCTCTCTGTTTCCCCTTCCTCTTCTCTCTTCCTCATTCTTTTCTCCTTCGCTCTTCTTCCTTCTTTTCTTTTCTCCTTCTTTTTTCTGTTTCAAAGAGAAAACATATAGAAAAGTCGGGAAGAAAGAAGAAAAGAAAAGAAAAGAGAAAAAATAAGGGTGCCAAAACAACGTCGTTTTGATACCTCAAACATTCGAGCCAAAAGTTATTCGAGCTACTTAGCAGGATTGAGACATATTTAAATATGCTATGGTGACTTCCATGATTTTGCGTGGACCACTATTGATTTATGCCGAGGTAAGATTGCCGAGTCTAGTTAGCTCTACTGGATTGCCTCGCAAATATAAAAATATATTTTCTATATAAAAAAGAGGTCATTGTTTATGTATATATATTTTTGGTGAAAAAAAATTATAAACTTATAAAATTCTCTTTTTTGGCTTTTAATTTTATCAAACTAGTCCTTATTTTTTTTTAAAGGGTTGGACTTCAACTAACGGGACTAGTTTGATTGGTCAGAATTTCTGCATCTCATTAGAATTAATAAAAGTCTAGAAGGTTAATGATTGGACTCTCCCCACCTTTATGTGGGTCCTATTCCTTGCGTAATTATTAAAACTTTCTCTCTATTTAATCTTTATCATTATGATTGTAATTTCATTGAGTTTTATTTTAATATCTTATATGAATAATAAATAAAAAAGTGAAAAGAGTTGAGAAATCAAAATGCTAGAAAAGTTGAATCCTTTGAAAAAAATCAAGTTATGAAAACTCAGTCAATCCTCTTTAATTCAACAATTTCCCAATAATGTCTCTGTAAGTGTATTTGGTTCGTGAATTTGGAGATAAATTTAAAAAGAAAAAGGAAAAAATTGTTTGAAATATAAGTGAGATGTTCCCTGTTCCCTTTTCCTTTTCAAATCTCTATTCCATTTCAAATTTTATTTTAGTGAATCGAATACTATCATAGTGTATTGAATCTATTCAAAAAATCAAGTACAATCTTCTCATATGACTTATCTATATTTTGTATGAGAAAATTATACTCGATTATATAATTCAACGATCATAAAAGTCACACTGCTAGTAAAGGATGCAAAGGAGACTGGAATTGTGTCTGTGACAATCCGAAAATTTAAGTTATTCCTTAAATTTTATATTAGTATTATTTAATTATAAATAAGAAAAATCTTAAATGTTTAATTAAATATTCCGTAAAAATAAAATATGAAATAAAGTGTAATGGATTATATATAAAAAAAGAAGAAGAAGAAAAAAAAAAGGTGATAAACATGAATTAAGTGATAAGGATGCCACGTGTAGGAGTTGGGGGCTGGCTTTGTAAAGACCCAAATAAAAATATAAAAATGTGGTGGTGGGAAATTATTTGAGAGAGAGGCTAAGAAAAATTTGAGTGGGAAGGATTTTTTTTTTAATAATATATCTGTCACATTAGGAGAGTGGTTACATTCCAGCTGGGGTTTGCTCACTTTCAGTGGGAAAATGTTTAAGAAAGAAAAGGAGATTGTAGAGAAAAGGTGGTGTGGTCTACTAAAAGAAACGAGGAGGTATTGGAGTGGGGTCAAAAGGTGTAGAGAATGATTTATTTAAGAGAGAGAGAGAGAGAGAGAGAGAGAGAGAGAGAGATGGTATGCAGCAACACATTTGTGAAGACCATATGCTCAATCTGCTACGAAGATCTCAAACCCATCGTCGAAGACCTCAAATCCATCTCCATTTGCAGTCACGTCTTCCACAAGCTCTGTATTCAATAATGGTTCGAGTATTGTTCAAATGGGAATAAGAAAAACTGTCCTGTATGCAAGCAGACCTGTTTGGAGGCAAATGTGGGTCAGCTTTATTTCTAGCCGGTTGGCGATTTTAACGGTTCCAGCCTCTCTCAGAAACTGATCAATTGCGAGGAAGATCCAGAAGAGTTGCGCAGGGAAATTGAGAAATTGGAAGGCAAGATTTCTGGTCTTGGTTCGGCTTTAGAGCGTCATCAGAAGGATGATTTTAGGCCTTTAAAAGCCACATAAAACATGACAAGGGTTTATCTTATTATTCACAGTTGTGATGTCAACTATTTCAATGTTAGTAGAACTATGGTTATGTTTGAATGGTATGATTCTAAGAGAAGAAATGGGTAACATTACTAGGCTGGAGAAGTGACTTTGTGTTTGTGTCTATATGGAAGTTAACTCTTAATTTACTTGAAATTAGAATTGGAAAATTAAATGAGGTTTAGTTATGGATGTTGTGGTTTAGTTTATCAGTCGAAGCATTTTTATCATTATTCTTTAAGGGGAAGAAAGTGAACAGGGAAAACAAGGTTTCTCACTCGAACCACAAGACGAAGAAGTTGTAGTTTATGAACCTACAATACAAAATAATCTAGTGGGAGACAGGGAAACGTTACATCAAGTTGCAGTTGTCAACCATGGCAATGAAGACCGTAAAGAACAATGGACTGCATACTGTTGCTAAGAAGGCTGGGAGTGATCTTCACAAGGAATAGTGAATAGTTTGTTGGTATTGCTTGATGTTGTTGGTAAAAATCCACTACTAGTTGCATAGTTGCATAGTCAAAGTGCAACATCCTGGCATTCAGGATTTGATGATGATAGATGTCTGTGACTTGAAAGCTTTTGCATTATACATCCAAAAGACACATAAAAGATGTTATTCGGTGGTGTCCTATTCAATTAGGAGTATTGAAAGCTTCTTAGCTTGAGGTAGGGATTTTCTACACTCTAATATAGTTTTTAGCTTAGTTATTTGCTATTGTGTATAGATGATGAGATTTGGTTGTGGTTTGGACAAATCTAAGATTTGGATGGGAAATAAAAAGAGGGGTTTTTGACGTATAAGAGATAAATAAGTATGGGTTTTGAATACAAGATCTTGGTGTACCAAGATAGTTGATTTTGGGTGTTTGGGTCAATATTGGAAAAATGGGGATTTTTGCCATAATTTGATAAAATGATTATTTTGTATAAATAATTAGAATTAACATTGAATATGTTAAATTGGATGGTTATTGATGTAGGTGGTGAAATTGGATATGTATTATCTCACACCTTTGGAAGTATTAAATAATTATTTATCTTGAGATTTAATATATGTCTAGAGATAAATGTATTGGGCTATCGGTGGAAGATAGTCATGATTGTTGTAGAAATTGTATGAGGATTAGACGATTTAATGCTGATCTATTGTTGGTTGTCATTGAATATGACCGTGCTATAAATACATTGTATATGTATGTTTATTGAGAGGAGATAGGGGATGTAGTTCATATGTGATTATGTTTATAAATACATTGTATATGTATGTTTATTGGGAGGAGATAGAAGATGTACTCCATATGTGATTTTGTTTATAAATACATTGCGTATGTATGTTTGTTTGGGAGGAAAAAGGGGATGGACTCCATATAAAGCAAGTTGGCCGGAGTGTCCTGGGTGAAAGACCCGAAATTTTATATATAAATAGGTGCCAATTCCTTTAGACGAAATATCCGTAAAATGGGAAGTTTGAAGTGTCTATGTGTGTTTTGCATAAATGAAAAAACTATTGAGTTGTAATTTAATATTGGTTGTTGAAAGATAAAGAATTTAACTCATGAATTGAGTAGTGCATATAAATTGGAAATGAATTGAAGGAAAATGGAATAAGATTAATATTAGGGGCATATGAATATGTAGGCCTTATGAATACTTCCGTATCGGTATTGTTTATATACGTGGTATTTATACTTTTGCTAAACCTCATATATTGTGTTAGATTATTTCTACTGGGCTGTTGGCTCACCTTATACAGGAATATCATTTTCAGGTGCAGGTGAAATATTTCCTTCAAGGCAATAGCATGGGTGGACTTTTGGGAAGTAAGGGTTTCTTATTTATGCCTTATGTGTGTATGTTTGTTATTTGTAAAGCCGAAGGCTTAAGATGTAATGAGTGAGACTCAATTTGTGTAACCAAGCAATGACTTGGAAAGATGTAAGCTTACATGGTATTTAATTGTTTGTTAAACAGTAAACTTTGATGTATAAAAGTATGTTGTTTATCATATTTAATTCGCATATGAGTTATCTTTATAGTATTATTTTTGGGGCGTTATAGGCTTGGTGCCTACGGTTGCTCCCTATAAATAGGGGAGGATTTGCTTCGATCAAGAAAACAAAAGAAAGGAAAATAAAATAGAAAGGAAAAGGAGAGCGAAGAAACGTCCGTGAGAATGTAATAAAAATAAGAAAAAAATAGTAAGGGTCAATATTAAGGTGAGTTATATTATACCTTGAATTACCCATATACATTTTACGCATATTTTGAGTTACCATAATTTATTTTACGTAAATTATGTTTTATATATTATATTAGCATTTTTAATTATGTTATTTATTTATGAACCTTATTTGATATAGTAAGAAAAACCCATGAATATAACTGTTTATTAAAATGTATATTTATTTTATACAAGTTATATTTTATAAATTATTATAAATTATATTAATATTTCAATTACGTGGATTAATTTTTGAACTCTATTTGTTAAAATGAAACTCATAAATATGTTTGTTTATATTTTAAAGAATATTTGACAATGGCCTTATAAATAATTATGTTTTGTAAGTATCACAACGGGAGTCCTATGCCTTGGGGGATTTAAATAACCATTGGTCTCTATTTGGTCACTTTGTAACCCTCTATCTATCATAGATCCATTGACCCTCTAATTTCTGGTGTAGAGCAAAGTGCTGTACGGAGCTAAGTGCTACGCTATTGTGGGAGCCACCTCTAGAGTTCGTACGAGCCACCTCTTGAGTCTATGCATCTGTTCTGTTCTGTACCGTACTATTGTTATGGTTATTTATTTATATAATCTTAATTTGCCACTTAAATGGTTATTTGTTCAGACTAAGTTATTTTAAATATTTTAGTTACATAACTATCCATGGTTATTTTGTGTCCCTTATACTCTTGGTATAATATTTCTCACTCTGCCATGTGCTTGTAGCTGTTTACCAATTTTCAGGAAACAATGCAATTCAGAAATAGCTTTTGGAAAGTCTTAGATACGGGGCTGCAGAATAGACACACACAACACTTTATGATTTTTTTATATGTAAATATCGGCCTTTTGGTCAATAAATTTTGTAATAAAAATAGAAATTTCAATGATTATTTTGGTAACCCAACTTGAATATTATTTCCGCTCGTATATTATCATGTCGTGTTCATATGTTTTGTCAATAAATTTTATTCTTAGTTAAAAATGTCAAGTGTATGAAAAAATTAAAATTTTTCCCTACAAGTTAAATTTAGTGAAATTAATATTTATTGAATGAAATTATTAATAAGAATATTTGATTTCAACTAAATTTTTATTTTCATAATTTATGAGTGTGAGAAAGTGGGAGATAGACTTTTACTGGTACACAAATGATATGAACCTATATTAAATCACTAATTTTTCTACCAATTACACATGAATGTGGTCTTACATGGGCTGCAAAGGAGGAATGGAATTGCTCATCTTGAAGGTGACTATCAAGTGCGGAATGTCTCGTAATTTAGGCAGATTTCTAGTCTCAAATTCTTTCTAGTAGCTTTCTCCGCTTTTATTCCTTTTGCTTCTACAAACCACATGGGCTCTGGTCACTGTAATTATTCTAGAGAAATTAAAAATCAGTCTTAATTTTTCAAAATAATAATTATAGAATCATGAAAAAAAATTCTGACTTTAAATCAGTGTTATTAGAAGTTTATAAAATTTATCATTAATCTAATTTTTTTTTACCCCTAAAAATCTATTGATTTGCTATTTCTTCATTTTTAATTTTTGCATTAATAGGCGTTTTTACTTGTGTCTAAAAGTATATTATTGGATAATGGTTATCCGCATTAATATTCGCATTCTATCGTGAATTGTCAATGAATTCGCAAGTTTGCAGATTGGAGCGTGGTTGTCGTCTAACCACTTACTTTTTCAAAAGGTGTCAAAATTTTAAATTGCCTTGCATGGCTTTTGATCTGTGTTTATCGCGGTTCAGTTGCATCTTAATAACAATCTTTTACTGCAAAATATTGAATCTCTTAAACATGAATATCACAGAAACAGGGGATGATATTGTGCCTGTTTGGCAGAATTTAATTACAGCTTATTTCAACTTTCAGCTTAATTTAAGTTATTTTGATGTGTTTGGTTTAGCTTATAGCTTATAGCTTATAACTTTTTAGAAGTTAGAAATCAGCTTATTCTTTGAGTGGGGCAGGAGATGCTTTAAGAATAAACTAGAAATCAACTTAAGCTGAAAGTTATAAACTATAAGCTGTTTAGGCATATGGTATAAGCACTTTCCCACCGCTTTACCAAATAAAGTCATTGTAACTGATGATGAATTTGATTTTGTATCACCCAAACAATCACATCACATGATGGAGCAACTTTGTGAGTTTGAATCATAAACTGGTTAGTAGTAGTAGTAGGAAGTATAATAAGGATAGCCTTGAATGTATGGAGCCAAAGCTAACTGGGTTGGTGTGTCTTCTTTCTTTTCCTCTGCTTTGGGCTTCACTGCTTCCACACTTTCTATGCTGGCATGTTTGCTCACCTTCCTCCTTATTGACTTGGTCAACTTAACTGAATCAATATCTCCAATTACCTCTATACTATCCCCTTTTATTGCCACTGAGGTCACACCTATGTAAGAGAATCAATCAGTAACTAATTCATTAATTGAAAAAGCTATAAAATGTCACAATGCATTTGTCTTGATCATTTAATTATGTCTCAAGATTTTCATTTCTCAACACTTTCGTACGATTCTATATTATAAAGTAATTGATAGAAACTATACCAAACAGGCACTATTTACCAAAAAAAAAAAAAAAAAAAATTTGAAATAGAGTGTAAATATGATGCATATATATGTATATATACCTTGTGTGACACAAGCAATCTGCATGGCTTTTGATCTATCTTTATCGCTATTCAGTTGCATCTTAATAACAATCTTTTGCTGCAAAAAACATATTAACATGCATGTCATGTCAGTACTCAAGATATATATATATGTATATATATAATTAGTAATGGTAATGTTGTATATAGGAAAAAATCCAGCCTACCGTCGTCATGATATCGATTTAGAATTTCTCTTGTAATTTATTTTGTAGGATTGTTTCTTTTCTTTGAAGCTCTGTTTGGTTTTAAGAAAGAAGTTAATTGGCGTGTTTATATAGGAGAGTTTGGGGGACATGAAACACGAGGTTTCCTATAACATTCGAGGGGACGCGGATAAGTACAGACTAATTAATAGTAAGAAAGAATATTCAACATCTTGACTTACTAAGTCCAAGTCGTCAGTATTGTCAAAGGGACCCCCCCCCCCCCCCCCCCCAGTCCAAAGAACACGTCAAGTCAACTCCTCATTCTTCCATACACGAGGTTGTTGAACGGAGTAATGAGTATTTTATATAACTGGTGGTGGGTGTTGTGGTCCAGTTAATTTGATATATATGGTCAAATAATTGCATTTTGGGTGATGTATAAAGTGACTTTAGTTTCACATTCATCACTTTGTCAAATAATAGTATAAGAAAATCCTCAATATTTTTCTAAACCCACTAACGAACCTCAATTTAAAAAAACCTTAACGCTTGGTTTAGTTGAAAAATTTTAAAAAGATTTTGAAATAAAATATATTTACATTTCATTTAATTTTACATATTTTATTCATTTTTCTTTTCAAATTCCCTTCTAAATTTCTCAACCAAACACGATATAAAGGTTTGATATAGTGGATGAGGATTGAAACTTGGGGGTTTGGTTCCTTCAAGATTTGAAGTTCAATTCTCTTAGTTAGCAAAATTTTTGAGAACACGGACTGTAGAGAATAATAGAATGCTTGTTCGGACTATAAGACTTAGTTTAGTGTGTGCAAACTATTCATTTTGATCATTCAAATTATTAAAAATTACGTTTTTATTTTGATCATTTAAATCGATCGATGTATAAAATTGATTGAGTATATCATTCTTATTAAAAACATACGGTGACTCGATATTAATTATTACTAACGATAAGTATAATTCTAGTGTCAAATGGTTAGGTTGCTACAATTTGTGTATAGATTTCATATAAATTATTAAAAATTACGTTTTCTTTTTGATCATTCAAACCGATCAATGTGTAAAACCGATTCATTATATCATTCTTACTAAAACGTATGTTGATTTGACATTAATTATTACTAATGATAAGTATAATTCTAGTGTCAAATGGTTAAATTGCTACAATTTGTGTATAGATTTCATATAACTTTAAAGACTATTAAAAGTGAACTCAAGTATTAATCAAACTACCAGACTCACAGCATTGTTTGGTAACAGATTTGAAGCTATTTTTTCAGACATTCTAAAGCCACTTTTCGGTCATTTTTTACAATTTTTTAGATTTCAGACATCCTAAAGCGACTTTTCGGTCATTATTTACAATTTTTAAGATTGACATAGTTGTTTAAAGCACTTACTACAAAAACAGAGTGGTTAAAAGACTTTTCCAGTACAAGAAAAGGCTAGGGGAAGCCCATTCGAGGCTTCCTGTGTTCATATTAGGCAACTGGGTCGGGGACACTTTCGTTTGGCAGTGACTAAGAAAAAAAAAAAAGTTAAGGGGAAGGTTTTTTTAAGAATTTTTTAATTTTTTTGATTAAAATATAATATAAAAAAAATTAGTATGGTTGGTATGATTTTTTATTAAAAGATGTGCAAAAAGTAGAGAGAAAAGGAAATTTTCAACTTTTTAGTATAAGTTATTGATTTTTTAATTTTTTAGTGACTTTTTGACTTTTTAACTGAAAAGGCACTTGCCAAACGAGGTATAAGTTTATTGATCTAAAAAGTTTATCTTATTTAAGAGATCTTAATTCGGTTAGAAAAATTGTTTTCATCTTTTCTTAATCAGTCTAAAAAATTATTAGAAAAATTAAAAAGTTAAGAATTTGTCAAATAGAGTTCACATTAATTTTGTGTTTGGATTAGCCAAAAATAAATTAATTAAAAGCTAAATAATTTTATCTCTTTTGACTGAGCTAAGAATTTAAAAAACAAATATATATTAAAATTTAATTTTTATGTACTTATCTACAAAAAAAATGAATGTATTAGTAATTTTATTTTTCGCTTTCATTTTTAGCTCCCTTGAAAACCAGACAATTAAGATTGGTTTGACAATTGTTTTAAAATAATTTTATTTGTTTATTTATTTTTTTAATTTTAACTAATCCTACTTTTTTTAAAATCCGCCAAATATATATATATATTGTGGGGATGTATTTTCTGAGTACCAACACGTGGCCGAGGTGACACCGAAGTGTCAGCCGAGATCCCACGAGTCATGGTAGTTGTGCCGAGGTTATCTCGGATGGGCCGAGGTTATCTCCGAGGATATCGGAATCCGAGATAAGCGGATAAAGGACAAGAGTCCTAGAATGAAGAGGAAGCTCAACCAGGATATGGACAAGAGTCCTAGATTGTGAGAAGACTTCAGTTTGGGTAAAGATAAAACTCTTAGGGAGTTTGTCTGAACCTTTGGGAGTTCCAGATTAGCGATAATCCTAAGTCCATTAGGGCCAGGCTCCTATTGGGACTAGGATTGTATTGGCTATAAAAAGAGGCACCCCATGGGTCTAAGGTATGTTTTTACACTCAAGCTAGTGAGTTAAGTACTTGATTATCCTTGAGAGATATCTTGACTTGATCGTCGGAGTGCCGGGTGGAAGAACCACCTTGAGTCTTTTCTTTCTGCGAGTTCTGAGGAGCCGTCTACTCTGCTTGTGTTCTTCATTTGAATCACTAAGGAGGCGGTGTGATCGGAAATTCACTCACACAATTTGGCGCCGTTTGTGGGAGCGAGAGAAGAGTAGATGGCGATAACTTCGAGAGGAAAAGGTTGGGGATGACACTCCGGTTGGGAGTGGAAGACCCGCCGACCTTAGCGGAAGAAGGAGACCACAATGAGGAAGTTCGTGATCGAGAATCCGCGAGAACGCCGTCGCCAAAAGCAGTGATACATCAAAAGCGAGAGGGCAAATACTATAACGAGGGCGACCTCCGGACATGGAAAGACAGATGTCGAGGAGGGATGAAGAAGTAAAGGAGATGGCAAATAAGTTGGCGGACCTTCAATCGATCGTCAACTTCATGATGCGAGAATAATGTCATCGACCTCCATACCCATTGCAGGACACACCAATGCCAGACAACAAGCCCGGAAGAAGGGCGGAAAGAAATCCCGAGGCCCCTCGGCTACGAGGCGGAAGGTACTCTCACCGACCCTCCAGAAGTCGGCCGAGAAGAGCCGAGAAGAGAAGAGTCGAAGGACATATCGCGAGAAGAAGCGGACCCCAAGAACATCGGCATGTTAAAGGCGGATATTGTGTTCGATCGTCTGCGGAGAAGGATCGAAAAGGGGCCACCATGAGGCCGAGTAGTAGCGAAAAAGTGAAGCCCAATAGCGGTAGAGTGCGGGAAGAAGTAAAGAGGACTTGAGAGATTACCTCAAGAGGAAGCAGGAGAATCTGGGGCGAAGTAACTTCCGGTTAAGCGAGGACTCCATTCTCGGCGAATTGGATAGATTCGTCGCGCGAAAAGATTGATATCCGAGGCTCGGATATATGATGGTAAGTCGGACCCTAACTTCCATGTTGGATTATTTTTGAATTCCATGGCTTTGTCTGATTGGGAGCGAGCCGTTGCTCTGCAAAGTGTTCCCTTCATCCTTTGGGGAGATTGCATCGGTGGTTCCTAAACTACCAAAGGGGCGTGAAAGATTTGGGAAGGCTGGCGAGATGTTTGTTGCGAGTTCATAACAAACAAAGCTATGACCGAGGGTGGATGCGTTGATGGCCTAAAAATCGGCAAAGGCGAAAGCCTTAGGGCTTATGCAAGAGGTACTATGAGGTGTTCAATCGAATACTGAATGCAACCAGGAGGTGGCGGTCGTATCTTTCAAGAACGGCTGAAGGATGGTATCCATTACGGAAGTCTTTGGCGAAAACCCTACCAAAGAGCATGGAAGAACTCATGGCGAGAATTGAGAAATGCATACGAGCCGAGGAAGACACCTCGGGGAACAAGGATCTGAAAACGAGAAAAAAAGGCAGCGGCTCGCGAAGCGAGGCGAGGTAACAATGGACAAAACAAGCAGAGCGAGTTGAGGACTAAACAAGCGATGGCAGCGGTGTTCGAATTCCGATCCAAAAGGTCCTTGACCAAATTCGAAATCGGCCCTACTTGGTAGCGGGCAAAACACAAGGAGAATTTATGGGGAGAAACCTTGGTAGGCGTTGTGCCTATCACAATGGCGAGGTCACCCAACTCGGGGTTCTGAGCCCTTAAAGCACATCTAGAAGATCTGGTGAGGCAAGGCCATTTGAGAGACCTTATAGCTGAGGCCAGAACCAGGGAAGAGCACGCACGATTGTCCCAAGCACCAGCAGCCCGCCCACAGTGAGCAGGTGGACCTCGGGTGGTTAACGTGATCCACTCAAGGTGAATGAAAAGCGACATCGGGGGAGGCAGAGGGTGAAACATCTGCTGACATGTCAACGGTCGGTTGAAAAAGTCCTCAGCACGAAGATTGCCAAGGGCCGATGATAACCTTCACTGAGGCCGACCTTGACATGGTTCAGCACCCGCACAATGATGCCCTGGTAGTATCCCTCCGGGTTGGGGAGTGCGGGTGAAAGCGCATCTTGATTGATCAAGGCGACTCTGCGACATCATGTATGTCGGATGCTACAAGGAGTTAGGCCTTCACCACGATGACATGGAGCGATCAAGCGGCCCGATGGTCGGCTTCAATGGAGCAGCCGGCGTGGCCTTTAAGCGCAACAAGCTTGGAGGTACAAGGCACGAAGAAGATGAGGACATAATTTATTGTGATTGATACGCCTTACAACATCATCTTGGGAGGCCGTGGTTGCATGCAATGGGGCGATTCCTCAACCTTGCATCAAGCCTACGATTCCCTGAGAACATGGGATTGAGAAATCGGAGGAGATCGATTCGCGGTGAAAAAATTGCTCCATGGCGACAATGAAGTTAACTGCGACATTCGAGAACGGAAGAAGCGAGAGGTTGAAGAAGAGGACATGAAAGTCCTAGATGATGTCGACAAGGAGTCGACCGAGAAGAGTGAAGAAGCATTGAAGAAAATCTTCGTCCAAGAGGCGATGAGGCAGCTTCTTTCTTCTCGGCAGGATTAGCGAAGAAGAAGAAAGGAGTTGGAAGCCTTTACGAGAAAAAATATTGAGGTGTTCGCTGGACACCTTATGAAATGCTGGCATTGACCCGAGGTCACATGCCACAGACTCAACGTTAATGGTCGGCCAAACACGTAATACAACGAGCGAAGATCGGCGTTGATGCGCGTCGAAGCGATGGAAGAAGAAGTAGCTAGACTTCTAGAGGCGGGGCAATCAGAAGCCAATTATCCAGCGTGGTTATCAAATACCGTGGTAGTAAAGAAGAAGAATGGCAAGTGGAGGTCTGCGTAGACTTCACAAATTTGAACAAAGCTTGTCCCAAAGGCGACTTCCCTTAAGATCGACCCGGTTGGTGGGCGCCACATCTGGACATGGAAGGATGAGCTTCTTGGGCGCATATAGGGGTATCACCGGATAGCCATGTACCCGGATGAGGAGAAGCGGCGTTTATCACTCCCAAAGGTGCTGTATTATTCTGAGTCATGCCTTTTGGGTTGAAGAACGAGAACAACTTACCAAAATTTGGTGACCAAGATGTTCGAGACACTTGATTGGCGAGCTGTGGAAGTCTACATCGATGATATGGTCGTGAAGACCAAGGAACCAAGGATCATCTCTTGACTTAGAAGAGGTCTTGACATACTCAAAACATATCGGCTCGACTAAGCGCATCGAAATCTTGGCGTTTGGAGTCGGATCCGATAAGTTCTTGGGATACTGGTGACAAGAAGGGGCATTGAAGCGGCCGGATCGGATCAAGGCCATTACGGAATTCTGAGTCCGACATCGGCTAAGCAGTTCGGATGCTTCTTGGAAGGGCATGACCCTAAGCAGGTTCATAAGCGAAGTTCGGACAAGTGTAAACCTTTTTCAATCTGGTGAAAAAAGGCCTGATTTTATAGACGGAGGAATGCGAGGCGCTTTGGCCGACTGAAGAAATACCTCACCTCGGCTCGATCCTCTCAACACCTCAACACAGGGAGGCTGTTTTTATACCTAGCAGTTTGAGCCTTGTGTGAAGTCTTTGTGATTATCCGAGAAAGAAGGGAGAGCGAAGCGTTATACTACGTAAGTAAAACCTTGGCGATCTAGAAACAAGGTATTTACCACTAGAGAAATTAATCTTGGCCTTGGTAATGGCCTCAAAGAAGCTAAACCATTATTTTCGGGCTCATAAGATAGTGGTTACGTGAGCACCCATTAAAATCCTTGTTGCAACAAGGAGACTTATTGGAAGAATTGCAAGATGGGCGATAACTTTGGGCGATATGACTGGAGTTGAGCCAAGAACCGCAATTAAAGGCCAAGTCTTGGCGACCGTGGCGAGTTCTCACGAGTACATCGAACATCGGGCTCCATTGGCCGAGATGAGCGACGTCCGAAACAAGGAAGGAAAGCCAGACCAAAGCTAAGGAACCAAGGAAGGAAAAACTTCGAGACCTGCGGCATCTACATCGAGACTCCTTTCAACTTTTGTTGATGGAAGCTCAAACCGGCGAGTGCGAGGCGAGAGTAGTGCTAATTTCCCCGATGGGGAGATATTAGAAACGATCCATTATTTGGGGTTCAAAGCCTCGAATAATGAGGCGGAGTATGAAGCTTGATTCTTTGGGTGAAGTTGGCGGCATGGCGAGATGAGGTAATAGTTTTTGTGACTCACAACTTATAGTGAATCAAACTACAGGAGAGTTTCTTTGCCGAGATGAAAGGATGTCGGCATCGCATAAAGAAGTCATCGGTGGCGGACATGTTTCAAAATGCCGACTTCTTGAGGTTAGCGAGATGATAACAACCACGCCGGCTGGCCAATTTAGCAAGTTCGATTACAAGCCAGGAAGATGAGGACAATAATGATTGATTACCTACGGGCAGAGCATAGAGCCACGAACACAATGCAAGAAGCATTATGTGCGGACTTAGGACCAAAATTTGGATGGATGCAATTGTTGCATTCTGAAAGAGGGCAAATTGCGGAAGATCGAAAGGAAGCACACAAGGTCAGTTGAAGTCGGCAAGATTTAGTCGGCAATGAAGGACATCTCTGAAGATCCTTCCTTTGGACCTCTTTTAAGGTGTGTACACCCTCTTGGTCGAAGACTTTACGTATGAAATTCATGAAGGAGTTTGTGGAAGCCCTTGGCGGATCGTTAGCTCCGGGGCCATTACCGGGGGTATTGGTGGCCTATATGCAAAAAGATCTGAAGCCTATGTGAAGAAGTGTGAACAATGCGGAGGTTTGCACCATTGATACATCGGCCATTCTTGACTGAACCTGTTTCGGCCCTTGGCCATTTGCCCAATGGGGCATGGATCTTGTTGGAAAATTGCCCCAAGCAAGCTGGGCAGCGGAAGTACCTCTTGGTAGCTCTGAGACTACTTCACAAAATGGATAGAAGCGAGCCTCTTGCCAAAATCCGAGATGTGGATGTGAAGAGTTTCATCTGGAAAAACATCATCACAGTTGGGATTCCAAGAGCAATCGTTGCCGACAACGGAACAGTTTGATGACAAGCTCATCAAAAATTTTTGCGCCAAGTTCAAGATAAAGAACTATTTTTCAACACCAAGCTTTCCCCAAAGCAATGGGCAAGCGAAGCATCAAACAAAGTCATTCTAGATGGAATAAAGAAGAAATTTGAGGCGACAAAAGGAAGTGGGTAGGCGAATTGCCCAGCGTGCTCTGGGCATATCGCACTCTGAGAAGATCAACGAGAATCCCCTTTGCAATGGCTTATAGCGCGAAGCGATCATTCCATTGGAGATCGGCATCGAGGATCGAGAACACGAGGAGTTGAGAGCGGGTCTAATGATGTGCTCTTAGCGAGATCTGGACCTACTAGAAGAAAGAAAGGCGCAATCGACTGCGACATACCGACAACGACTTGCCAAAGCTTACAACAAGAAGGTCAATCCAAGAGATTTTCAAGTCAACGACCTAGTCTTGAGAAAAATTCGGCAATAAGAAGGATCGAGAGAGGGCAAGCTTGGCCCAAATTGGGAAGGCCCTCTGAGAATCACCTCGGTGTTGGGGAATGGGGCATATCGGCTCGAAGATAATGAGGGCAAAGCATTGCCTGAACCGTGGAACACTTGTAATTTAAAGTTTTTCTATCATTAGATATTGTTTGATTTTTTCTTGCGATATGATCAATAAAATCTTAGCGAATTCCTCTGAACTTATACAACTTTGCATGATGTTGTTTTTGAATAATGAGAACCCAAGAGGAACTTAGGTTCACATTGAGGCGAAGAAGACATTAGTAATGCTTAGCGAAGTTAAGCGAGATTATGTTTAAACACGTTAGAGATAAATTCCTTATCTTTACTTGTTGAAATTTGTAGCAATTTACAAGTTAAAGTTAAGTGAGATAAATTCCTTATCTTTACTTGTTGAAATTTGTAGCAATTTACAAGTTAAAGTTAAGCGAGATAAATTCCTTATCTTTACTTGTTGAAATTTGTAGCAATTTACAAGTTAAAGTTAAGTGAGATAAATTCATATCTTTACTTGTTGAAATTTGTAGCAATTTACAAGTTAAAGTTAAGCGAGATAAATTCATATCTTTACTTGTTGAAATTTGTAGCAATTTACAAGTTAAAGTTAGTGAGATAAATTCATATCTTTACTTGTTGAAATTTGTAGCAATTTACAAGTTAAAGTTAAGTGAGATAAATTCCTTAGCTTTACTTGTTGAAATTTGTAGCAATTTACAAGTTAAAGTTAAGCTAATATGATTGTTATCTTCACTTGTTGAAATTTGTAGCAATTTACAAGATGAAGATTAATTGAATTTATATGCTTTATACTTGTTGAAGCTTATGACAAGTTCTGGTGAAGCCCTAGCAGGGCAAATCTTGAATTAAACATGCAGGGTATGTAACCCCAGGAGATTGTGCAAGGGAAGAATTGTATGAATCATATGAAATATTCTAAGTATAAAACTACGAAGCAATAAAGAAGAATTTAAAAATGAAGCATTGAGAAAAAGCGATTGCATATGAAAGGAAGGCACTGTGGCCTAAGCAAAAATCTTGTTCACAAGTTACATAGAAGGCACGTCGGCCACAAAAGATAGCGTATATTGAAGGAAAGAACAAAGAAAAGAGACAAAGTATAAAAAAGAAAAGTAGAAAACATCTAGACTCCTTCAGCATTAACAGAAGATTGGGCAGGAACGTCGGAAGGATCTGGAGGAATGATCTCGGCATCTGCTTCCTTGTCCACCACAACCTCAGTTTCTTTATTTGCCGAGACCTCGGCTACTTTATCTGCTGCGACTTCAGCATCAATCTCGGCCAGGGTTTCATCAACACTCCTCACTGCTAAGAGGAGGTCAGAGGATAGAGTGCCGATGTCCGCCTTTTTGGGAGCAGCAGCGAGGTCTTCATCTCCAGTCAAGTCCAGGACTTGATCACCCTTTGGAGGAGATTTTGCCTTCCTCACCAGGGCTTCATCTTCATTTTCACTTTCCTCTTCAGCCTCGGCTTCAGAATCATCTTCTTGACTTGGCTTGGAGATGGAGGAAGAAGGACAAGGAAGGCCTTAGTCTTGCGCCATGGCGAGTCATTGGGAGATCAAGCTTTTGGCCAAAGCATTCCAACCTAGGGAATATCCTTGTTGCATGCTTGCTTGACACAGCTTATAGTCTTGGCGACATCGGCCATGCCTTCTTTATAAGCGACATCAATTTCGGCTCTCTTGGTGGCCAAGGCTTCTTGTAGCTCCTTTTACTGGGCTACTTTTTCTTGACTTCTTTTCTTTGAGATAAAGCAGCAGTTTTAATGACCTCGGCTGACCTCGGCCTTTTCATCGGCTATTTGTTTAGCCTTGGTTGCGACCTCGGCTTTGGTCCTCGAGTTTTTTCATCTTGAAATTTGGAGGCCTGTTTTGTTTATGAAGAAGAGCAAATTCCTTCTCCATGTCGGCTAACTTCTTTCTTTGTTTCAAGCCTTTGCATGGAGAAGGTATGGGCGTGTTGGATGGCTTTGGAAGAATACAAGGCAAAAGTCATTACAAACATTTCAAAATTTTATAAGTATGCAAGACAAATTATCAAAGTCAAAGACTTACTTGGGTGAATCTTTGCATCATGAAGGCGTAATTCTCGTAGCGTTCATTTTTCGATTCGCTCCATATCGCCCTCAAGAAGAATTTCTTGTCTTTGGCGCCACGCCAATGTTGGCGTCGGTAGCGCTTTCGTTGGAATAGACCGGCCTGTTTTCAAGAGTAACTTTGGGTTCCCAGGGAACTTTGGGAACCCTGGAACCCGAAGTTGAGGTAGATGTAGACCTTGGCTTCTTTCTTTGAGTGGCCTGATGCATTTGGGCTTGCCAGTCTCTTTGCGGGAGCCGAAGTGATCCTCTCGGCCAGTTTGGAGATTGGCAGGGCATCTTCAGCCTCGGCATCAGCTTCAGTCGCCTTCGCCTTTGGTTGGGCCTTCTTGGTTCTCTTCGGCTTTGGTGGGGGCAGAGGTTGGGCTGGTGCATCATCCATATCGTCTGGAAGATCGGCCAAGAGGTTCAGCACCACTTTATTTGGTTTTTCCATCTCGGCTGTTTTAACAAGCCTTCGTCGGCGTTTCTTTGGAGCCGAGGTTGATGGCTGATCGGCTGGCTCAGATGTGGAAGCGGCACTACTGTAAAGCAGTTGATGGAGAAGCGCTCTTCTTCTTCTTCCTTGGAACGTCGGACAACTTGGACGTGTAAGTAGGGATGAAATTTAACACCAGGGGAGCTTTGCGCTTCTGGAGAGGGAGGTCCAACAACTTCTTCAAACCTTTCCCAGGACAATAGGATCGGCGGAAGTCCTTGGGAGGCTGGCGAACGTCTGCAAAAAGAAACACAGCATTAGAAACAGATAAAGTTTGGATAAAATTGAAGGAAACAACAGCTAAGCAGTTAATGATGAGCTCTTACCTTTGCCCTCCTTGACCGTTCGAGGAAGAGGAAGAGTTGAACTTCTTCTGCAGGGCAAATTCGGTTTCGAAGCGATCAAGTAATCATCTCCAGCCCCTTTGTTGGAGTCTGGAAGGTCGGCCACTATTTTATAGGCAGTAGACCTCGGCTTGAGGTAGTAGACATAACCCTTTTCCTTAAGGTTCAGGGGGCACATTGTGTAGCAATATTGGATGTCGGCTAAAGTGATCCTAGCGTTCTCCTGCCGAGCTAAGGCTATTATTCCATTGAGTGTCCTATAGGCGTTAATGGAAAGTTGCATGGGGTTCAAGGTGTAGTAATGAAGGACCTCGCGGAAGAGGGATCTAGAGGAACCTAAGTCCACTTGGGCCGAAGGCTACTCTGAGGAAAGGCATTTTATCACCATCGGGCATAATGGAGCCCTTCCCCCCAGCTAGTCTGAGGTGGACATCCTCTGGTATGGAAAATTCTTGCCTAAAGTTTTGAAGCTTGGTTGGGGTATTGTCTCTATCCCACCACACACCCATGGTCTTGATATAAACAAGTGTTCGACCACGAAGCAGTATTCCTAAAGGGCTCTTAGGACCTCGGCTTAACCTATGTGTATGTTGGGGAAATTGGTTTGATTTTTCCTAAAGGATCGAAGGTTCTCTGACAAATCCCAAGCCTAAATCTCTGAATAATGAGTATGAAGGGAAGAAAATCTGGAAAGCAGGGAAAGCAAAAAGTCTCGGTTAAGAACACGAAAGAGTGGAAGACCAAAAGCAGAGGTGAAAGCGATACAAATATTCGCAGTATAAACAACAATAATGCGATGAGGTACGTGATTTACAAATCAGATACAGAACAATCAAGTAACGAAAAATCTCAGAAACAGACAAGAACTGGGAAAAGAAGGGAGCGGTGGCTTACCAGAAAAAGGTGAGGCCGTGATGAAGCTTCCGAGGTCGGATAATGGGCCTTGATGGCAAGAGCTTGAGCTTCTGAAATGGCGAGATGGAAGCGATTCTGAGGGCTTCGGACAAAGCGTAATGGCGAAATTGAAAGAAAAAAGTTTTAGAAAGAAAAGCAAGGAGATTCAAAATGCAAAAGTGAAGGGAAAGAGATGGAATCGTTTTTGCCAAAGTTTGAAAGCAATGACAAAAGCAATTATTACGCCTAAGATGCTTGCGTCGTCGAATGTGAGCGGAAAAAAAGCGGCTTGTAGCGTCAATAGCACGGACGATAAGAATGAAAGCAGCGTCCTCGAGCGGTTGAAAAATGGTGTATAATGACTCATCTGGCGTAAGGGAATTGATTTGAATCTGAAGAGGACATGCCGTCCTGGAATGAATGATCTCGGCTAGAAAGTTCTTAGGCGATGTACGAGAAAAAAGTTTGAAGATAGGTTCCATCACCTCGAATCTTGAGGTAATAGAACCTAGAGGGCGGTTAATGGGGATGTATTTTACGAGTACCAACCGTGGCGAGGTGACACCGAAGTGTCGGTAGAGATCCCGAGTCATGGTAGTTGTCGAGGTTATCTCGGATGGGCGAGGTTATCTCAGAGGATATCGGAATCGAGATAAGCGGATAAAGGACAAGAGTCCTAGAATGAAGAGGAAGCTCAACGGGATATGGACAAGAGTCCTAGATTGTGAGAAGACTTGGTTTGGGTAAAGATAAAACTCTTAGGGAGTTTGTCTGAACCTTGGGAGTTCAGTTAGCGATAATCCTAAGTCCATTAGGGCCAGGCTCCTATTGGGACTAGGATTGTATTGGCTATAAAAGAGAGGCACCCCCATGGGTCTAAGGTATGTTTTTTACACTCAAGCTAGTGAGTTAAGTACTTGATTATCCTTGAGAGATATACTGACTTGATCGTCGGAGTGCCCCCGGGTGGAAGAACCACCATGGAGTCTTTTCTTTACATGCGAGGTTCTGAGGAGCCGTCTACTCTGCTTGTGTTCTACCGCTGAATCACTAAGGAGGGCAGTGTGATCGGAAATTCACTCACACATATATATATATATATATTTTCTTCATAAATGTGATTTCTTTAGCCTCTACCAAATGAAGCATGTATACACTGTAAATAATTAATATACATGTAATCATAATAATAAAGCGAAATTGAACCTTATAGGATCTTGAATTCAATACAACTCAAGAATAAAATAAACATATCTTTGTCAACCATTGAATTAGAGAGGGTGAGAAAATACCCCTAATAGTTGAACCTTAAATTCTTGGCTCACCTTTTTCTCTCTGTCTCTCTTAATTAGGATGACTATAGAACTTAGAGTGATAGAAAAATACTCATATTATGTAAGGGGAGTCACTCATCCTAATATAGAGGAGAGAAAAGGGCCAAATAAACTCTATTAGAAGAATTCTTGTCCATCAAGATTTTCTTCTTATCTTAAAAGAGTAATTATCCCATATTTAAAATTCTAATTACTGAACTTTATATCAAATATTGGTTTTATCTAATTGTGGAGTCTAAATAAAATAAAACATGTAAAAGATATGTAGTCTATTGGGTCACACCAAAAAATAAATCTAACATTTTCCCACTTAGCCCATTAAGCTGATTATGATGCAACTATGAATTTTTTATTTTTATTTTTATTTTTATTTTTTTTATCAAAATATGCAGTTTATAAATTTTTTTGACTCATTGTATTTCACACTAAAAACTTTGACATGTGATCACGAAATTTTAAAAATAGCCAATAAATTCAAATTATTAAAGACTATAATATTGTGATTACTTCAGATTACCAATGTGAGTCATAGTAGTTATATAACATTTATGTCATATTTCTTTCTACGCACTGCACTATCGATAACCTTCACTAACTTAGTCTATTATCGAGATATGTAATTATTTGCCTGAAAGGCCTCTGTAATTTATCTTTGTTAAGACATTTCTTATTTATCAATATTCAAATTAATGTGTATACACAATTTTAGAAACAGGAAAAATAGAAATAAAATTATTATTGCGCAAATAGTGTCAAAATAAAAATAAGCACTCAAGATTATCCATACACATCATGGGTTGCTTAAAAGACTCATCCTGATAACATGCTCTTTGTATGTCTTTGGTGGCAATCCCTTTATGAATGGATCAGCAATTATAAGAGAGGTGCTTAAGTTTTCAATTAACACTTGTTGTTTCTGGACTCTTTCTTTAACGACTAAGTACTTTATTTCCATGTGTTTGAAACCACTGGTGTACTTTTCATTCTTAGAAAAGAAAACTGCTGCTGTATTATCACAATATATCTTCAGCGGCCTAACAATTGAGTCAATAACACTAAGTCCTGAGATAAAGTTTCGCAACCATAAAACATGATTTGTAGCCTCAAAGTATGCCACAAATTCAGACTCTATAGTAAATGAAGCAATAGTGGACTGCTTCACATTTTTCCATGAAATTGCTCCACTAGCTAGTAGAAAAACAAAATCTGATGTAGATTTTATACTATCAAGGCAACCAACAAAATCTGAGTTTGAGTATCTGGTCAGTTCCAACTGTTTTGATCTCCTATAGGTGAGTATATAGTCCTTTGCTCCCTGAAGATATCTCATAACCTTCTTCACTGCTTTCTAATGTTCCATTCTAGGATTATTTTAGAATGTTCCCAACATTCCAACTGTAAAACTAATATCTGGTCTGATACATGTATAGGCATACATCAAGCTCCCTACTGCTGATGCATATGGAATGTCCTTCATTTGTTTTCTTTCCAAGTCATTCCTTGGACACTATTTTTCACTTAATTTATCACCCTTCATGATGGGTGCATTACCGACTGAACAAAACTGCATATTGAATCTCTTCAAAACACGATCAATATATCTTTTTGGAGATAGTCCTAGCAATCCTCGAGATTGATCCCTAAAGATCTCTATGTCAATAACATAGCTTGCCTCACCCATATTGACCATCTTAAAGTTCTTGGAGAGATATTCCTTGATTTCATGCAATAAGCCAGGTCATTACTAGCTAACAAAATGTCATCCATATATAGCACCAAAATAATGAACTTACTCCCACTAACCTTCAGATATATGCATTGATCAACTGTATTTTCCTTAAATCCAAAGGAGGTAATAGTATCATTAAATCTTAAATACCATTGCCTGGAAGCTTGTTTAAGGCCATATATGGATTTCTTTAATTTGCAAGCTAACTGTTCTTTACCTTTCTTTGCAAATCGTTCTGGCTGCTCCATATAAATTTCTCCATCCAAATTCCCATTTAGAAAAGTAGTTTTCATATCCATTTGATGCAACTCTAAGTCATAATGAGCTACCAATGCTAGGATGATTTTAAACGAGTCCTTCTTAGATATTGGAGAGAAGGTCTCTTTATAGTCTATGCCTTCTTTTTGAGTAAAACCCTTGGCAAATCGTTCGATATTGCCTTTTACGTCGCATTTGGTCTTGAAGACCCATTTACACCCGATCTTTTTACAATTATCAGGCAATTCGACGAGATCCCAAACACCATTCTGTTCCATGGATTTTAACTCTTCATTTATAGCATTGACCCATTTAGTAAAATCATCACTATTTATGGCTTGTGAAAATGAGACAGATCTTTGTTAATCCCAATATCGAAATCAGATTCTCGTAGATACACCATGTAATCATCTAGAATGGAAGGCTTTCTTTCCCTCTGAGATCTTCTTAGAACTGTCGGTTGTGGTAGTTCTACAATATTTTCAATAGTGGTATCTTCATGAAGTGGTGAAACATGAGGTGGTGAATGATTTTCATTATGTTGTTCATTTCCCTCAAGTTGTGGAATAGTCTGAGGAACAACAATTTTTCAATAAGGGTCAAATGTTGGCACATCCACCCTAATTTCCTCAAAATTCACCACTCATGTTTTCTCACTTCCACTAATTTCACCATTCTCTAGGTATCTAGCATTACCAGTGTTCACTATCTTCGTACAGTGATTAGGAAAATAAAATTTGTACCCTTTAGATTTGTCTAGATAACCAATGAAATATCCAAATATTGTTCTTGAGTCCAATTTTTTCTCTTGTGGGTTGAAGATTCTTACCTCTGCTGGACAACCCCAAATATGTAAGTGTTTCAAATTAGATTTCCTACCAATCCACAACTCAAAAGGAGTTGTTGCGACCGCCTTACTAGGAACCCTATTTAAGATATGTGACACCTTAATTGTTTAATTAACACCACGGGAATAACAAATTTAAAATAATAAAAAATAATACTAAAATAAATATATAAATCTAATTTGGCATTGGGTTATCAAATATGTGATTAATTACTTGGGGCCAAATTAAGACAATTATGGAAGTATAATACTAGTTGGACCAAATTTAGAATTAAAGATTATATATAAAAAATGAAAAAAAAACAACAACAATGGCACGTCACCACCCTAGCACATAGGGTGGTGAATATGCATATATAGTAATAGGATAAGATCATCCAAGTATAAATAAGGAATTGGCTAGAGGATGCTTAAGACACCACTTGTGGAAGTTATTATTACTAAACAGGTGTGAATAATCACTTTGATGGTGTATATAAGGACGTGAGGAGTAGCCTGCCAAACAAGAAATAACAAGGCACGGCACGGAGAACTTCGGAAGGAATCACAAAAATAAAAAGTGAATAATAAGAAAATAAAGGTTAAGGTGAGTTATATTATATCTTGAGTCACCATAATATAGTTTACGTATGTTTTGAGTTACCATAGTTCATTTTACGTAACTTGTGTTTTATAAATTATATTGATATTTCAATTACGTTGATTATTTTTTGAACTCTATTTGTTTAAAAGGAAACCCACGGATATGTTTGTTTAAATTTTAGAAATTATTATAAACAATTATATTTTGTAAGTACCACCGCGGGAATCTCATGCCTTGGAGGACTTAAATAATCATTGGCCTCTGTTTGGTCACTTTGTGGCCCTCTATTTGTTATGGATCCATTGACCTCTGTTCTGACTGACACTCCAACGACCTCTGTTCTGTTCTATTTTGTATCTTGGTTATGATTATTTATTAACATAATTCTGTATTTCAGTTTCTGTCACTTAAATAATTTGTTCAAATTTAGTTATGTTAATGTTTTAACTTAAATAACTATCCATGATTATTTTGTGTCCCTTATACTCTTGATATAATATTCCTCACTCTGCTGTGTGGTTATAGTTGTTACCCTTTCAGGTGATTAGATTTAACGAAGACCTGTAATCTTGTGTAGTGGGATCCGCACAAGAATTTGATGCAGATTTGTTATTTTGTTTTTCTTTTTTTTTTTCTCTTCTTTTTGTTTTTACTGATAGTCTGCCATTGAATAATAAAATAATAAGAGCTCTATGGATGTATTTTCTTTTATCAAAATAGTAGAATGAAATAAATTTTCTGTTTCATTATTTCCTTACTACCACCCTGCCTCTGCATACACCACTCAATTTGTTAAGATTAGAATTAATTAGTAAGTTGTGATTCCAGCCCTAAGCTCTGGGGTTGGGTCGTGATAAAGGTGGTATTAGAGTAGTGGTTTTATTTACCTGCGATGTTAGTCCTTTTATGTAAAAATCTCACGTTTGTATTATGATTAATTCTGGTGATGTAGGAATGTCCGGGTTTAATCTTAATGAGGTATTTTGGGAAAAGCTTGGGGCATAAATTTGAAGGAAATCTTAGCAGATCACCACACCCTCGTCTCACCGGAAGGATGGAGAGACTCGGAAGACATAGTTAGGCGACTATATCCAAGCCTTGCCCAATTGATGGGTCAGCCAATATATGTACAGGTCGATCCTGATGATGTAGCATACTTATCGTAGAGGCAGAGCCGTGCCTACACACGTAGACAATATCTTGGACCTACCTGCATACTTGGCCTTGCCCCAGGATTTGACCACCCTCACTACATAGTGGGCCCTTTGCGCCCAGATTTTGCTAAGAGAAGGGGGAATGTTTATCCCGAAGACTACATATACACTGCCATCCCTATGTGAATTCAATTATAATCTGTCAAATTACATAAGTTATAATATTACCCTACCCAGTTCATTATTATTTGAAAGTAACTCACCTTTGGGTTAGTCTCAATCTCCTAATTATAATTGCAATTAAGAATATTATCGACCTTAATGTTAACCTTTTAACAATTCTTTTATGTACTTCTATATTCATAAGTTTTACAAATCTAGGCCACTTTGGCAGCTATTTGTAGACACCCCATTTTTGACCGACCTTAAGACTCAGACGTCATCGATTGAGCGCTCGATGATAGTGCATGTTGTGCTCATTTTGAGGTTTCAGAGTTTTGGCTGAGAGCCTTGCCTCCGGGCCTCTGAACTCTTTGTGCTTTGGCTCAGTTTGCGGACCAGGCCTTTTTTTCCTTGCCTGAGGGAGGGAGAGGTTTTGTAGACCATCTCTTTGTGGTCGTAGACCATTTTTCCCATTTGGAGACTAGTTTTCGGTTTTTGGAGCCTTCGGTCGCGCGTCTTGACTCGGGACCGCTTAACGTTCTCCGTTTGGCATGGTTTTTGAACCACACCTTGTTGCCTCTACCTAGAGGGACATTGTGGTCCGGGAGACCACTTTTTGTGTTTGTCAGCTAGTTTTCGAGGCTCCCGACTGCGCGCTTTGCCTTCTGAACTTTTGTCTTGCATCCGTTTTGGTTTGTTCTTGGTACAAACCTTATTTTCCTTGTTTGGAAGGTGGTACAAGAGTGGGAGACTAGTATTTCTCCTTGGAGACCACTTCCTGCCGGCCAATTTTCTGATCTGACAACTGGTCTTCTGGGTCTTTGGGCCACCTTTTCTGGTGGGCCACCCCACCCTTGGCTTGTTTTCAATGTGCTGATCGTCTCCCACCATGGCCGACCAGTTGTCTTCTTGGGAGACCACTTAAAGTGGTCGGATGACCACTTGAAGTAGCTGGCCGACCACTTCAAGTGGTCTGCTGCTTTTTGCTACATTTTTGGAGATATTTTCCTCTAGCTGGCACAGTTGGAGGGCACTGAAGCTATCCTCCATACACGTGTATGGAGGGATTGCCTTGAACCTTAGTTTCCTTAAGAAGCTTTGCTTTTGGTTCTCTATAAGAGAGAACCATTTCCTTCCTCCTCTAGGTTCAAAAATTAGAGGTGGGAGTGATACATATAGATTTGTATCTGTATCTCCTTGTTTGATCTTATTTTGTGCATAAAAGTGTCATTTTGTCTCACTTTAACACACAAACACACACTCAAACACCTTGCTTGTGTTGCTGAGGCTTCTTGAAGTTGTTTTTAGTGTTCTTGGGCTGGTTTGAGCTCAAAAAGGTTGTTGGAGTTGCAGTAGTAAAGAAGGTCTTTAAGGTGAGTCTTTAACCCTTAAATCTCCCATTCTTGCTTAAGCTTTTGGACCCTCTTGCATGCTATTTTAAGCTTAACTTCCTACTACAAAAAGTTCTATTTTTGTGTGCTTTAGATCTGTGTTTAAGGTCACTTTTGTGTTTGGGGTTGTTTACCCCCTCTTAGGCCTTGTTTGGCCTTGCTTTTGTGCCTTCTTTGTGAGCCTTTGGGACCACCTTGTTTTGGCCTTCTCACCACTGAAACTCAGAGGAATTTTAGTGGTGGGAAGGGTGTTTTGAGGTCCCAAATGGGAGAGGGTCATCCCCTCTCCTTGTGTCTTCAATACTTGTCTTGAATGCCTCATGTGTGAGCATGTTTGTTAAGCTTATGTTGGCCATATCTTAGCTTATATTTGTGGTTATTTTGCTGTGGCATGCCACTGTTTTTGCTTGGTTTTATCATCCCTTGCATGCTTAATACACTTGTAGTGTAAATCACACAAACTAGTCTTGTATGCTTCATGAAGTAGCATGTCATTCTAGCTTGTTTTTTTTTCCATTTCAGCATGTTTTTGGTGATGTCTTGCCATGTCATACCTCTGTTAGGGTTTGGTTTGGTTAGCCTTTGCATGCTCCTTGCACTTGTAGTGCATTTCCATGAAATAGCTTAACATGCATCATGCTTTGACATGTCATTATAGCATGCTTTTGGCTTTACTTCAAGAAGCTTTTGTCCATGTTTTAACATGCTTTAGCTCTGATTTTGGTTTTTTTGGCCATGCATGACTTGCTTTGTATAGCCATGGTTCAATATAGCTTGCTAGATTTATGCATCAAGTCCACTAGCATGCATTACTTGGACTATTTGAATGATTTGGTATCATTTATAATGTGATTTTAGTCCATGTTTCATGGTCTTGCACTTGCATTTTTGTGCTTTTTTAATGCGTTGCCTTAACATGAGTCATTGTGTATGCCTTCATGGCTAAGCTTGCGAGCCATCATTTCAGTGTGTTTTTGGGGTTATTATGCCATGATATAACTCTGATTTTTGCTGGTTAAGTTATCCCATGCTTGGTCTTAATAGGTGTAGTGTAATCCACCTTATTTACCTTGTATGCATCATGTCTTATGCCCTTCATGCTAGCATGTTTTGGCTTCTTTCTATGCATGTTTTAGACTCATTTTGATATGTTCTAGGACTGTTTTGGGTTGCCTTAGCCATATGCTTCATGTTTTGTATAGCTATAGTACAAGTGCTCTTGCTTGCTTTAAGCTTTGAGCATCATAGCATGCTTCATTTGTGTTGTATACATGATTTGGCATCACTTAACATGACATTTCAGAGCATTTAGGACTGCCATGTTCCCACTTCTTTCATGCTTTGAATGCCTTTGAGTATTATGAATTGTTGCCTTACTTGTAGCCTAATTTGTATGCTTGCATGCCTAGGTCTTTGAGCCTCCATCTTAGCATGTTTTGGTCCATGTTTTGACTTATTTCAGCTCTGTCCATGGTTGGTTCATGCATTTGTGCCATGTATTGCATGTCCCTAGAGTAATCCTCTTTGTTAGCTGTCATACTTTAGGATTCTTGCATGCTTCACTTGCTTTGTTTGAATGATTTGGCATCATTTCTTACCTCATTTCAGTGCACTTAGTGTTGCTACACTTCCACTTTTGTCGCTCTTTGAGCACTCTCGAGAGTTGCGCTCTTAGGCCTCTTTGATAGGCCATTGCATTGTGCATGCTTGTATATGCTTCATGTGCCTTAATTTTTTCACCATTGGCCACTAATTTGGGCACGACTGAGGTCTATCCCTTTTGGTTTAAGTCCATTTAGCATGTTCACTTCCAGGTTGCTTGCATGCTTATCTTACTTCGCATTGTGTATGCTATGTAATCCTTTGCATTGTGCATGCCAAGTTGTTCCTTGCATTGAGTATGCATGTTCCTAACATTGCTAAGTTGCCTTTGAAGCATTGCATTGTGCATGCATGCATTAGCATTGTTCGCATGTCATTAACTTTGTTAAGTTGATCATGTCACATTGCATTGAGTATGCTAATTAGTTGTTTGCATTGAGCATGCCATGTTTTGTGTTGCATTGTGTTTGGAATAGGTGTTAGTCCAAATACGGGAAAAGAGGGACGTTGCATACTTGAAGTGATGAAACGTGCCTCAATTCCCGATCGCCGACGCTCTTGATCATACATGATAGAGTTTTAGGCCTTATGTGTTTACTTGTATATTCATTTTATATATTGAATTGTGCAACTTTGCCTCTCGGCCATCATGCATTGAAATGCGCGATTGGTGGCCTGAGGGTCGAGAACCGCACTCCCTTGAGTTCATGACATGATATGGAGGGTGGTTGTGCACACACACCTTGCAAATACATTGCCATGCCCTTTCTTGCTCTCTGTTTGCGACAAGAAATGGAATTCAATGAATAATCGGTGCCAGAAAAACTAGCTGGCCGACCACTTTTCCTGGTTTTTAACAAAGATAGGTGGTCAGCCATGGCTGCAGACACCAACAACTGGTTAGCCACCCTCCTACAGGTTCCCAAGATGTGTTAGAAGCTATTTGGAGCTTGGTGCAAGGTTTTGAGGACAATTGAAAACAGAGGTAAATCGGGGCATCGCATTGGATTTCTAAACAAGGCGACCGAGCATGCATCCAGTCTTCTCCCTCTGAGAACCTCCTGTTTTATTGCTTTCCTTAGTTGCCATGCTTAGATAACTAGCTTATGCTTTGGTTTGTACCTTTAATAGTTAATGCGTTTAGCTATTTGAATTTGTTTTGTAATAATTAGTTAATTAGGATTCGTTAATTAATTTGTGTTGTAATAATTAGTTTAATTAGCTTAGATTAGCTAGTTAGCTTCTGATTCGGTCTCTCTCTCGAGAGGGCCAATTGTTGTAATAAGCGTGAGTGTGTGTGATGCATGTCTTCCAACTCTCATTTCTTTCTCCCTTTTACTTAACCGCTTACGATGGTTAGTTTTAGGGCATGTTTCAATTAGCATCCTTATGCTTGCATGCTCTGTCTTGCATGCACCGGGTTCGGCGCACCATACTAACTGCATTGTATTTCAATATATCTACTTGAATACGTGTTCAAACAGCATGTTATCAAGTTGCATTTCACACGACATTCTAAATAGCCGAGCCTATCTTAGTTGCATTTTTGCATGTGTTGCATTAGCCATCTTAACATGAACTAGGATCATGCATGATTTCTAACTAGTTCTTTGTTTTGGCTCGAAGTACACTGTAAGTGTTTACACTTTAGCATATTGCATGTGTGTTATTGATTGCCATGAAAGCATGCTTGCCATGAGGCTAACTCCTTATTTGATATAATTGTCTGAATGCCTGTGGATGAAGGTTGGATTACTTAAACTAGAAGCCAGTCACCGACGCCGAGTAGTTTAACTAGAAGCTTTTATTTCTGTACTTTGTACTTTTTGCTTTTTGAACAATGTTAGCTTTAGTTTGGCCGAAGTGCCCTTTTTATACTTTGAACAAGTTGTCTTTTGAATGTAAGCCTCCTCATTTCTTTTAAGTGTTGAATGTCTTCTTTTCTCTTATGTATGTTTTCCACTTTCATAGAATAATTTTGCATGTCTTCAAAGTATACCTTTATCTGTATAACCTCTTCAAAGTAAAATATCTCAGACATAACTTCTAATTGTTTATCTCGGCCTTAGCTTAACACTTGAAAATATTATAAAATTATTTTCGCAAGTGTTGTTTCAAACTTGCCACTTCACTCTCACTTATCAAGACTTCTGTCTTCTATACTTCCCAAGTTTGGCAACTTAGTCATCTTGGCAAGTACGTATGTACTTCCTGCAATATTATCTCAGCTTAACTTTAACTTGTAAATTTTTTAAAAAATTTCAATAGGTGTTAAGCCAACTCTATCTTGTAAATTTTTCTATAAAATTCCAACTCCCAAGCACTTTAAACTTTTACTTATCACTCTCTAGCTCCTTGCCTCCTAATGTGAACTTAAGTTTCATTTATGTCCACATTAAGTACGTATAGTTTTTGCTGAAGTCAGATTCAAACAAAGACTAGCTGAGGTTCTCAACTTTGGTTTCTTTGTTAATCTAACTGAAATGCGCTTAGTTTCATTCTAAGCTTAATTCTGCCGACATGGTAAGGCTATGCTAAACCAACTTACCTCAACTCCAATATATGCAGGTCTAATTTCATCTCTGCCATATAATGAGTCTAAGTTATTTGTCATGTTTCAATCAGAAATATCGTCAACTTAGTTCAACTCTATTATATGCAAGTATAATTCAACTCTGCCATGTAATAAGTCTAAGTTATTCGTCATGTTTCAATCAGAAACATCGTCAACTTAGTTCAACTCTATTATATGCAAGTATAATTCAATTCTGTCATATAATAAGTTTAAGTTATTCGTCATGTTTCAATTAGAAATATCGCCAAAGGATTGGTTAGTCCAATCACACAAATTTTCAAATTCTTAAAAAATCAGGCTAAAAAATTTTGTTACTACCTTGGCTAAGAAAATTATGACATAAACTTCGAAAAAACAAAAAAGTTTAATGACAGAAAAACTTTAAGTTGCAAATGTTCCAAAGTCTTGGCAACTCTTTGCCTTCACTGTCTTCAAGCCGATATGTACCATTGCCGGCTACTGAGATGATTCTATAAGGTCCCTTCCAATTTGGGCCCAGCTTGCCCTCTCTAGGATCCTTCTTGTTGCCAGTCACTTTTCTTAACACTAGGTCCCCAACTTTGAACTCTCTTGGGTTGACCTTCTTATTATACGCCCTAGCAAGTTGTTGCTGGTATGCCCCAACTGAATTGCTACTCTTATCCTTCTGTGCTGATTTCCAACCACACTGCCAAACAGGGAACTCAGTTGAGAACACAAGCAGAATAGATTACGCCTGAACAACCTGTCACAGAAGGATAAGACTCCGGTGGTAGTTCGTCCACCTAGGAGCATTCCGACGATCAAGTCAATACTCAGTTTACCTCTCAAAGATAGCAAATAGTGCTAAACTCACAAGCCATAATACAAAAAGCGTATCTTAAACCCACGAAGGTGCCTTACTTTTATAGCTAGCACTAACCTGATCCTTGTAAAAGTCTAGTTTTAATGGACTCCGGCTTAATGCTTATCTAGGACTCCTGGTCAGATAGAGATAAACTCCCTAAAAGTTTTATCTTTATCCAGACTGAGATCCTTCTCCATTTTAGGACTCTTGTCCTTTACCCGTTCATCTCGGATTCCGATATCTCCGCAGACAACTTCGGCCTAGCCGAGATCACCTTGGCGCCATGACCAAGATACGTGGTACCTCGACTGACACTTTGGTGTTACCTTAGTTACGTATTGTCATTTACAAAATATGCCCCCACAAATGCCTTATATTTTAGGTAGATTTCTTGTTTTAAAGTCTTCCCTCCTAGCATTCTCTGTTATTTGTTTATTTATTTATTTTTAATTTATTTTTATTATTTATTTTTTCTACAAAACCAAACCATCAATCAATCAATCGTTGACCGGCATATCATTTATAAAGTAAGAGCTGGAGCGAGAGCCTCCATTATAAAAACAAAAATGATTGAGGCCTCAAATTTTTTGACTCAAATTTGGCTCGAATTTGAATTTTTTTTTAATTTTTTTTATTTGCTGGGTTGATACTTTGCTT
The DNA here is from genome assembly GCA_025200525.1 of Camellia lanceoleosa. Lineage (NCBI taxonomy): Eukaryota > Viridiplantae > Streptophyta > Magnoliopsida > Ericales > Theaceae > Camellia > Camellia lanceoleosa. The sequence continues at coordinate 180,285,388 of CM045764.1, read as the reverse complement.
GTTATTATTATTATTATTATTATTATTATTATTATTATTATTTTTGTGCAATGTATTAGCCTAGAAAAATCAAAAAAGAAAAAAAAAAAAATGCCATTCGAGGCAATTTCGCGCCTCATTTTCGAGGCCTCAATCAGCCCTCTTATAAAAATACCTTCAAATTGGAAGTGCTTCTGGATTGTACATACATATACATACTTTATGTCAAATTAAAGTTGTATTTGAATATGGAAGATTTGATGAATAAACAAATAAATAAAAAAAACATTAATTTGGGACCATTTGGACAATTAGGCTTCAAGTTCTTTATAAAAGGGAGAAATAACTTGTCAGTGAAATTAAGTAAAAATTATCAAAATTTGATTAATATTAATATTAATAATATCTGTGTGAGTGATTTTCTGACCATACTGCCCTCCTTAGTGATTCAGCGGTAGAACACAGGCAGAATAGATGACACCCTGCTGTCCTGCACAGAAAGAGAAGTTTCCGATCCGCTGAATCACTAAGGAGGGCAGTGTGGTAAGAAAATCACTCACACAATTTAGCGCCGTCTGTGGGAAAGAGAGGAGAATAGATGGCTAATGACGGACAGAAGGATAAGATTGAAGACAAACACTCCTGCTGGGAGTGGGAGACCTATCGACCTCAACACTGAAGGGGACAACCGCAACACAAAAACTCGTGACCAGAGTCACGGAGTGAAAGACGCCGGCCAGGAAGGTGACACATCAAAGACAACAGATCGAAGCGGATACTACAACAAAGATGACCTCCAGGTATGGAAGGATAGATACCTGCGGAAGAACGAAGACCCTTCGGAAGGATGCAAAGACAGGGGACATGGCGTTCCCAAGGAGATGACATTCAAGTATAGAAGAGCTCAACCTAAGTGAGCGGATCACGGATTCCAGATCCGGATCCGAGAAGACATCATCTCGGCCTAGATGAGTAGGCCCGAAAAGACAAGAGCGCCTAAGTGGCAGATCACGGATTCCGGATCCGGATCCGAAGACATCAACTCGGCCTAGATGAGTAGGCGAAAAGACAAGAGCTCACCTAAGTGAGCAGATCACGGATTCGGATCCGGATCCTAGAAAACATGATCTCGGCCTAGATGAGTAGGCAGAAAAGAAGAGCTCAAACCGGTGAGCAGATCTAAGAAGATAAGATCTCGGCGCTTAAGTCAGAAGAGAAGAGCACAATGACGGATCTAAGATCGAGAGGATAAAAAGGAAACATGAAGATCGGACTAAAGTTGGCCGGGTTGAAAACCCCAGCTTGAATCCAAGAAGATGCTTAACCGTAGTTAAGACCAAGAAGATGCTTAACCGTAGTTAAGCCGAGAAGATTCTTAACCGTAGTTAAGACCAAGAAGATGCTTAACCGTAGTTAAGCTGAGAAGATTCTTAACCCGAAGTTAAGACCAAGAAGATGCTTAACCGTAGTTAAGACCAAGAAGATGCTTAACCGTAGTTAAGCCGAGAAGATTCTTAACCCAAAGTTAAGACCAAGAAGATGCTTAACCGTAGTTAAGACCAAGAAGATGCTTAACCGTAGTTAAGCCGAGAAGATTCTTAACCGAAGTTAAGACCAAAGATTCCTTAACACTTGTTGAAATTTGTAGCAATTTACAAGTTGTTAAGCTGACAAAGATTCCTTAACACTTGTTGAAATTTGTAGCAATTTACAAGTTGTTGAGCTGAAACCATTCCTTAACACTTGTTGAAATTTGTAGCAATTTACAAGGTGTTAAGCTGACAAAGATTCCTTAACACTTGTTGAAATTTGTAGGAATTTACAAGTTGTTGAGCTGAAACCATTCCTTAACACTTGTTGAAATTTATAGCAATTTACAAGTTGTTAGGTGACAAAATTCCTTATCACTTGTTGAAATTTGTAGCAATTTACAAGTTGTTGAAATTTGAAACCGATCCTTAACACTTGTTGAAATTTGTAGCGATTTACAAGTTGGAGCTAAACCGAGATCATTCCTTGTCTATCGCTTGTTGAAATTTGTAGCAATTTACAAGATGAAGATAGATCGAGTTCATGGAGTAACACTTGTTGAAGTTCTGTATGAATTTACAAGTTGGTTAAAACGAGATGATGCTTAACCGAAGTTAAGCCGAGACTTATAGCAATCTACTGGTTGGTTAAACCAAAGAAGATGCTTAACACTTGTTGAAATTTGTAGCAATTTACAAGTTGAAGTTAAGCTGACATGAGAGCATCTGTTGAAATTTGCAGCAATTTACAGGTTGAAGTAAAAGCTAATTTACAAGCAGAGTTAAAATCGAGAATGAAGAATGGCTTAAACACTTGTTGAAATTCTAAGAAAATTTACAAGTTAGAGAGCGCACAAAGTTAAATGTCGGCAAAAGATTCGCCGGAGTCAAACGTCGTTTTGGTTAGAACAGAACCGCTAAGTGCGCGCCAGAAGTGGTGACCAGAATTGTGAAAGGAATAAATGCTTCAAGAAACAACAATGATAGTTTGCAGAGGCCAAGAGAAAGAGGGTCTAAAGGGGGCGAATTAAATACCAGAAGTTTTAATACATCGGCAAAAGAAGAACACATCAGGTCTGTGACTACGGCATGAAGCCAACTTTCCTAAAATGATCCTAAGTGCAACTTATGTTCACATTAGGGGGCAGGGAGAAGATGCAGGGGGAAGGAATGATAATTAAGGAGCAAGGAATGTTAACACTTGTTGAAATTTTTGAACAAAATTACAAGATGAGTTAACCGAAGATTGTGAAGTCTACCACTTGTTGAAATTTGAAGCAATTTACAAGTTTGGTATAGCTGAGATAACACTGAAAGACGTTTCCGAGATATGATCATCCGAGATGACCAACTAGCTTGTTAAGAGCTGAGAAGGTTGGCAAGTACAAAAATGAAGACCTTAGAGAACTGAGATGATGAAAGCAAGAACGTCGGACTGATCTGCTTCGACGAACGACGATGGTTCAGCCTCGGCAGTCAATTTGAGGAGCTTCTCTACCGTTATCTCGGCATCAATTTCAAGAAGGAAGCAAAACTACTTGGCATCAGCGGCAGGTTGTGTCTCACCCCCAAAAGACAGTTGGAAAGAACTTCTCAGCAGTCTTCTCAGCCACGAGCTCAGCATCAATCTCCTGAAGAGTTTGATCAAAGCTCTTCTCGGCGATTGGCACCTCAGAGATTGAAAACAAGAATCTGGAAAAAGACACAGAAAACAATTCGTAATCAAGAATGATGATAAAGCTATCAGGAAATCAAGACAAAAATATTGCGCAGTGTGTCAAGCCAAGAACGATGGCGAAATCAGCAGATGTGTGAGCGATGTGTATTCAAGAAGATGAATTGGAAACAACGGGTAAAAGCAAGAATGATGATTAACAAATGAAGCGAGCTCCTTGGAAAGCAACAAGAAATAAAAAATCGGGAGAGGAACAGGGCTTACTAGAAAGAGGGAAGCCGGAATGAGAATTGCAAGTCGGCGACGGATGCGAAAATAATGAGAATGACGTAAGCTTCACCGGCGGAAAGAGCGAAGCGATTCGCGAGCTTGAAAGCTTGGAACAATGACGGATTTAAGCAAAAGAGCTAGAAAGGAAAAAAGCCAGAGGATTGAATGAAAAAAGAGAAAAATCAGAGTCAAGAAGACGACAAAGTTCAAGAATAAAGCTAAGTGCACAGGCACTAAGTGAGTATGTGAAGAACAAGAAAGTAATGACCCAAGCACGATGCTAGCAACAGAAAGTGGATATGGCAAAAACAGTGCCAGGCATTCAAACAATTCAAAATTTGAAGATAGACGAAAATAGAAGGCAACAGATGGCAAGTAAACAGATTCAGAAGAGTTATGAAAGATTGAGCTTAATAGGAAATAAAGAGTTTATGAACCTACCAAGAGAAATGAACGCCGATATGAAAATCGCCGGAGTCAAATAGATGACTGGAAATCAAAAACCCACCAGAGAATATGAATAGAGCAGTTGCAAAGCTCTTTGAGTTTATGAAATTAATGAAACCAGAAACCTCGGCTAGAAGGTATGATCTCGAATAGCTTGGAAAGCATGAAGCTTGATACTTGACAGAAGTGGACAGAAAAGTCCAGGAAACTTTGAGGTCGGTGAGTTTGATCAAGGACAGAGGGACACAGATGAACGAACAGTATAGGTTCCATCACCTCAGAATGCCGAGGTAATAGAACCTAGGGGAAAGTTGTGAGGATATATTTTCTGAGTACCAACACGTGGCAAGGTGACGTCGACGTGTCAGCCGAGATGCCACGTGTCCTGGTCGTGATGCCGAGGTGATCTCGGCTAGGCCGAGGTTATCTCCGAAGATATCGGAATTCGAGATAAGTGGATAAGGGACAAGAGTCCTAGAATGAAGAGGGAACTCAACCTGGATATGGACAAGAGTCCTAGATTGGGAGAAGACTTTAGTTTGGGTAAAGATAAGACTCTTAGAGAGTTTATCCTAATCCCACTGAGAGTCCCAGATTAGCAGTAATCCTGAGTCCATTAGGGCCAGGCTCCTATTGGGACTAGGATTGTATTGGCTATAAAAGAGAAGCACCCCCATGGGTCTAAGGTATGTTTTTTATACTCAAGCTTGTGAGTTGAATACTTGATTATCTTTGAGAGATATACTGACTTGATCGTCGGAGTGCTCCCGGGTGGAAGAACCACCATCGGAAACTTCTCTTTCTGTGCAGGACAGCAGGGTGCCATCTATTCTGCCTGTGTTCTACCGTTGAATCGCTAAGGAGGGCAGTGTGGTCAGAAAATCACTCACACAATATCATTATCAATAATAATTTTAAAGATTATCACTGATTGATAATTTCCCCTTATAAATGAAGATTACAATTATTCATTTAGTTCCACATCGGTTCACAGGAAGATGGTAACCTTTTGATTCTGTTAAAGTCATTCCAAAGTGGCCGCTTGTATATGTATGGCTAGTTATTTTGTTTTATTTTATTTCGTTTTTTTTTTTTTTTTTTTTATTATCGGCGAGAGTAAATTATTAGTTGGTAGTTGTTAAATTAGTATCTATGTAAATTAGTTTTTTTACCCTTTGTAAAGTACTAAATTGAACCCATAACCTCTCCTTATGAATTAAATTCTTAAAAAAATTATGATAACCAATTAAATTAGGCTTAATTGATTTACATATGTATAGCCGGTGCATGGGCTATAGTACCATGTAGGCTTTGGCTATCGTAATTAAGCTGAAAGATTAAGATAGTGTTTGGTTGAATTTTTTAAATATGATTTGAGAATAGAGTTGTATTTTGAATTTGTGAGTTTTGAAATTATGATTTAAGTGTAGCAAATTTGTTTTGTGAATGAGTTTTGAAAATAGTTTTGAATTGGGTGGAAAATTTTTGATGTGAAATATGATGTTTAATACAAAAACTTATAACTCATAATCAAACACACAACTCAATTCTATTCAAAGTTCATAAAAAATTTTAATAAATTTTGAATATTTTTTATTTAAAATATAAAAAAATAATAGGTGCCAATTATAAAAAAAAAAAAAAAAAAACGCACTGTTCCAGTCAACTGACTGGACATCTAGGAGGACGACTAATTAGTCTAAATTTTCTCACATTGGAAAGAATTTTTAAAAGTGGGTGTTAAATTAACATTTGAAAACTATAAATAAATAAGACACTCAAACGTAGGGGTATAAATATGTTTGGAGATCTCTACCAAATAAAGCCTAATATTTTAATTATATTTACTTTTTGTTTTAGTTTTTTGTAACTAACTTTTGCAGTACAAAATAAAAAACTCCTTTTATCTTTTTATATATAAATAAACTTTTGTGATTTAAAGTAACATGGTAAACGTTACACATTACATTATAAAACCTTACGCATTATTTAATTTTTATAGTCAAGTTATATACAAACCTTACACATTACATTAAAAAACCTTACACATTATTTAATTTACTTTACACATTACATTATAAAACATGTAAGGATGGACTTACACTACAACAAAAATCACTTTTCGCGACTAAAATTGCAGTTTTCGTTGCTAAAAGTAGTCCAATTGGCGACTAAAATTGAATTAGTCGCCAAAATTGATCACTTTTGCTGACTAAAAGAGTTTAGTCACCAAATATAAGGGTTTTAGCGACTAAAAGGCAGTTTAGTCGCTAAATATAGGGGTTTTAGTGACAAAAGATTGTTTAGTAGCCAAAAGTCATAGTTTTTGGCGACTAAAATAATTTAGTAGCCAAAAGTGATGGTTTTGGCGACTAAAAAACAGGTTAGTCGCTGAATGTGCAGGTTTTTGGCTACAAAAAAAAATTAGTAGCTAAAAACTGACAATTGCCGACTAAAACAGGTTTAGTAGCCAAAAGGTGACATTTTTGGCGACTAAAAACAGATTTAGTCGGCAAAACTGCTTTATTTTTAAACGGAACTTAATTTTTTAGCGACAAAAAATAATTAGTAGCCGATAATTATAGCATTGGCGACTAAAAATTTATTTTAGTCGGCAAAAGTGGCCTAAATTTGTTTTTAATAAATCATTTATTTTTTACATAAATTATATTGGATAAAAATAATTATATTTATAAATATTGTTTTGTATTAATATCGGACAATATACTATATAAATAATATATATTTCATATATATTCATGTGATGTGTAATGGCATAGTGGAGGGAGTGTGTTGTTAAAGGTTTAAAATGTTGGACGGTTGCTATGTTCGTAACTCGTAAAAGCTTGAAGAAAAATGGGATTTTTTTTTTTTTTCGAAACACCTTTCATGACTAAAAATTTAGTCGCCAAAAGTCTTTATTTTGGCGACTAAACGGTTTAGTCGGTGTTTGATTGAGTATTGGCGACTAAATTATTAGTCGGTAAACGTATGATGTTCAAAAGTGTAAAACACTATTGGCGACTAAATTATTGGTCGCTAAAGACTTTTTTGCCGACTAAAACAGGTTTAGTCGCCAATACCTCCCGCGACCATTTATTGGCGACAAAGGCAGCGACTAAAAATTTTTGTCGGGAAAACCAAAAACTCGACTTTTAGCGACCAAAAATGGACCTTTGGCGACTAAAAATTTAGTCGCCAAAGGTGATTTTTCTTGTAGTGTTAGAGGGGGTTTAAAAATACCATTTATTATAATAATATTAGTTATAATTATTTATAAATTATAGAGGTCTCCACTTTTAAGTTTTTCTTCTTTAACAAATTTTAAGGAGTCATGCTCTCTAGATTTTTAAAAAAGTTTAAGTGTTTGCCATTCTATATCTATGAAATATGGAATCAGAATAAAAAAATTTTAAAAAAATGAACAAAATATAATTAAAAAAACAATTTCTTATAACTAGTATTAAGCCTCAGTATGTAAAGAACAAAATAATACAATATTTTATTTTAATACAATAGTTACTTGATTATGTTAATTGAAAAAGACATTATACAATATTTTAATATTGATTTTATTATGGATATTTTTATTGACATGAAATAATGTCGAGTACAACAACTAAACATACATTGCTTTAGTACATAGATTATTTTATAGTTGCTATCTTTTGTAACTAAATCTAAATACAAAAAATATGCTATTTATATATATTTTCATCTTATTTTCATTTTTTATATTAATAGAAATTGATTATAATTCATACTTTCTTTTTCAAATTTTTGTTAATATATAGATATTCACGCCCCTTGTATGAAAAGTCTGGATCCATCCTTGAAAACATGCGAAGATAAACAAAGATCAAACAAATGATCCACGTCAAGTGACATTATAAAACCTTACACATTACATTATTTAATTTTTATAGCCAAGGTATATAGAAAATGAGATAATATTCTATAGGGCTTAGCAGTATATTATCTACATTAAGTTTGTTTAGAATTAAAATAGGTGCCTTAACTCTACATCTTGGCTCCTGTTCCCCTCCCATCTCTTCTGCTCTTTGTTTTTTATCCTCTTTCTTTTGATTGGTTCCTTATCAACCAGATGGTGTGCTTGTATTTGATTGAGCCTCTCTCACTGGTGCCAACCTTATTGGGATTAGTTTGAGAGCTTTGATACTCTTTGCACCCCCTCTTCTTTATTATTGTATCTTTGTTTTTCATTATTATAATTAATAAAGTTTTCTTTGCCGATCCAAAAAAAAAAAAAAAAGTCATCTCTTTCAAGATATATATATATATATTAGAGTTATTTCTATTCTTTTCTTTTGTTTAATTGTTTCTTTTCTCTACTTTGAAGCTTTGTTGGGGGATAGAGAATGAGGAACTAATTTATATCTTTTTATATATAACAATATTTAACTGAACTTAACCCATGTTGTCAGTGTAATCGGTTATGGAACCTTCTTTTCTACTTGAGGTGGTAAAAAATATGTTCACTACAAGAAAAAAACACATTTGGCGAAAAGTCGAATTTTTAGTCGCCAAAAGTCGGGTTTTAAGTTTCCCTAACTAAATTTTTTAGTCGCCGGTGTGGTCGCTGAAAAACTGTCGCGAAAGGTATTGGCGACTAAAAAACTTTTAGTCACCAAAAACCAAGTCTGTAGCGACTAAAATTTTCATCGCCAAAGCTCATTTATATTTTTTAAATTATACATTTGGCGACTAAATTTTTAGTCGCCAATAGTGAATTATTATGTTTTAATTTATACATTTGCCGACTATTTTTTTCGTCATCAATACTGAAGCTTTTGGCGACCATCCATTTTAGTCGCCAAAAGTCGATTTTAGAAAAAAAAAAAATTACCCTCTGCTGTTCCCAAGTTTTGAACCACCAACCTTCCACATTCTAAACCTTTAGCAACACACTTTTTCCACTATGCCACAATAACACCACATGAATATATATGCAAAATATATTATTTATATAGTATATTGACTCGTATTAATATAAAACTATATATATGAACATAATTATTTTTATTCAATATAATTTATGTAAAAAATAAATTATTTATTAAAAAAAAAAGGAAGCCACTTTTGGCGACTAAATTTTTTTTTAGTCGTCAAAAACCTTAGTTTCGGCTACTACCAATATTTTAGCCACTAAAAAAATTAATTTCCACCTAAAAATAACCACTTTCGGCGACTAAACTTAATTGTAGTTGCCAAAACCTCTACTTTTGCCGACTAAACTGAATTTTAGTCGCCAATTGTCCATTTTTAGCTACTAAATTTTTTTTAGTAGCCAAAAACCTTTACTTTTGGTTACAAATTTTTTTTTTTGTCGGTAAAACACCTATAATCGGCGACCAAACTATTTTTTAGTCCCCAAAACCTATACTTTTGGCTACTAAAATTGTTTTAGTCGCTAAAACCCATATAATCGGCGACTAAACTGATTTTTAGTCGCCAATAACTATACATTTGGCTACTAAACTGTTTTAGTTGCCAAAAGTCTTCACTTTTGGCTACTAATTCAATTTTAGTCGCCAATTGTCCTACTTGCAGCAACGAAATTTATATTTTTAGTCGCTAAAACTGCTTTTTCTTGTAGTGGTTTTACAATTTTGTGTAACACATAGGCGTTGTGGTTGAGTTAATATGGTGTATTATTTCATATATTATTAGGTAAATTACCAACACCCCTTGAGATTTGACTAAAATATGGATTGCTTTTGAGGTTTTGAAAATTATAAATTGCCCCATGAGATTTATATATGCATAAGAAATGAGAAGGCAATTTATTATACAAATATAAACTTCAAGGGACGGAATGTAATTTCTCAAACCTCAAGAGAGAATATGTAATTTAGTCAAATCTTAAGGGAGATGTTGGTAATTTGTCCTATATTATTTGTTATTTATAAAATAATATAGTGTGTTATTAATTACACTTTATTAAGCGTGACTCTTATTAACGTGAATGCTCAGAATTAAAATCAGTGTGTTTGGTTTGAGTTTTTTGAATGAAATTTTTTGAAAATTAAGTTTTTTGATTTTCGTGTTTTTTTTATTTTTTTTTATTTTTAGTGAATATTTTTTAAATTTTATACATTTTTTTTTTACTTTTTAAATGCACCTTACTTAGATGTATCTAAAAAATAAAAAAAAATTTGAAAAAATATTTTAAAAAATTAATAAATACATAAAAATATAAAAGATATACTGAATTCTAGTATTTTTTTGTATTTTGAATATTTAGTAAATTTTTAAAAGGTTTTCTTTACAAATTTTTTACTTTTTAGATACATCTAAGTTAGGTATGTCTAAAAATTTTAAAAATTTCTTAAAATATTAAAAAAATTAATAAAAATAAAAAATATATAAACAATAAGACAGTAAAATTTCCTAAAAAATGTTTTTTTGAAAAGTAAAACTAAGCATGGTGAATGAGATGTTAATATAAGAGAATTGTAATTTATATTTGCACATGGGCATTCTCGTTAGTTCTACATAGGGATCCAATGGCATTTATTTATTTATTTATTTTGACCCAGCGGCGACTCGTCATTTAGTGGAAGGGCAGTAGTAGGACCTCGGCAAATTGGAGACACGAATGTCTCGAATTTTTTTATTTTTTATTTTTTATTTTTTTGGAAAGGTAGCTATCAGAGGTGGAGACACATGGGGCCTAAGGAGGGCACGTGCTTCCCTGATTTTTGAAATATTTTTTTTAAATATAAAGAAAATATTTTAAATAAAAAATTTTATAAAAATATTATTTAAAGTGAAATGTTAATGATATTTTTAAAATTATGAGAATAATAATTATTATTTTGATTGAAGTAAAGAGACTATGATAAGTTATATTATTATTTATGAAAATTTAAATATAATGGTGATGTCTATCATTATTGACATGCAAACATAATTAATCTCAAAGAAGATATAGAATTTATTGGATTGTTAGTTATATTTGGCATGTAAATTTTATCCTCCATGTGTTTCTTTCCATTTATAACTGAAATGACCACTATATAAATTATAATCAAGCAACACATCTTTAATTATAAGAAAAATTAAAAAATTAAAAATTACAATAAGTCATAACTAATATGAAAATGAGTCATAACTAACTATTATTTGATATATAGTTATAACCAAAATTACAATTACAAGAAGTTATAACTAAATTATATCTAATACTATAATATGTCATAACTAAAGACCACGAAGATCATAATTGTGACATATGATAGATACTTTTTTGCGGTATGTTTTATAGAATTTCTCTACTAAAATATATCATTTCTATCTCAATTTATCTTCTTTTTTAATTTTTCAATCTACCTATAAAATAGTTACTCCCCAATATTTAAATAAAATTTAATTTCAAATCCTTTAATTTAAAATTCACATTTATCTAAATGGACTTTTAATATTTAAGTTTAGTAATATCTCATTGTTGTTTATTATGAAAAAAAAAAAATCAATATTGTTATTAATTTGTGCCCCCACTTCATTGAATTTTTTATTACGCCACTGATAGTTATGTAGGGGTGTGCTAAAAAATTAGACATTGCACTAACTCAGTCTGTGTGATTTGATAAGGTGAGTGAGTTGGATTGAACTGGTTGGGTGATAAAATTGACTGATCAGTTAGACTGCTTGTTAAAATTTATTAATTCCATATCATTTTGTACGAGTCTCTACTATATTTTTATTTTAAATGAAGAAAATTTAGAGGAAATTGAAATGGCTTTGGTATTGTGTATGCAGAAAAAAAAATGTTTTTGGTTGGCTGATTTTTTTTGCATAAACAATACCAAAAAAAAAAAAAAAAAAAAAAAAACAACAACGTAACCACCCTTTCAAAAAAAAGAAAAAAAAAACTAAAAAAAAATCTAATTTTTTGACACACTCCTACATATAATCATCCTTAAAAAAAAAAAAAAAAATCAATCCAACGCAACCCAACAAATAAATAAATACATAAATAAATAAAATAATAATAATGACCAAACCAACAAACATTCAAGCCTCGATTTGTCAAGGCGCCAAGCATTAGTCTTAGTGGAAAGTCCAATTCCGTTTTTGATTTTAACTTATCAAACACAAACTCAACCTCCTATCTAAGAAAGGACAAAACACAACCTCAACCTAAATAGCTACAACTATTACTCTGATGATACTGTTATTGTAGCATGAATTTATAAGAGTTGAGTGTTTGAACTTATGGTGATATATTGGCCTCTTTGAAATCAGAACTCAATGATCATTTATTTTTAAAATCTATCAACTGAATATCTTTTCAAATTAATAAAATACTTCAGTTTTTAGATTTCAAAATAATCATACATCTCACAATCTTATTTCTTTAAACAAACTATCGCATGTTGATGTATGTACCACAACTTCTAATATATAGATAGATAGATAGATCACGTTTGACAAACCTTGCTAAAATTGTATTTAGTTCAAAAGATCAAAACTTACAACCATTGCGATTTGGTACAACATGAGAAGAAGAACCAGAATGCATATATTACAACTAGTGATGAATTTGTATCGATCTCACAAAAGATAAGTTGAGATCACGAGATGGTGCAAGGATGTGGGCATGTTTCGTAAACTAACGGTGGCGGTGGATTAGGGTAGTTATGAATATATGGAGGTGAAGCCCAAAGCACCGAGTGGTTGTTGCCTTGTGGTGCCTCATCTTCTCCTGGATTCTCTCCTTTCTGTAGGCTTTCTAGTTTTGCATGTTTGCACACCTTCCTCCTAATTGACTTGGTTAACTTAACCGCATCAATCCCATATCCCCTAATCTCTTCTTGATCTCCCCCTATTTTTGCCACTGAATTCACACCTATTCATATCATCATAACAAACCAATGTCAATCCATGGCTTCTTCATGCATGAATTTTGATTTTCTGTTCCCGTATCCCAAAACATGAATATATACAAAAAAATTTAAAAGAGAAAATCCCGTAAAATATAATAAATCTCACAAGTTTGATATAATTATATTGAAGTTCTTTAAAGTTTTAATTCACATAATATTTAATTTCCTATTTTCATCCGTAATTCACTAATCATATGGATTAAAAATTATGCTGTCACATATTTTTTTCTATTAAAAGACATACTATGTCTTGTTTATCTTTATATTTTCACAATATCTGCATTAATTTTTATCTATTTTTAGTCTAATAGAAAGTTTCATGTTATTATACCAAAATTATGAGACTTGTCATATTTTGTTTAAACTTAGGGTAAGTCCATGTAATTTACCCATATATATACACAAATTATATTAATGGTCCATGTAATTTACTTCTCTTATTAATCTAGTCCATTTAGTTTCAATTATATTAAAATTTTCTTTTAATTTTTCAATGATATTAATTTAGTCTAATTGATAACTTCAACTAAGAAATGGAATAGCAATTAAGGATAAAATAGTCAATTCAAAATGAAATTGGATCTTTAGAAATTGAGAAGAGTGAATAGAATATTTTATTTCCTTTGATTTTAGTCTAATTTCTAATGAGCGTTATCAATTAGATTAAATTGATATAACGTGAAAAATTTAAAAATAAAATTGATACAATTAAAGTTGTAATGATTAAATTAACATAAAAAGTAAATTACATGTACTATAAATGTAATTTGCCTAAGATATATATATATATATATATATATATGGCTCCATTTGATTAAAAAGAAATAAATGATAGAAAATGAAAATAGTAGAAAGTGAAGTGAAACAAAGAAAATGAAAAAAAGATATATATATATATATATATTTGTATAAATTTGATTAGAAGGAAAATTTTGTAAAAAAATAGAAATTTTAATTGTAAGTAACTACTTGTATAACAAATTTAAATTTTCATATATTTTTCTGTGTTTTTTTTTTTTGTAAGAAACTAGAAATTTTAATGTAATGCTATCATGAGTTGCACAAAAAAAAATTATATTTTCTTGTAACTTCCACCATTTTCATAGTAAACAAACTCAAAAATAAATATATTTTTTTTCCATTTCCCTCATTTTTCATTATTTTTGTCCTAACCAAACTTAACCCAAGGTTTAAATTTGCAATTAAGAAGTGAAACTGGAGTATATATGAATATGAGGTATACCCTGAGTCTTAGTAGCAATCCGCATAGCTTTTGATCTATGTTTCTCGCTGTTCAGTTGCATGGTTATAACAATCCTTTGCTGCAAAAGAGTAAATCAACCAACATGTCAGTATTAAACTATATTATATATATACTTATATAAATGCATGCATGTTATTATTAGCTAGCTCAAGAAAACATGATAATAAGTGGTAGAGAAGTCTACCCCCATCATGATCGATAGTATTTCAAGATATATAGCAAGTTTTCTTTTTGTTGGATTTTCTTTTCTTTTCTTTTCTTTGAAGTTATGTTGGGGGTAGATAGAGTGAGGAAAGCAATTGATCTCTTTATATATATAAGAGAGTGTTTGGTGGAAAGACAAGAAAAGCGAGTCTAAAACACCTGTGCTGAGGTTTTCGACGAAATTCGTGGCAACGCGGTTATGTTAGGTGAGGTATTGCAAATAAAATTATTGTACTGGACTGTGTGCTCGCTTTAATCTTTAAAGAAAAGAAAGGAAAAGAAAAGAAAAGAAAGACACGAATTACTTATGTAGTCAGTATTGCAAACATTTTCAATGACTACGTCAATATATTGTTAAAATTGAAAAAAAGATTACATCATTGTTAACTTTTATTTAGGGTCAAATTATTTAGAATGAAATATGTAAAAAGTGAAGGAAAGAGAAAAAAAAAAAAAAAAAAAAACTTTTATGAGTTTATTTAGCTTAAAAGTAGTTTTCTTGTACAACTCATATTAGTATTGTAACTAATTTTTAATTTTTTGTAAAAAACACAAGAAAAATTGAATGTGAGCTATCTATAACCAAACTTCTAAATTTTTCTTTTTTTTTTTCTTGCAAAATTTTCATCTTAATTAAATGTTTGATAAAAATATTGGTAAAATATTTGAGGTTCTTAAAATTACTTAAATAATTAATAAGATAAAATATCACATTCAATTCATAAATATTTTTATTTTTTCTCTTACCATCATCAAATCAAGGCTTATTTTGGCAAGTTAGTTAAAAGTAATTTTTTTTGACTTTTTGACTTTTTTAAATCACATCAATTCTCTATTCTTTTACACATTTTCATGAAAAAAAAAAAATCAACTTTTAATCTCCTTCCCAGAGTAAAACGAATTATAAAAAAATCAAACAATTTATCAAATATAATTATTTTAATCAAATTAAAATAATAAAAAAAATCAATTAACCAATTAAAATAACAAACTTCTTAAACAAAGTCACAGAGATAGGCAGAAAGAGACCTATATATATATATATATATAGAGAGAGAGAGAGAGAGAGAGAGAGAGAGAGAGAGAGAGAGAGATTGCATGGCACATCATGCAATCCATGAGGTTTCTTGAAGCAATTTGCACCAATTCTCCTATATTCTCATTAAGGCTCAAAACATTATATATATATATATATATATATATATTTTTAGATTAAGTAAAATATATTTTGGGATGTCACAACTCATATTAGTATTGTAACTAATTTTTAATTTCTTGTAAAAAAACACAAGAAAACACGAGAAAAATTGAATGTCTGAGTTATGTATAAACTTTTAAATTTTTCTATTTTTTTCTTAAAAAATTTTCATCTTAATCAAATATTTGTAACAAAATATATATTTTTTTTCTTTCACTTCGCTTTCTACTAAAATTTTCTTTGTAATTAAACGGAGCCCTAGGAAACCTTCTTTTTTACACGAGGTAAGAGGTAATAAAAAGAGAGCGACAGAATATTTTAAAATCGACAGTAGTTGTATTCTTAATAAATCTATTTTGTGAATTTAAATTCTAGTTTTTTAATTTCTTTCAATTTAAACTATTTGTCTATTTTTGTTAAGTAAAACTGACAAAAAATAATATTTTAATTATTAAAATTAATTGAAAAAATATCATTTTAGACATTTTTCATACACCTATATTAAGTATAGTGATTAAATTACATTTTTTATTGTTAATTTTATTTAATGGAAATAGGTAAATAATTGACATTAAAAATAAATTAAAATATTAGAATTGGAATTGACGAAATAAAAACTCAAAATTTATTTTGTTATAAGACTCAAATCTTAGATTATTTTTTTTTTAATTTGTCTAATAATTTTTAAAAATTTAAAAATATTTTTTTAATTTTTAATTTTATCAAACTAGTTCTTAAAATGTTCTAAAAACTCAATCAATTCTTTTTAATTCGACTACTTCCCGGTAGTGTCTCTTTAAGTTTGAATGCATTTAAATTTCCAGAAAAACTGCTTTCTAATTGGTCCCCATAATCATATGCCAGGAATTTTCAAAGTATGGAATTCTCCTACGTTGAAATCCGCATGGCTTTTGATCTATGTTTCTCGCTGTTTCAGTTGCATATTTATAACAATCCTTTGCTGCAAAAGTAAGTCAACAAACTTGTCATGTCAGTACTCAGCAGCGTATATGCATGCATGTTATTGGCGTAGTTCAAGAAAACAATGATCAATAGTGGTAGAGAAAAGTCTACCTTCATCATGATTCATAGTATTATTTCAAGATATATAAGCGGCTTTTTGGAAATAATGGTAAAAAGTTAGTTTTTTAATTTTTTAGTTTTTTTTAGTTAAAACAGTAATTTTTTTTTTTATCTAAAATAATCTAGTTTTTTGTCAAAAAAATCACCAAAAAAATCAAAAAATCAAAAATTAACTTTTTATCAACTTTTCAAAAAAACCACATACCAAGTTGAATTTTCTTTCCTTTTCTTTGAAGATATATGTTGGGGATAGAGAGTAAGGAAGGTTATTGATCTATTCAGGGACGGAACTAGGATTTCATTATCGGAGGGGCCAAAAGAAAATAACTTTTTTCACCATATACACAAAACATACATATATGTATAATATGATATATATAAATTATATATACATAAAAAAATTTTAAATACCATGGAAACAATTTCTAATAAGATGAAGTTGTTTTTTTGGTGTAAAATAGAAAGAGAATTCAAGATGGAAGAAGAATGACATTTTTTTTTTTTTATATTGGGGGGCCATTTTATGTATAAAATGATATATATATTTTCAAAATTCAATGGCAAACAATAATTTTCAAAGAAACAGGGGGGCCATGGCCCCCTATAGTCTTCTCCTAGTTCCGTCCCTGGATCTATTTATATATATATATATACAACTTTGATTGGTAGCTCGAAATCCCCTCCCCCGAATCCCCCTAATTTCCATTTACAGTAAACTGTTTTTTTTTTTTTTTTTTAACTTGCCTTGCCTTTTTTTTTTTTTTGCCAAAAAAGGCAATTCGGGGGTTCGGGGGACCCCCCCTCTCGAGCTCCCACTCTTTTCTCATATATATATAAGAGCTAGGGGAAGGAAAAGAAAAGCAAGTGTGAAATGACTCCTGCTAGATGACGTTTCGACGAAATTCGTGGGTACGCTGTTGTGTTAGGTTTATTGGCCACTAAGATTAATATTAGATACCATAAAAAAATTTTATGAAATATTTTATGAAGAATTTTTATTATTTAATTAATGTGTGGTATTTTTTATATAAATAATCCAACGATGAAAATTTTTTTATAATTATTTTTATGATTATTTTTTATAATACTTAACATGATTCATTAAAATTAGTTGTGTGGACTTTATTTTGACTTTGACCAAACAAAAAAACACAAAAGGACATTCCAATGACTGCGTCAATTTATTATTTTTGACCCAACAAAAAACACAAAAGTACATTCCAATGACTTCGTCAATTTATTATTAAAAAGATTAATGTTAGGGCTTCAGGAAAGGACGTCAGGAAATGGTTCAGGAAAATTATCTTACCGGTAAGAGAATTCTCTTACTGGTAAGAAACCCATCACGTTTCATTTTTTTCCTTAACGTGATGGGTCTCTTACCGGTAAGAGAATTCTCTTACCGGTAAGATAATTTTCTTGAAGCTTTTCCTTAAACTTTTTTCCTGAAGCATAGCATTACTGTATTAAAAATATAAAGAGACAAGCATTAAAGAGAAGTTTGTTTAAAAAAAAAAAGAAAAAAAAAAAGCATTAATGAGAAGCATTACACACTGGTTTTACGGACAATTAGCCCCCAGGAAAGTTTATCTAAACCCCTGTTCTCTTTAGTTCTTTCTCTGTTGGATTAAAGTTTCAAATACGTCTCGTTTGGCAATTTAATTTTTTAATTTAAAAATTAAAAATTTGTTTAAAAATCTAACATCTTATATCAAAAAATCAAAAATTTATTTTTACTCTATTTTTTGTATATCTTTTCTAAAAAATTAAAAAATTATCCTAAACATATGTCTAATTTTTTTGACCTGAAATTTTAGTTAAAAAATTAAAAAATTATTAAAATGCCATGTTTCCAGACAAGACCCTTAGTCATGGCATATTTCATTTTGGGTGCTCGGTCGCTAGGCATTGAATCATTCCACTTTATTTCTTAAGATTAATGTTTTTTGACATGTGCTAAAATAATACATATTGTTTTAATATATTATCTTATTTGGGTCACAATCATTTTATTTGAATTATATCACTTCTATCACATCACTTTAAATTCAACTCATATTCAACGTTTCTTTGTAAAAATTAAAAAAAATATACTAATCTACTGTTGGTGATGATTGATTAAATTGAGAAAAATTCAAAACATGAAGACGTGGCAGCAATCGGTAGCCATGGGCTCATCCATTTGATAGGTGTCCATTAACAGCCACGGATTTTGCAGGGGAAGGGGTTCGAGGAGAAGGGTGCAATGTTGCAGTTGAAGATTCATGGATGGGTTTCCAAGAGAAGGAGAGGAACAAAATTATAGTGGGACTCACGTTTTGCTTATGTGGTGTCTTTTGGATGGGTCTCCGTAAAACTATAGATTTACGGCACATCCATAAATAACACTACAAGAAAAACTGTTTTTTGCGACGGTAGGCGGACGTCGCAAATGCCCTGCATCCCGTCGCTAATACCTTTTGCGACGGTAATTTGGCTTTTTGCGACGGGAATGGAGGGTCGCGACAAAGGGGGTTGCAAAAGAGATTTAGCGACGGTAAGTGCCGTCGCCATTAGTTTCTGCGACGGGATGTTGCCTTTTTTGCGACGGCACTTTTTCCGTCGCCAATAATGGAAGAATATATCATTTTTCGCGACGGCACATAATTCCCGTCGCTAAAAGTGGGTTTTTGAGACGGCAGAATTACCGTCGCTAAAACTCTGGCAGCTTATAACTATTGGCGACGGCAACGTCTACCGTCGCTAAAGCTTTCTTGTCAATTACAATTTCACAGCTTTTTGCGACTGTATTGGTACCGTCGCAAAAGCCTATTACTATTTTTTGCGACGGGTTCTTATGCCGTCTCAAAAAAAAAAAAAAAAAAAAAAAACCTGCTGAGAAATTATTAAAAAAATTAAAATAACCTGTATAAAATTAAAAATAATTATAAAAAAATCCAAAAATTACAGAATAATATAAATCCATAAATAAACAAAAGTTCACAAATAATAAAAATTAATAATATTGTTCCATTCATAACAATACATAAATAAAAATTCATAACAATAAAAATTATGCCACTACATAACGTCGCATAATACATACATAATGTTGTTCACAAATTTAAATAACATAAATCAAAATCAAAACCAAAAGTTTCGTCTTGATTCGCTTAAGTGGGTTACAAAAACAAAAATTGGTCATAATCTTTATACGCCCGCATTCCAGAAGAAGCCAACTGCTACTCAGGAAATATCTGAAAAAAAACAAGATAAAAATAATTAAAAACCATATAATGGTGTTAATATTTTAATTACAGAAAAATATTAAAAAAAATTTGATTACTATATAATTAGAAAGATAGTTTAGTAAATAATTAGAAAGATAGTCTAACTCCCAAACCGGGAACCCGATTCGAGCCCCGTCTTCTCCCACAAGTCTCTTGTGCCTAGGAGGTCGTGTGTGCCAAGTTTCGTGCTTAACCGATGCCGTTTGGTGATTTTGGGGCATTAACGCCTCGAATTCAAGTTTCTTAAGGAAGTAGTTTGCCTAAAGTGAAATCCGGCTCTAACTCCCAAATCGGGAACCCGATTCGAGCCCCGTCTTCTACCACAAGTCTCTCGTGCCTAGGAGGTCGTGTGTGCCAAGTTTCGTGCATAACCGACGCCGTTTGGTGATTTTGGGGCGTTAACGCCTCGAATTCAAGTTTCTTAATGAAGTAGTTTGCCTAAAGTGAAATCCGGCTCTAACTCCCAAACCGGGAACCCGATTCGAGCCCCGTCTTCTCCCACAAGTCTCTCGTGCCTAGGAGGTCGTGTGTGCCAAGTTTCGTGCTTAACCGACGCCGTTTGGTGATTTTAGGCGTTAACGCCTCAATTCAAGTTTCTTAAGGAAGAAGTTGGCCTAAAGTGATATCAGGCTCTAACTCTCAAAGCGGGAACGCGATTCAAGCCCCGTCTCCTACTACAAGTCTCTCGTGCCTAGGAGGCGGTGTGTCCCAAGTTTCGTGCATAATCGCCGCCGTTTGGTGATTTTGGGGCGTTAACGCCTCGAATTCAAGTTTCTTAAGGAAGTAGTTTGCCTAAAGTGAAATCTGGCTCTAACTCCCAAACCGGGAACCCGATTCGAGCCCCGTCTTCTCCCACAAGTCTCTCGTGCCTAGGAGGTCGTGTGTGCCAAGTTTCGTGCTTAACCGACGCCGTTTGGTGATTTTGGGGTGTTAACGCCTCGAATTCATGTTTCTTAAGGAAGTAGTTTGTCTAAAGTGAAATCCGGCTCTAACTCCCAAACCGGGAACCCGATTCGAGCCCCGTCTTCTCCCACAAGTCTCTCGTGCCTAGGAGGTCGTGTGTGCCAAGTTTCGTGCATAACCGACGCCGTTTGGTGATTTTGGGGCGTTAACGCCTCGAATTCAAGTTTCTTAAGGAAGTAGTTTGCCTAAAGTGAAATCCGGCTCTAACTCCCAAACCAGGAACCCGATTCGAGCCCCGTCTTCTCCCACAAGTCTCTCGTGCCTAGGAGGTCGTGTGTGCCAAGTTTCGTGCTTAACCGCCGCCGTTTGGTGATTTTGGGGCGTTAACGCCTCGAATTCATGTTTCTTAAGGAAGTAGTTTGCCTAAAGTGAAATCGGCTCGACTCCCAAACCGGGAACCCGATTCGAGCCCGTCTTCTCCCACAAGTCTCTCATGCCTAGGAGGTCGTGTGTGCCAAGTTTAGTGCATAACCGACGCCCGTTTGGTGATTTTAGGCGTTAACGCCTCAATTCAAGTTTCTTAAGGAAGTAGTTTGTCTAAAGTGAAATGGCTCTAACTCCCAAACCGAACCCGATTCGAGCCCGTCTTCTCCCACAAGTCTCTCGTGCCTAGGAGGTCGTGTGTGCCAAGTTTCGTGCTTAACCGTTTGGTGATTTTGGGGCGTTAACGCCTCGAATTCATGTTTCTTAAGGAAGTAGTTTGCCTAAAGTGAAATCCGGCTCTAACTCCCAAACCGGGAACCCGATTCGAGCCCCGTCTTCTCCCACAAGTCTCTCGTGCCTAGGAGGTCGTGTGTGCCAAGTTTCGTGCATAACCAACGCCGTTTGGTGATTTTGGGGCGTTAACGCCTCGAATTCAAGTTTCTTAAGGAAGTAGTTTGCCTAAAGTGAAATCCGGCTCTAACTCCCAAACCGGGAACCCGATTCGAGCCCCGTCTTCTCCCACAAGTCTCTCGTGCCTAGG
This sequence comes from Camellia lanceoleosa, assembly GCA_025200525.1. NCBI lineage: Eukaryota > Viridiplantae > Streptophyta > Magnoliopsida > Ericales > Theaceae > Camellia > Camellia lanceoleosa. The sequence continues at coordinate 180,263,634 of CM045764.1, read as the reverse complement.
AGGTCGTATGTGCCAAGTTTCGTGCTAAACTCCTCGAATTCAAGTTTCTCCCACAAGTCTCTTAACTTAGAATGTAAAGAATGCAAAGATACATTTTAGCTTAGAATGCAAAGATACATTTTATACCTGATCTTCTGGTGGTGTATATGGATTCTCGTCTTCTGCAGATTCCCTAAATGGCCGATGGCCACTCGATGCATCAGGAACCTATGTTAGTCAGTGTATAATGTGTTAATCATATTCGAATTTCATACATAATCTTGAGTGAAAATGAACTATCAAACAATTGTGATGTTTATATGGAACACATGCATTGGGATCGACACTCGCCCCCTATGACACAAGGGCCATCATCTCAGCTCTCATCTGCTCCAAATGTGAAGAGAACTCTGCTCGCAGCTCCTCCCTTAGCTCAGCACGAACCTGCTGCGTGATCTGCTCAATAGTCGATGGCTGGGGTGTTGACTGTGATGGCCCAGCACCATCTTTATACACCACTCTCCGAGGCACGATTCTCCCGTATGTGCGACAATATCCATGTGTGTCATGACCTATCAACTCATGGAAAATGGCATTCCTAGCCTCCAAAGTCCGACCATCCTCAGGTAGCATAGAGAGTTGACGATTAAACTCATCCTGTATTGAATAAGACATACAAGTATACACCAAATTAAGATGGTTGACACACAAAAAATAAACTTTAAATACAATCAAAGGTTTTTGGAAACTACCAAGGTCTGGATAACCTCTGGGTCATCTACTCTACGTGTCATAAGCCAAACATTCATCTTATCAGTAGACTCCCCCTTACTGGTCATCTAAATTTTTTTTACAAATATGAAAATTAGAATCCAAATAATTTGCAAATATACAATGTTTATTTATATACAAAAATAAAACAATAAAATGTAAACCTCATGCCGTATCTGAGAGAAATTAATGCATACGTGGTATGAACTATGCCGTGAGCTCGCCGATTTTTAGCGTTCCTACTTGCAATTGTCTATAACAAGTTCAACAAATGTAAGTATGTAAATATGATTTGTATGTTTACATATTATAAATATAACGTAATTGTATACCTCAGCATCGGAAGTACGCCAATACTCCACAAGTTGTTCCCACTGGCTTGGCACAACGTTCATAGGAACATCATCCTTCAGATTAGGATCAGAGCTTCTAGGCTTGAAATACTTAGCCTTAAGCTTGTTCTTGTGATCCTTCCATATCTTTATTGCTTTTTCATCTTGATTGGCTTGTACTCCTCTGGACATATATTCAAATTGTCCTATAAAACACAAAGTTTAAGGCTAAGTATAACACAAATTTGGAATTCGAATTTGTGGACAAAACTATACTTTTACCTTCACATCCTTCCAGATAGCATCAACAATATCATCGTGCACCTTTGCTCCAGTCAAGAAAAGTAAGAGGAACAATGTTACCATTCCGCACAATAATGCCAAGTTGAGTAGTTAACTTGGCCACGTTATCCCCTATGGGACAGTAATTTCCATCAAATTGTATGTCCAGCTTTTTACCAGTACCCCACTCTTTAATGCCCTTGGCACATCCTCTACCACGCCTAGTCGAGGTTGATGAAGAACTAACATGACCTGCGATATACAATAATAATAAACAATATGCAATGGTAACAAACAAATGCAAATTTAAATAATGTGAATACAAATCATATCAAATAAAGCTGATGTGAATGTGAAGAAGTCGAAGGGTCTGCAAAATACAATGAGAATAAACAAGTTATATATAATGAGCATAAATAAATGTATGTGTAAATAATTTTCATGCAAATCAAAGCAAATTTATATACCTGCGGATGGCTCATAAGCTGATGATGATAGCTGCTGTGGTGCCACTGATGGTGGACGCACCGATGGTAGGCGTGGAGGCTGAGTACATGGTAGCTGCTGTGGTGCCACTGATGGTGGCCGATACGGCGGTAATGGCCCCTCAGATGGTGGTGGCACTAATGGGCCCTCCGATGCTGGCCGATGTGATGCCTCCTCTGATGGTGGTGCTACTGATGTCCTGTTATGTAGCACATCAGACATCATGCGCTGGGAATGATCAGGCTTCCTCTTTCTTCCCATACTAATCTGCAAGCAATATAACATTAATTGACATTAGAAACATAGACAATGGTTTGTCATCAACTATAATATGACATGAATTGAACTAATACAATTAAGAAATTGATGATTAACTACAACCTTGGCCTTAATTGAATTACTAATGTTGATTACATATCAGCCTATTTGAACATCAACTGTTTCCCCTTCTGCGGCTTCCCTCACCCAACCAACTTCTTCATCACAAAGCATTATATTTTCTTCCAATTGTTGGCTCATGTATGGCTCGATTTGTGGATCAGTCGAACTCATATCAAATAAACCTCTTTGAGACATCTTCACCACGACTTGCCAGTCTGGTTGTAACGGGTCTGCAACATACCAAACTTGCTCTGCTTGGGACGCCAAGATGAAAGGTTCATTGGTAATTCGATCATCTCGGTACAACAAATGATTGAAGTTCACCAACGTGAAATTGAAGACATCTTCTTTCTTTCCGTGAATGTTGTCAATCCAATCACACTTAAACAACACATGTTTCTTCTCATTGGAATATCGAATCTCAACAATATCATCAATTGTCCATAATAGTACTGAGACCCAGACGAGGATTCTTGTCTTTTCGACTAGCATAACTTATGGTATCGCCTTCAAAGCTACACCACAATTTTGTGTGGCTCGACGATCATCCATGGCCTTTACTCGATACGAAACCCATTCAAGATATACCGTTGAACCTCCTTGCCAAAGTTATGAGGACCATTTGCCAATAGAATAATCTCTTGAAAGTATGACATCAAGAGTCCTTCGCAAAGTTTGGACCTATTTAACACGAAAATGTAAAATTTAAAATGTAGATCGACTTAAGTAACTAGAATCTATAGAGTTAAATACATACATGTTCCTTGAACCAAATGTGAAATGTTTCAAAATGTTCACGCCGAAGTTGATGATAAATCGACCACGAGGCATTTTGAGCTTAAGTACTTCAAGGTGTTTCTTTGTGTAGATTGAAATTTTAGCCATACAAAAAATTTAGTTGAAAATTCAATAAAACATAATAAAATATTGAGTGAGTGACTTAACCTACTTTATGAATGGTTGAACCGCTTGTATTGCATAAGATATACCGATGAGCTTGTACCCAAGAAGTATTATCAAGATAAAAGCTTGTGTTTTCACCAAAGCATGACCCAAATTATCGGCACCACTATAGTTCCTCACGAATCGACTAGATTTGGTTTCACATCATCGAGATATAGTGCACAACAATTCATGCTTTCTTCCATAAGATAGCCATTAGCAAGTGATACTGCAGGACGAGCTCTATTACGTACGTATTGCTTCAAAGTAAGAAGATACCTCTCAATTGGATACATCCATCGAAACTGAATCGCTCCACCCAATAACGCTTCATCAGCTAGATGTATAGGCAAGTGCTCCATTATATCAAAAAAACTCGGAGGAAATATTTTCTCTAGATGACAAAGTGTTACAGCGATACGATCTTTAATATATTGCAAATCCGTCGCACGATTCACTTTCGAACACAATTGTCTAAAGAAATTGCTCAATTCAATCAAGGGTTCAATTACATTCTTCGGTAACGATCTGCGAATAGCCAATGGAATAAGTTGTTGCATCAGAATATGACTATCGTGGCTCTTAAGACCCCCAACGCTTCTATCATGTAAGCGCACACGACGTGATATATTGGATGAATACCCGTCGGGAACTCTTACTTCCTTCAACACTTTCAAGAACAAATCTTTCTCATCCTTGGTCATCGTGAATTGTGCTGGTGGTAAATAGGCTTTATTCGACCCTCTTAACTGCAAATGTAGGGGTTTTCTAATATTCATATCTTGTAAATCACGCGAGCATTAACACCATCTTCGATTTTCCTGCAACCCCTAATATTGTCCACAACACATTGTCACAAACATTCTTCTCTATATGCATCACATCGAGGTTGTGTCTTATTAGATTGTGCTCCCAATATGGCAATTCATAAAAGATACTCTTCTTCTTCCAACTATGGGTGCGATGTCCAGCTTTCTCCTTCTCTACCTGTCTCCTATGCCTCTCCTTAAGGTCATCCCTATTGTATTGGGTTAAAATACCCTCAGATTCTAATTGTAGCAACATCTCAGTTCCAGACAACAATTTTGGTTTGAGTCTGACTTCCCGACTACCATCAAATGATACTTTATCCTTCCGGAATTTATGGCCAGTAGGTAAAAATCTGCGATGACCCAAGTATGATTGTTTTCTACTATGCTTCAACCAACACGATGTAGTTTCCTTATTGCAACAAGGACATGCATATTCTCCTTTAGTGCTCCATCCTGACAAGTTTGCGTATGCAGGAAAATCACTAATTGTCCACAGTAAAGCTGCATGCATTTGAAACATTTGATTTGTTGATGCATCAAATGTTGACACACCCTCATTCCATAGTTCTTTCAACTCCTCAATCAACGGTTGCATATACACATCAATCTTGTCACCAGGTCCTTTCGGGCCGTCAATAAGCACGGATAAAATTAGAAATGGTTGCTTCATGCACATCCATGGCGGCAAGTTGTATGGAATGAGCACAACAGGCCAAGTGCTATGAACTATGTTCATCGTCCTGAATGGGTTAAAACCATCAGATGCTAAGCCAAGCCTTACACTTCGGCAATCATTACTAAAGTCAATATTCCGACGGTCAAAATCTTTCCATGCAAGGGAGTCAGCAGGATGCTCAAGACACCATCATCGATTCGTTCCTCGCATGCCATCTCATTAACTTGGCCGTCTTGGATGACATAAACAACCTCTGCAACCTTGACTTTAAAGGAAAATACCTCATCTGTTTGCCACTATTTGTTTGCCACCTGTGTTAGGACCATTTGAACCACCATCACCATTTGATTTCCATCTAGAACTGTTGCATATGACACATTTATCAAGATTGGCGTCCTCGTTTCGAAACAACATGCAACTGTTGGGACATGCATCCCATGTCTCATACGTGAAGCCCAAATCTGTTGTGACCTTTTGAGCTTTATAATATGAGTCCGGAAGTTTCACACCCAACGGAAACGCCTCATTCAATAACTCAAGCAACATGTCAACAGACTTGTCCGTCCACTGATTAAGCACCTTGAAATGTAGAAGTCGAACAATGAATGACAAAGATGTGAACTTGACAACCGGATACAATTCACTTTGTGCATCTTGAAGAAGTTTGAAATACTTTGCGATCTACGCATTTGGACCGGTGGGGTTCAGATGCATGGGGATCGAGCCCTGTGGTTCATCACCCTCAACACTTGTACCGGCATGTGGATTTCCATAGCCCTTGTATCATTCCAATCATATCATCTCCTATGTCTAAATTAGCTAATGTTTCATTCTCTCGATTACTATGAGAGATATGTAAGATTCCCATGATTAATCCAATGTTTGTATTTTTAAAAACCCATTCAAAATCGGATGCTCCGTACACCATCTCGTACAAAATAGTATCGATTCTCACACTTCCTACACGGACAACTGATCATCGAACCTTCAACCCTATTGGTGTAGGCAAACACAAGGAATTCATCAATCCCATTAATGTATTCACTCGACATCCTATTTGGCAAATCAATCCAACTCTTATCCATCATCTGTACACATCCACAAAAATATCTCACCAAAGTAACTCTAAATATAATACCTACACATAAATATTCACTCGACATCCTATTTAAAGTACTACTACTTAAATATGTTATATTTTTTAAGTACGACTGGTTAAGCATATTATTTCAACTATTAATTTAAATAAACTACAAATAATTAAAAAAATTAATAGTAGCATGAAAATTAATAAACTACATAAACTTAAACAAAAAAATAAAAATTAATTAATAAGGGCTATGAATGATATGTAGCATGTTATGCATGATGGTGAGTAAGAATGATTTATATTTTATCATCTCTTGTCATAATTCCACATGCAATGCAAGGTAGTGAACAATCATGAATTGGTCTTTCTCTTCATCTTTTGTCTGCAATTTTTTTATTTTTTAAATTATACTTACTTATTTCTTATAGTTAAACCTCTCTCACTCCAACAAGAATGAGTTCTTCAATGCTTATTTTATGAACCAAAAAAAAAATATTATTGAAACAAAATATTATTGAAACAATGCTTATATATATATATAGACTGATTTATAGACAGATTGAAACAAAATATCTATAGACAGATTTATATATATATATATATATATATGGACAGATTTCAGATTTATATATATATATATAGATTTATATACATTGCATATATATACAGATTTATATATATATCGACATTCATCAAATTAAAACAAAATATTATTGAAACAATGCTTATATATATATATATATATAGACAGATTTATAGACAGATTGAAACAAAATATATATAGACAGATTTATATATATATATATATAGATGATTTATATATATAGATGATTTGATTTATATATATAGATTTATATACATTGCATATATATACATATTTATATATATATATCGACATTCATCTATATATATATATACAGACCGAGAGAGAGAGAGAGAGAGAGAGAGCATCTGTGAGCAAGAGAGAGTCGTTGCCGGAGCCACACCACCGCACCACCGCTGTGTCTTGCTCCTAGCCCATTTGAGAAATTTGGGGGTGAAGTTAGGGATTTGGGAGGAAGGATCGGGCGGCAAAGGGAAAAAGAAGAGGGGGGCTTTTTTTATTTTGAGTTTTTTGACGGTATCTTTGTGGCAAATCGCAAATAGAAGGCATAACTTCCTAAAAACGGCGCCGTTTGACTTAATAATTTTTTGCGACGGCACATTTCCGTCGCAAATGAGATATGCCGTCTCAAAAAAAGGTGCTTTTGCGACGGTTTTTTTTACCGTCGCTAATACTTCCGCATTTCCGACCCCTCCGCCAAGTTTCATTACCGACGGGTAACTACCGTCGCTAAAGGACATTATTTGCGACGGGTGACGCTACCGTCAGAAAAACGTTTTCATGACGAGGCGTCGCTAAAAGCTCCGTGTTTTTTGATCCCTTTTCTTGTAGTGTAATTTGATCTCAAATATAAAAAGAGTACATCATTGTTAACTTTTTAGGGTTGTTTGTTTAGAAAGATGGTTAAAAGTTAATTTTTTAATTTAAAAAAAAAAAATATATATAGTTAAAACATCTATCCAAAATAACTTTTTTTTTTTTTTTATTATCGACAAAAGAAATCTTTATTGATGAAAATATATAAAATATGATAGAGTACATCAATAAAAAAGAGTTTAGAGCTAACTAAAGTTCTAACCTCCATTTGATGAGAAACCAACAAACAAAATAAAAATGATAAAAGTAACCAACAAAACAACCACTAGATGCGGCCATGATGTGCTTAGCAGAAACAACATTGCAGCTTCCTCTCCAAAATAACCCTTACTTGAGGTAAGAGGGGATAAAAAGAGAGCAACATAAATATCCTTTCCGTAATCGATATGTTATGTGGTTAATTTTTTTTGTTTTGATCGGCATGTTATGTGGTTAAATTGATGTGATGTATTTTTTTTATTCATAATTTATTATAAAATATGAGATTGAAGTTTGATATAGTTAGAACATTCAGTATCTCAACTGGGCCGAACACTTCCCACACACCCACAGTGTTAAATAAATGCTTGGTAAAAATTAAAAAAGACTAGAAAATAGAAAATAGACTAAAAATGATTGCTACAATTCTCTGAATTTTTTTAGTGAACTCAAGTTTTATTTTTAAGGTAAAATTCAATTTCAATTTTTATATTTTACATTTGATCTCATTTTGTTTCTTAACTTTTTAATTGTCCTAATCAACTATTTAGACTTTGAATCAAGTTGGAATTGAACCCATTTGCATAATGATGTTTTGAAAATTAACGAGAACATTCACGTGACAATATTAATTACACTTAGTTACCATGCATTGATGCAAAATTGTATTTTAATCTTTCTACTCACTCTTTAATACCTTTAGACTTTTTATTAAAATCTCACTTTAATTCTTCAATTTTAATATGTCTGTCAATTGTCAAAAAGACGTTCTAAGATTGGACTTAATTGTAATTTGACTTAAGACTCTGAGAAGGATTAACAAGATGGAACAACTAAAAATTTAAAAAGAAAAATAAGATAAAGTAGAATGATATAAAATGAAATTTATTCTTATTTTTATTTAGTCACCTCCAAGGAATAGTCTTAGGTCTAGTTTGGCAAAGTTATTTTTAAAATTTTCTTAAATTATTTTTTAATGAATAGAATAGATTGAAAAGAATTATCTGGCTTATCAATTAATGAGGTAGAGATCATGTATATATAATATATTCATGATACAATTTAGGAAACAATATACACAAAGTAAGATTTCTATAATCAAAATAATTCTTATTCTAATTTCCATATTCAAACATAATATTTTGATTTATATATTCAATACTCTCCTTCAAGCTGGCGTGAAGATATTCAACAAGCGCAGTTTGTCAACGGAAGACTGGAGCAAAGTTGGTTCCACAAATGTTGTGAACATATTTGTCAACTGCTGAGAAAAAGAGACAAAAAATGGATGCATAATGCTAATCTGAACATTTTCTCGGATGAAATGTATTCAAATATAATTTTTTGATTTCTATATTCAACAAATAATGTTGTATAAACAAAATTTCTATACAAAATTATGTGAATTATGTATAATCATTCATTTGAAATCAAAAAATCATCACTATCGATCCTGATTGTATTAATACTATTTATCACATCATTTGTATGAGAAATTTATTATATTTAGTATTTTTTTTTAGTCTTTATTTATAATTATTTATTACGTTAACATAGTGGTATATAAAGCACTTTTTTTTATTTTTAGTCTTTATTTATAATTTTTTTTTTTTTACGTTAACATAGTGGTCTATGAAGCACTACGTCACAAAAATATGGTGGGCGGGTGGGTGAATGGGATAGAGATGAATTGCAAATTTCCATGAAGTGAGGGAAAGCACCTCCGAGTCTTCTGTGTTCATATTTTTTTTTTGGATCAATTCTGTGTTCATATTTAGGTTACCTAATTTGCAGATTGGACTTAATTTTTTTATTTTTTGGTAGAATTCGGACTAATGCCTCGTTTGGGAACTCTCATTTTTAGTTAAAAAATCAAAAAGTTACTAAATTAGCCAAAAAACTAATAATTTATACTAAAAAGTCAAAGATTCTCTTTTCTCTTTACTTTTTGCACATCTTTTCGTAAAAAGTCAAAAAATCATCCCAAACATACTAGTTTTTTTTAGCTCATATTTTAGTGAAATAGCCAAAAAGTTACTAAATTAACATGTTCCCAAACGAGGCCTAAGTTTTCGTTTGACATGGACTCTTTGAGTTGGTTTTTTTGTATTAGCATTGACTCTTTTAGTTAGTTTTTTTTTTTTTTTGTATTTTTTACACTGATAATGATTGAAAAACAAAAAATTACTCTTTTTTATTTCCTAGGTCTACTTCTATACTAATATGCATAATATTTATAATTGTTCATTATGAATGAAATTACTGTTTTATCATTTAAAATTTTTAGCCGAATATGTATTCATATATTATTTAGTTCTATTTTAGATACAGATCAATTTACTTATAAAATCGCCGCAGTCTTGTATGAGAGCTCGTTCGTAGATCACAGCTCGTTTGTTGAAGGGTGATTCGGTTCGAGCGACCAAGTAGCGCCACCATAGCTTCAAGCTGAAGGGGTTACGAAGAAGTTCTTCCTCGTACAGTTGATCCTTGTCACTCGGGTTGAGTTCGCGTGGAATCGACATTGATTTGTGAATTTGCTGATAAACCATGGAATTCCTAGGTTCAGAGAGATCGAGTGCTCTTATTTGTGTATCATTTAGAAATTACATCAGTTTTCTAATTACTCATTTTATTAAACAAATAAATTATCAATTTAATTAATAATTTTTAATGATATTAAAAATATATTTCAATTAATAATTTAAGTAATTTTATAATTATATAAAAAAATAGTTATAAATTTTATTTTTTTTTATATTAATTCTATTAAATTATGATAAGAAAGTTTTTGTAATTTCTAAAAATATATGGAGTAATTTGTATTTTAAGTAAAAGTAATGTTAGGGATCATAAAAAAAATATCATGAAGATGATTATGAAAGATTCTTCACCTTTAAATTACATATATAATAAAATATCACACATTAATCAAAGAATGAACAATTTTCATGATGTATTTCATGATATTATTTCATAATCCCTAATATTATTCTTTAAATAAACTTTTTATCCTAGAATCAAATTAGTTAAATTTTGTTATATTTTGATTGAAAAGTTACTTTTTCTATTTTGGCTATACATATTTTAAATACTCTATCAAACTTGGTATTTTAACAATTGATTTAAGAGATACACATAATTACAATATTAACAATTGATAAAATTATTTATAATATTTTTTTACGTTAACATAGTGGTATATAAAGCACTTTTTTATTTTTAGTCTTTATTTGATTAATGTGTGGTATATTTATTAACATAGTGGTATATAAAGCACTTTTTTATTTTTAGTCTTTATATAATATTTTTTTAACGTTATCATAGTGGTATATAAAGGGGGTGTTTGTTAGAGCTTTTTAGAGTTAATTTTTGGCTTTTGGCTTTTGAAAAGTTATTTTGGACTGTTTGGTTAAACTTATTTCAAACAGCTTCTGATTCTAACAATTTATTTTAAGTCAAAAAAGCTGATTCTGAGAAGCTGCTCACCTATTGCTTCTGATTATCAGCTTCTGCTGTGAACATGTGAATTCATGGTTATATTCTTCGATTTTTTTATTTTTTATTTTTTAAAAAATAGAAAATGACCCAAATGGATTATAGAATATTATTATTATTTTTTTATGAGAAATGTACATAAATAGTGAATAACAAAAATTAAAAATTAATTGAAAAAGCTACTTCACAGCTTATTTAACAAACACTACTCAGCAACTTAAATCTATAATCCAACAGCTATACCAAACAGATTAACAGTTTCTGATTAAAGTCATAATCTATAATCTGTTAAGTTATAATCTATAATCTGTTTTAACAACTGCACCAAACAGGACCAAAGCACTGCGTCACAAAAATATGGTCGGCGGGTGGGCGTAAAGGATAGAGATGAATTGCAAACTTCCACGAAGTGAGGGAAAGCACCTCCAAGTCTTCTGTGTTCATATTTAGGTCACCTAATTTGCAGATTGGACTTCATTCTTCATTTTTTTTTTTAAAGTAGAATTCAGACTAGGTCTCGTTTGGGAACAGGCTAATTTAGTAACTTTTTGACTATTTGGCTAAAATGTGATGTAAAAAAAATTAGTATGTTTGAGATGACTTTTTGACTTTTTACGAAAAGATGTGCAAAAAGTAAAGAGAAAAGGAAATCTTTGACTTTTTGGTATGGGTTGTTGGCTTTTTGATTTTTTTAGTAACTTTTTGACTTTTTGACTAAAATAACTTTTTGCCAAACGAGGCCAAGACTTCAGTTTGCATTGACTCGTTTAGTTCACTTTTTTTATATTAGTATTGACTCTTTTAATTGACTTTTTTGTATTAATTTTTTTTTAATTTAGCTTTGTATTAAGATTTTTTTAGTCTCGTTTGATTTGATTTTTTAAAATTTTGTGAAAGAAAAAAAATATAATAATTATAATTTGAATATAATATTTCGTCTTATTAACTTATGTAATTAATTTTTTCTTTTATATACTTTTTTAACCAAAAATTTAGAACCAAGTGTAGCTTAAATTCGTAAATTTATTATTTTTTTTATTTGATGGATTCACTCATTTTAGCCACTCAATCAATGACACGTGTCATGCTTCCAACCTAACTTGTAGAAGGAGCCAGAGTTCACATTAGGGTATATGGAATAAATTAAATAAGTGTACTTTTTGATTTTTTATGAAATATGAGTTGAGTTTGAAGTGATTTGATAAAGAGATGACGTAACTTAAATAAGATGATGTGATTTAAATAGATAGTGACTTTTTGACTTTTTTTAATTATGCCAAACCAAGCCTAATTCTGTGTTAAGATTTTTTTTTTATAAAAAAAGTGAAAAATAAAATACATTAGGAAAATTAGAAATATAAATAAATAAATATATATATATTAACTAGCGGTAATCCATGCTATGTACCGCATGTAAAAAAATTAATAATACATTTTTATACAAAATAATATAAATAGTTAAATTATTGTATGTGAATTATGAAAACAAAAAAAGATTGAAGTTTATAATTTAAATTTCACAAATTTGTCACAATTTATTTATTGATTTTTAATTTGTCATAGATTCAAACGTGTAACTTTCAACACTCTTACTAGAATTGCAATCTTGACTAAGTTTAACCCAAGTAACTCAAGTCCAACTTAAAATTTTTTAAAAATTGGGTAATATAGTTTTTAATTAAATTAGGTCCTATACAGAACTTAAAAAACATGAATTAAATTTGAGTGGGCTTGGGGAGAGACACTAAATAACAGCAACTAAAACAAAATTGTATATATAAATATATTAAAAAAATTAAAATTTACAATTTAAGTTTCACAATTTATTTATTAATTTTTAATTTATCACAAATTTAATTGTGTAACTTTCAACTCCCTTATTAGAATTGTAAATTTAGGTGAGTTCAAACCAAACAACTCGAGTCCAACTTAAATTTTTTTAAAGATTGGGCAATATAGTTTTTAATTAACTGAGAATCTATGTAAAAATTCAAAAATTCAAATTAAATTTGAGTGGAATTAGGTAAAAATACCAGATAACAGTAATCAAAACAAAATTGTATATATAAATATATAAAATTATTCGCTAATTTATTTTTTAAAATAACAAATAAAATTAATTAAAAATTTAATATTAATAAACAAAAGCAAAAGCAATATACTTAAGATTTTCCAATAGAATGTTTCTTGAAAATATTTAAAAAATATAACTTTTAAAAAGAGATCATCGAATAAGTTGATATTAAAAAAAATGTTTTTTTAATGGCATAAAATAATTTAAATATGATTTTTCAGAAATTATTTTTAATTTAAAAATTACAATAAAATATTAAATAGAATAAAAATATTTTCTTACAAAATAATGTATTTAAATAATAAAAAAAGGGTTAAGAAGAAAATTTAATATGATATTCCCATTTAATATGAAAATAATTCTATATGAATAATAAATTAGCACCTATAACCTTCTTCTTTTTTTAATAAAAAAAAATTCATGAATAATAACTTTTAATAGAAAAATAATGTTTCTTTCTAATTTGTTTTTGCAAAAGTTACTTTTTAGCCATTTGAGTCAAAAATATTTTTATTTTTTATTTTATTTGTTTAATTGACAATTGAGATTAAAAAAAAATTAGCAGGATCTACCATGTTTGGTAAGTGCTTAAAAAGCTTAGATAAACCATAAATTATTGCATGTAACCCTCATTTTTTTATTATATAAAAAAAAAAGTTTCGCCAACCATCACTTTTAACAAAAAAAAAAAAAATTGTTTATTTCTATTTGATTTTAGAAAAAGTCACTTCATAGCTGTTTAAGCCAAAAGTATTTTTATTTTTTTCTAATTTTCCTAATTAACAATTGAGATTTTAAAAAAAAAAGTTAACAGCATCCACCATGTTTGAAAAGTGCTAAAAAAGTTATTAATTTTCTTAATTTTTTTTTTGGTTAAAAACAATTATATTAAAAAATATTATTGTTTAAGCCCTTATAGTTTAGAAGGATAGAAATTATTTTATAAAATTTAAAATAAAAAAAGAAAAAATAATAAAATAAATTCTTTTAATAGCAATTAATAATTTGAACATGTCTATTTAAAACAACAGCTGTGCTTCAGACCCCCACTGGGGGTCAACCCCCAGTGAGGTGGCACCATCTCATTTGCTGTGAAAAAAAAAAAAAAAAACAGTTTTTTTTTTTGGGCCAATCTCAACCCTACATCCATGACCCCCAGTGACCCCCACTGGGGGTCTCAGGCATTTTTGTTAAAACAAATTATATTTAGACTAACAATATTACGATTGTGCTACATGTACCAATTAATGTACACAATAATGTACCACCTAGTGTTATGCCATTATTACTGACCCCACCTATTATACAAATTACAAATACTCAAAACTTCTAACATTATGCTACATCATCTGTCAGTATACTAGTTAGCACATTAATTGGTACATATAGCATTATTCATAATATTATGATACATCATTATGACATATGTAAATATTGATGAATTATACTAATATAATTTGAAGAAGAATTTAAATTTGAAATTTTATTTTATAATTTAATAAATGATGTATAATTTAAGGAATGAATATTGATCTCATTCCAATTATAATAACACAATTTATGCAAGATTCCAAATTTGAAATTTTATTTTAAGAATATAAATTTAATTTATAGACCAATCATGTTGTGACATGTATTAACAAAAATTAAACAAAATAAAAACAAAATGAGAAAGAAGAATTGCAATTTTCAACCTTAATGAGATCAATGTTTTGCAATTATAATAGTACATAGATTATGAATTTAAATTTTATACTTAAATAAGCTAGTCAATAGAGCTTTTGATTTTAAAAATAATTTTGTATAAATTTTTGAAACTTTCATAATATCCCTTCTTAGAAGTATTATTTTGTAAAATATATAGATATAGAAAATCTTAACGTCACTCTTATTACTGCTTAATACAAAAATTATGAACTAATTATGATAATTTTAAATTTGTATTTAAGACTTATAAATCATGGGATAGGTCATTATAATTTTAAATTTATATTATGTCAATTTTAAATTTAAATTAATAAATTACTTTCCATATTTAGTTGCCCTCAAATTTGAATTTTGAAATAGATTAGTATACTTACCATTTTTTTTAGATTTGATTTATGACTTTCAAATGAAAAGTCATAAATCAAAGGATATTAATTTTTATTTTTTATTATTTTTTTGCTTGAATGAGAGCTAGCCAATAGAAAATTATAATTTCAAAAATCAAAAAATTAAGAAATTTGGATTGGGATATTAGAACTTTTAGATTCCTTATGGGTTAGAAATCTCATTTTCCTTATATAACATATAGATTTAGTTACCTAGAAAAAAATGAATGCATTAGTAATTCTTACTAAAACAAATTAAAGTTTTGGAGACAAATATTGTGAAAGTATCACTGTATTTTTAGTGATAAAATTGAACATTTAGTAATGAATTAATAGTATCATTTTGGGATCAAAATTTCCATTTTAAAAAATAAATATTTTACTATAAAATTATTTTATTTTAAAAAGTGTATTTAATAGCAAGAGATTTGTTCACCGTTTTTGTGGATAGTTTACCAAAATCGATGGAACCAAGAGATTTATTCAATCTATTTACCAACTATGGAGTGGTGAAGGATGTTTTTATTCTGAAGAAGAGAAAGAAAGTTTTGGGAACAAGATTTGGGTTTGTTAGGTATGATTGTCAGGTTACAGCAAGTATGGTAGTTCAAAAAGCTGAAAGGTTGTGGTGTGATGATAAGGCACTAAAGGTACGGCTAGCGGTGTACAGAAGTCAAGATCATAAATCGAAGATGTAGGAGCCAAGAAAGGTGAATACCAGTCTTATCAAACAAAGGTTGCATTGGCAACCAATAGAGGAGGGAAAAGGCCAGAGATTTTATGCGAATGCAATACAGTTAAATAGAGATGTCAATAGGCTTTCTGTTCAAGTTGCAGAGGTTGGTAATGGTTGGCTTTACGAGAGTTTAGTAGTACAATTAAAGTATTCTTTACTTTTGTTGATTTTAAAAAGAAGTGTCGTGAAAGAGGGTTAAAGGATGTGAATGTCAGACATAGGGGGTAGAATTGCACTGCTAACATTCAAGTCTGTGGAACAGATGAAAGAATGGAAAGTAAGATTGGAGGAATGGGTATATGAGTAGTGCACATCAATGGAGGAATGGGAAAATGGGAGAATGGTTGAAGTGAAAGATGTGTTTGGTTATTTTGTTTTGGCATACCTTTTAATCTGTGGAACAGTAGAACTTTTAATGACATTGGGAGAGTTTGGAGTGACGTAGTTCAGCTGGATGAGGATACAAGCAACCCAGTTTCTTTTCAATGGGGTAAAGTAAAGATAATCACAAAAAGCAGATAGTTTATTAACAAAGTGGTAACACTCGAATGCAAAGGGAATTACTATCCAGTTAGAGTATGTGAAGAGATAAGTTTCTCATTAGGGATAAACACAGGGCTGGACAATACTCAGCTTAATGAGGTTATGAATTCACATTTCAGCAGTAGGCAGGATATGGTATCCGGCACCATTATAGGGCGGAAGAGAACGGTGAAAGAAGGTGAAGGTGGTGATGATGTGTCACTTAGTGCTGAAGTGGCAAGCATAGTTAAAGACACATTGGAGAGGGGAACATTTGAGCTGGATAGAAGGGGCAGCATGGAGGCAGCAGCATCATTGGGGCATTTAGACGAAAGCTTGAGAAACTCAACAGGTGGGGGCTTTGGCAGTGATGGTATAATGAAGATTGTGGAAAATTCAAGAGAGAAGGTGGTTGGGAGCATTCTAAATGTTGATGTCAATATATTCACATCATGGTCTATGAAGAGCTTGAGAAGGCTTGAACTGGGTAGGCCTAATATTAATTTAGAAGTAGTGCTGCAGGGAGCCTAGAGTGAAGCCAATCAAAGTAGGCCCAAGGACATTCATGGTCAAATTTGAGTGATTGTGTACCCTAGACACAGTTCAATCAAGTAGGCTCACAAGCAACCCAAAAGGATGGAGAGAGCAACTGTGCATTGGTTCAAAGAAGGGTTCGAAGAAGGGTTCTCAGCAGAGTAAGAGAAATAAGGGGAGTGATAGAGGAGTTAGGTTTAAAGGTAAGACACTGCCCTTACATAGGGCTAGAGTGCTTCCACAAAGCTTTAATAGAGGTGTTATTTTCAGAGCCACTGCGGCAGTTTTGTTGAATTCCCTATCAATGAATACTGAGTCTAGTAGAAGAAGTAGAAGGTTGATTATGGAAGCTAAGGCAATAGTCCAGATGGGGCAGTTACTTGGCATAAATTTTGAAGGAAAAAAAGAAGAAGCTATAGACAAAATTATTCAGATGGAAAGACAGGATTTGGAAAGGATTGAAGGTAGGGGAATGGCTGTTGAAGCCTAAGTAGCTAATGTAAGGGGGCAGGTGTAATATTTGGTTCCTTATGAAGATAATGACATGAAATGTTAGAGGTCTAACAAGACCAGAAAAAAAAAGAAAAATAAAGGTAATGATAAAAGAGGGAGGAATAGATGTAGTGCTATTACAAGAAACAAAAATGAGTAGCATGAAAGAAAAGTTCATTAAGCAGATGTGGCCATTTGAAAAGATGGAGTTCATGGGGGTGGATGCAGAAGGTACTGCAGGAGGTTTGTTATGCATTTGGAATCCAGATAGATTCAAACTTAAGGAGTGCTACAGTTCAAGACATTTTGTTATGCTTTCAGGAATTGCTGGAGTGGCTTTTGAATGCATTATAGTCAATAGTTATGCCCTAACGTGGAACCTCAGCATGTGGAACCTCTTTGGGGCCTCAAACGCATCCAACTCCAATGTGAACGGTGTCCTCAGCTTGATAGGGGATGTGATCTCGGCGTTCAGCCACTTCCTCTGGAGGTAGTCCCTTAAGTCTTCATTTGTTTGATTGAGAGCTCAGCTATCAATTGATTTAAGCCTTTTTGGTGCGTTGCTCCCAGTGTCATTGTGTGTCCTCTTGGACTTCTTTTCATTCACTGTATCAAAACATAGGCCCTTTCCCTGGATATGCCGAGGTTCTCTAACATAAGTTCTCTTAGTATGAGGCGTCTTCTACGACTCACCTTTTACTAACTCAATTCGGCAGGCATCCCGTGATGGTCAATGTGAGCGTTCCTTTCCCCTGCCATGCTGCAGGACTACTAGCGTAACTCTTGCCTCGTTGATTAGTTAATTATTTTGTGGGTTACTCTCCTTATATGTTTATCTGAGCATTATATGTTTACCTGTGTGTTATGTGCATTAAGTTTGGGTTGACAGATATGTTAATTTATGGAAAAGACTTGTCTGATTCGTTAAATTGTAAGATTACAAATTAAATAATGGCCTAGGTGGGTAGAGCCTAATTCACCTTAATTAGATAAGGTAGGGTTCAACTAACATTTAATTGATGTGATTTTAATTTAATTGAACCAAGTTAAGTAAATTAGATGATACATATATACATATATATGTTGAACTCAAATAAGAGAGAGGGAGAGAGATATAATCTGAGAGAGAGAGAGAGTGAGAGAGTATTCTAGAGAATAAGGAGAAGAGAAGGGAAGGATTAAGGCTAACCTTCATCAAGTAACCCTTAAAGGTAAGAATTCTTCTCAATTTCTTGCATATGAGTAGTTTTTATCTTGAACCCTTGGATTTGAATTGGAGAGTGAGAGATTTGGTGGTATAAGTTGTGTTACAAACCCTAATAAGAGGAATTCTCCAAATCATAGCATGAATGGCAAGGTTTTAAGTTAGATTTCTATGGTTTTGTTGAAACATAGAACTCCCAAATGCATAGGTTCTGTTTCTTCTCAACTTTAAAGTTGTTTATGTGATTGTGGGACTTGAGGTTGAATTTAAAGTTCTACTTTTGGTTTGAACTTAGAATTCATTCATACACCATGATTTGATAACTCTTGGGCTTCGAATTGTACAATTTGAATTTTTTTTTTTTTTTTGGCAAAGATGGCAACTGAAAAACAGAGCAGAATTTCGGTTCTGGAACACCCAGAATTGCACGTGCTGCAGGGGTGATCGCACGTGTGGGAGGCATTGGCGCATGTGTGGTGGGGAGGCCTGGACGTGCGGGAAATAGTGGAAGTGAGGAGTACATTTTGCAATATATGCACTTGCTGGCGTACGTGCAGTGGGAGTCTTGCACGTAGGGCCAAGGGGCTCCGCACGTGCAGTTGCTAGGCAGGCTTGGTTTCATTTTTCTGCTTCATTTACCGCACTCTTAGGCCTCTGTTAGCGTGATTTTCATACATATTTGCCATACATTCGCATTACATGAGTACCGTGGGCACCACGGGCATGAAAAGAGAGTAAAAGACATTTAGGCCAACTAATTCCTTAATAATGAAAATAATTAGTTGGTTGTATAATGGATTAAGTGTGCCATGCTTGTATCTGTCTGTGTAGGTCAAATGCCAAGTCCCAGCCACATAATTCACGGAGCCAACTGTGAGTAACACTGTTGTAAAGATATGTTTAACTTAAAGTATCTCTTTTGCTTTATCTTATTCCCTGTTCTAGACATGTTTCTTCTTATGCTTAATGAATGATGATCCTTATTTCTTACACTGTATTTCATGGCATCCTTAGGGTAGACATCCCATTTTTTACCGTCCTCAAGATTTGGATGTTCTTGCAGGTACATCCGATGATGAGTTTGATTGCTCGTCAAGCGCTCGAAATTCTTGGCGGAATGCCACAAGTTTGAGCTTTTCAAACCTTGTATCAATTCTGTCTTATTTTTGGACCATGTTTAGGTCCTTTCCACTTGTTGTTTTTGATGCACTGCCGGCCATGGATTTTGTCCTGCCGGCCATCAATGAGCCCCTGCCGGCCATCACTGATGGCCGGCCGGCCACCAATGTATTAGTAGATATTTTCTGATATTTTGTGCCAGCTGTTTGCACAGATTAAGCCATCTTCTTGCACGTGTATAACTGGATCTCTTTGAGGGGATTTTGTATCTTCTATATATAGAGGCCCCCCTCTTGCATGTGTGGTGGTTTGAAATTTTGAAGACAAAAAAATTTCTCTCTCTCTCTCTCTCTCTAGAATCCTCTCTCTAAATATTTTGTGCCTTATAGCTTGAATTCTCTACACTCTTGCAAATAAGCCCTTGATCAAACTTGATCACCATTGAGTTGAGGTTTCTTGAGGCCTTATTTGAGCTCTAGAAGAGGATATTGGCTTGGTTTGGCTTGATTTTGGTGCTTAAATTGTATCTTGTCTTCAAGAGGTAGAATACTTGTGTTTTAAGCTTATTTTAAACACTTGTTTTGCCATCTTTGCATATTGTTTTGAGGCTGGTTT
The DNA here is from genome assembly GCA_025200525.1 of Camellia lanceoleosa. Lineage (NCBI taxonomy): Eukaryota > Viridiplantae > Streptophyta > Magnoliopsida > Ericales > Theaceae > Camellia > Camellia lanceoleosa. The sequence goes on along the minus strand of CM045764.1, from coordinate 180,243,318 downwards.
TGACCTCTAAAATCTCTATTTTTATGGTCTAAAATGGTGGTTTGAGGTTTGATTGGAGTTAAGGGTAGTCTACTCTTCTTGTTGCTTGATTATTAAGTTGTTGTGTCATCTTTCAAAGTTTTCTAAAACAAATTTTTTGGCTCTTTTAACCACTGAATTCTAGGGGATTTTCAGGGGTAAAAACTATGTTTTGAGGTCCAAAATGGAAGGGGGTAGCCTCCCCTCCTTGTGTTTTGTTTGTAAGCCTAGATAGCCTAACATGTAAGTATGATTTTCTAGCATTTTGTACCTTAATCTCAGAATGTTTTTACTACTTTTTTTACTAGCTTTAGCTCTCTTTTTAGCTATTTTGGCCACTTGAGGCTTGCTTTGTATGCTTGTAGTGCAATTGTGCTTAATAGTCTAGTTTGTGTTATGTGTTGGCCTCTTATTCTAGCCCTTTTTAGCTTACTTCAAGCATGTTTTAGAACTCCTTTTAAGCTATTTTAGGACGGTTTTGAAGTGTTTGTACCTTTGGAGCCTTGTATTTCATGCCTATAGTGTAGTGATCTTCACTAGTTTGATGTTTGTGGCTTTTAAACATGTTGTGCATGAGTTACTTGCATGTTGTAGTATCATTTTGCATGTCATTTCAGTACTAAAATATCTACAACCTCCCTCATTTCTTCACTTTTTCATTTGCTTTGAGGGTTGGTTAGCCTTAAGGTTGTGTTTAAGCTTGAGATTGAGACTTGTGCTTAATGGTTTTAATCCTCTTTTGAGGGTTTTTACTAACCAACAACATGATCTCTCTCATGTCTTAAGTCATCCTTTGGTTGACCCCTCTCTCTCATTAGAGGACACTCACCTTGGACTTAACCGGTTAAAGAATGGATTGGTAATTAAAATGAGTAAATAAAACATGATAAGTAAAACTTGAGCAAGTTAAGCATGTTGTGTTGCATTACATGTGTTCAATCGAACGTTTTATTGAACACAAGGAAGATTGGAGCATTTCATACTTAAAGTGATGAAATGAGCCAATATCCTTGGTCTCCATTGCCTTTGATCATACATGATAAGGTGATGGCCTCAAGTCTTGTTTTGTGCATTTATTGAAATTGTACTCATTGGATCTTTGGCGATCATACATCGAAGATGCTTGGTTGGTGGTTTTGGATCCAAGAATGCCACTCTTTTGATGTTTTGAGATGATAATGAGGGGCATAGTACAAACATATCCTTGGAAAACCCTCCATTTTCCTCTGTTTGTGCTCTGTTGCAGTGTGGTGACTCAGAGCACCAGTGGCCGACAGTGGCTCATTGGTGGCCGGCAGTGGCTCACTTTTGGACGACAAGGCACACATTTGGCTGGCAGATGGCCGATAGCAAGCATTCATGGCTGGTAGGCCACTGGTGTAATCCTTAGCATTGATTTGGTAAGGTGGAGCAGAAAAGTTTTGGAGTATGGTCAACCCTGCAAACAGAGCCTCTTAAAAGCAAAACCGGAGGGCTTTTCGGGGCGAAAACTGAGTGCATGCATCCTCCACTTCCCAAAGCAGAGCTGTGGCAGTGTAGTTTAATCCTTTGCATCATTAGTTAGTGTACTTTTGCTCTAATTAACTAGTTTGCTAATTAGTTAAGTGTTGTAATAATTAGTAATTAGTTTACTAGTTATTTGATTGGTTTGTAATAATTAGTCTAATTAGTTTAATTAGATTAGTTTAGCTAGCTTAGCTAAGCTTTGCTCTTATTCATTTGGACCTTCCTTCGCGAGGGCACAATGCTGTAATAAGTGTGCATGCGTGTGTGCATGTCTTTCAACCCCGCGTCATTCTCCCTTTTATTTAATCACTTTGATGGTTAGATTAGGGACATGTTTTGATTAGCATACCTTATGCTTGCATGTTTGCATCATTCATTTGTCTTGCATGCACCGAGGCTCGGCGCATCATTCAAACTGCATCGCAATTTCAATACACTTCTTTGAATACGTGTTTCAAAGCATGCTATCAAATTGAATCAAATCATATGCCATATTAGTAGCCGAGCCTGTTAATTTCATATTGCATGTGTTGCATTAGGCATCTTAACATAGTTAGGATCATGCATTGTTTCTAACTAGTTTGTGTTTTGGCTTGGAGTACTTGGTAAGCTTTTACGCTTTAGCATATTGCATGAGTGTAATTGCCATAAATGCCATGTTTTGCATGCTTACCATGAGGCTATGTGCTTAATTGTTAAAATACATGAATGCCTATGGATAAAGGCTTTGTTACTTGAATTGGAACGATTCAACGAATGTGAGTTTTAAGCCCACTTTGCGAAGTGGTAAATCATGTTTTAAAGCCCATCATGTTTGATGGAAAATCCCCGTTTTAGCCCATTTGAGGGTGGTAAATTCAAATCATTTTTGAAAACAAACATGAGTTGTTTTGTTCCAATTTTTACGATTTTAGTCTATGCTTGCTTGTCTGCATTACATAGTAAAGTTAGCTAATAACCGGAACAAGAACACATGAGGTTTATAAAACAACATATTATGATAGTAGAGACCGATCTTTGATTGGGCGAGAGGGGTGCTCATTTCAGGACCTTTCCCTTTCGTACCCAAGTTCCCGAGCCGAGGCAACTTTGGTAATGATGGACACATGGCCTTTGGCATGAGTCAGGATTTCCTAAATTTCCCAAAACAAAATATTTAGGTGGTGACTCTGTAATCTGGCAAAGTAGTCCAGTTTTGGCATTATTTGATTTAAAATTGATTTTTCAAAAGATTTGTCGGATTGGACTCTTTGGTGTTTATTAGTCTCACATTGCACTTTGTGAGATTAGATTCAGAACTGTGACAAGAGTCCGAACTGTAGGACCAATTCGAGCTCTCCGAAAGGGGGCACGAAAAAGTTGAGCTACACTTAGCACTTGTCTATTTTGTTACAGAGATCTTTATCAATTCCAATTCCTGGAACTTCTGTTTACTATAGTGATGGCCATCATATCTGATTACCGGTCTTCATGACCGTCTATTCGGTCTTCTAGACTGCCTGTATTAGTTGCTTTTGGATGTACCACGTATAACTTTTGTGCTTCTGTATGAGATAAAAATATGTTCAGTATGTGATTTGCCTTACTTTGTGATCATCATTCAGAACCCCTTTACACTACTGTTATTCACTAGGCTCTAGCTCACGTTTTGATATATATATATATATATGTAGGTAACCTAGTTCAAGAAGGGACTTAGTGGCTGAAAGCCTGTCTCAGTTTTGTTAAGTTACCTGTCGTGCCTCATTGCGAGGTTCCTATCTGTCGAAGTTGTTAAGTGGTTGGTGATCACCCTTTTGGGGCAGTCACTTTTATGTTGTGCACAGTTTCGTTTTGTTTACATGTACTTTCTCTTTTGTGTACCTTGGCAACTTGTTAGGACTTGTTGTATATATATATATATATATGTATATATAAGATAAGTCATTTTGTCTCATGTAAGTGGTCACAGCTCATTGGACGGTTTATTTTTTGCTATATTAGCCTTTGCTAGCCCCATTTGTTTGATTTGTTCAGTTAGGCCTTTGGTAATTTTAGATTACTGGCCGGTTACGACACTAAACCTATAGGGGTGAGTATGGGTCGTGACAACTGGGATTGCCTTTTGCCCTAATTTCTAGGCTTCAGTCTTGGCTGCTGGTATCGGCGTATCCTGCAATGGGAACGGGGGCTACATCAATCATAAAGTTGACAACCGACTGTAGGTCTGCCAATTTGTTCGCCATCCCTTTCATTTTGTCGTCCCTCCTCAAGCATCTATCCTTCCATACTTGGAGATCGCTTTTGTTGTAATATTCATCTCGGCTAGATTTCTTCGGGGCGTTACCCTCTTTGCCGACATCTTTCTCCCCAGGATTCGGATCCTATGCTCCTTTTCGATTTTCCTTCCTGACATTAGGATCTAAATGCTCACCACTTTCACCGTGGATGTCGTCCCCAATCTTCTCTTCCTGGTCGTTTTTGGCCATCTATTCTCCTTAAGTTCCCACCGATAGCGCCAAATTATGGGTGTTGATTTTTGACCACACAACCAAACGAGGAATTATAGACACCCCATTTTTGACCATCCTTAAGAGTTGGGCGCCTCAGGTTGATCACTTGATGATGAAAAGTTACATTGTACAAATGTTCGATTTCTTCAACAAGAAGAGCTTCTAAATCCCAACCTTACACCCCGTTTTTGACCAAAACCATGCTGACCAAAACTATTTTAGAGCTCAAAACCCTATTTTCCAAATGCTTCTACGATGTTCTGAGGCTCGCATTTCGTTTAAAATATTACACTTTTTGGTAAACCGAGCAAGGACAAAGTACAAATAAATGCAAGGGAGGTGAACTCTTTGAAAAATCTTTAAAACCTCTTATTTATAGGTTTGGAGTTGAAGGAAAGAGGAGGGGAGGGAAGAAAACTAGTTTGGGGAAACGTTAGGCATTAAACTGTTAAGACAGAAATGAGCAGTCTTCACTAAAATAGGCATATCTCTTTGTACACTTAGAATTTAGATATGAGGCTACCACCATTAGAAATTAGACTTTTGGGGCTTCAATTTAGACTCAAGAATGACATAAAATCGAGTCTGGATGAGGGAGATATGCGCGTTTGAAATCAGATTTTTGTGATTGGCCAGCCACTTTTTGTGGACAGCCGTACACTAAAGTGAACGGCCAGCCAGTTGTGAAAATTAGGCTATTTTGAGTGTATTGGCCAGCCAAGTGGCCTATCGGCCACTATTAGTGTACGACCGCCCCCTTTTAGTGGCCTGCCGGCCATTTGTGTCAAAAACCAGATATTTTCTGCCAACTGTGCCAACTGTTCTCCCATGTGCATACATTGCACTAGTTGTCTCTATATAGATATTTTTGACTGAGTAACATATTTTTCTATATATAGATGACCACTCCTCTTGAAATTAGGTTATAAAAAATTCCAAAGACTCCAAAACTTGCATAGCACCCTCTCTCTCTCTCTCTCTCTCTCTCTCTCTCTCTCTCTCTCTCGCAACCTACAAACTCTCTCTCTACACTTCCTATACCAAATATTTAGCTCTTCCATCTGAGGTTTTTGAGCTAAAATCTTAGCCCTTGAGAGTGTAAGCTTTGTGGTTTGTAAACAAAAGTGTTACTCCTCTTTAAGAGGCATAACTACTAGCTCTTTTGCACTACTTCTTTCCTATCTTTTCTTACTGTTATTGGGCCATTTTTCAACTGATTTTATGGGCTGAAGCTTGTGGTTTAAGGCTATTAAAGGTAGAGGGGTTAATCACCATTCTTTGTACCATGTCTCCTAAGCCTTTCCCCTTGTAGTTTCCATCTCTTCATCAACTTTTTTTTCCAACTTTTTACCACTGATTTTTAGAGGTTTTCAGAGGCTGAAAATATTGTTTTGTGGTCCCAAAAATGGAGGGGTTGGCCATCCCTCCGTATGCTTGTTTACTAGCTCAATTTCTCCATTGTTTTAGCTAACTTTTTCAAGCTTTTCTTGTAGAATTCCAGCACTATTTTTAGTCATTTTAGGACTATTTTAGTGTATTTACTTCATTTATGCTTTGTATAGTATGCTTGTAGTGTAATGGTCCTTATAGGTTTGGTGGTTTAGGTCTTAGACACGAACCTATTTGAGTTGATAGCATTTATTTCAAACTTTTCATACTTGTGATCACCTCTAATCATCTCTATAACCTCCCTCTTTTCTTGGCATTTTATTTGTTTTGAGAGTTGTTTCAACCGATTGATTATTTAAGCTTGAGATTGAGATCGTTGTGCTTAATGGTTTAATCTCTTTGATGGTTCATTACCAACGACATGACATCTCTTTCATGCCCAAAACAACCCTTTGTTTGACACTTCTCTCCATTAGTGGACTTAATGCTCATTCTTGGACTAAAATGACTTAGGAATGGAAAGGTAATTAAAAAGAGGTAATAAATTGGACTAAAAGAGATGCAAGATAAGAAAATGGTTTGGGGGTTCAATCGGATGTTAATTAAACCCATTGAGTCTTAGGCCATTTCATACTTGTTATTGATGATAATGGTTTGAGAGTCAATGTTAACCACTTCTCTTGATCAATATTATGATAGGGAGGAGGTTTTGTTGGTCATTTGTTTTCCCTCATCGAGCTATTATCCAATTGAGTGATAGATCATCATGCAATAACTTTGTAATTATTGATGAGTTGTGACCCGATTCTATCGCTCCCTTGATCTGCTTCATGATAGGGAGAGGTAGAGAGGATGAATATCTCTTGGAAACACTCTGTTTCTGCTCTGTTATTTTTCGGTTGTAGTAGGGCAGTACCAAACATTAGTGGCCGGCCAGCCACCATTACTGTATGGCTGTCCACTTCTTTTAGCAGGTCGGCCAACCACTTTTTTTAGTCAAGCAGTGTTCATTTTCTTGCAAAACAGAACAAAAGCAGTGGCAAAACAAAAGCATTTTCTACGGGCAAAATAGTCCTGGTAGCAGAATAGAAATGTTTCCAGGAGGATGTTCGAGTTGGTACGTATGGTTACTTAAACCCCGCTCGAGTTTAATTAGTCTACATAGCTCTTAGTTAATTAATTACCACATGTGGTAATTAATTAATTGGTTCAAATTTGTGTTGAATTAATTAGTTTAATGCTAATGTGTAATAATTAACTAGTGTAGTTAATTTATTTCATTTCGTTTGTAATAGTTAGTTAATTCATAGTGATTAGCTAGGGCATTTATTTGGACCGTCTTGCATGAGGACAAAATTGTAATAATGTGTATGTCTTTCAACCCCACATCTTTTTTCCTTTTATTTACTTGCCTATGATGGATAGCATAGAACATCATGTTTCCTTAGCATTTTTCATGATTTACATCTATTTGTCTCGCATGCGTAGGGTTCGGTTCATCATTCTAACTGCATTGTCGTTTATTACTTCATTGAATGCGTGCGCTACTGCATGCTATCAAAGTGATTTACATGACATATTAGACGACCAAACCTATTAGTTGCATTTTTCCATGTTTTGCATTAGTCATTTTGCATCATTAGGATCATGCATTTTTTCTAACTATTTTATTCCTTTTGGCTTGCCATGGAGTACTAGTTGAGCATTTATTGCTTTAGCATATTGCATATATGTGATTATTGCCATATCAAGCATATTACTGTAAAGCTAAGTGCTTAAATCATATCTCTCTTGAATGCCTATGGATAAAGGCTAATTGTTCAAACTGGGACAATTTAGTTAATGTACATATGAGATCACTTTTTTAAGTGGTACATATCTAAAACACTTTTCAAAACAAACATAAAATCAAAGTGTTCCAATTTTTACAAATTAGTCTATACTTGTGTGCAACACATAGTAAAGACAGCCTAATAAATCGAAACAAGAGCATATAATGTTAATAAGAATCGCATCATGATTAGTAGAGGCTGATCTTTGATCGGGCGAGTGGGGTGCTCAATTCATGACCTTCCCCTCTCGTACCTAAGTTCCCGAGCCGAGACATTTTGGTGATGACGGATAAGTGGCCTTTTGCACTATAACTCGGCTTTTTTTACGCCCCCTTTCAGAAACTCGAAAATAGTCCTACAGCTCGGACTCCCGCAGTTCTGAATATAATCTCACAAGTGCAATGTGAAACTGATAAATACCAAAGAGTCTAAATCCAACATATCTTTTTGGAAAATCGATTTTGAATAAAAAATGCCAAAATTGGACTGCTTGGCCAGATACAGAGTCGTCACCTACATATTTTATTTTTTTTGGAAAAATTTAGGAAACTCATGACTCACGTCAAAGGTTACGTGTCCGTCATCACCAAAGTTGCCTCGGCTCAAGAACTTAGGTACGAGAGGGGAAGGTCATAAATTGAGCAACCTCGCTCGCCCGATCAAAGATTGGCCCCTACTAATCATGATATAATTTTTATCAACATTATGTACTCTTATTCTGATTATTAGGCTAGCATTACTATGTGATGTGTACAAGCAAGTATAGACTAAAATTCCAAGAATTGGAACAACTCAATTTCATGTTTGTTTGCGAAAAGGGTTTGATTTTGCCACCTCAAGTGAGCTTAAAACTGATTTGCCACTAGACATAATGGGCTTAAAATGTACATTTATTAAATTGTTCTAATTCAAGCAACAAGCCTTCATTCACAGACATTCAAGCAGTTTATCAAGTAAGCATTTAGCCTTATAGAAAGCATGTTAGATATGGCAATCACTCACACTCATGCAAATATGCTAAAGCATTAAAAACTCACCTAGTACTCCAAGCTAAGAAGATATGAGTTAGAACAATATGCAAGATTCCTAACTATGAAAGATATCTAATGCCACACATGCAATATGCAATTACTAGTCTCGGTTACTAATGTGGCATATGAATTAATTCAAGACATGCGGTCTAAGCACATATTCAAAGAAGGTATTGAAATGACAATGCAGTTTGAATGATGCGCCAAGCCTTGGTGTATGCAATACGAATGAATGGATGCAAGCATGAGGTATGCTAATTGAAACATGTCCTTAATTTAACCATCAAAAGCGGATAAATAAAAGTGAGAAAGAGGTGGGGTTAGAAGACATACACATTATTACATTACGCTCTCACGAAGGAGAGTCCAAATGAATAAAAACTAACTAACTAGCTAGCTAAACTGAGTTAATTAAGCTAATTATTACAACACTTGAACTAATTAGTTAACTAACTAATTGAATAATTACAACACAAATTAATTAGCTACAACTAACTAATTAAAGAGTACAACACAAACTAATTAAATTACAAAATAGGCTAATCATAGGCTAATTAAATTAAGCTAATTAACTAGATAACTCGTCTTGAGAAGCGAGGGAGGCCTATGCATGCTTGGTTTCCACCCAAAGAACATCTGTTGTCTGCCTTTGAAAGCCTCTGTTTGCACAACCTTTGCACTATTTCCTTCTCCAGATCAACTTTCTTGTGCCTCACAAGCATATTGCCCAAAATTCACTGATGGCCGGCAGGCCAGAAGTGATGGCCGACTGGCCACCACTGAGGGGTTGTTGTCCAACACTGATGGCTTGCCGGTAAGTAGCAGTGGCCGGTCGGCCACTGATGACACACCTTTCCTTGCTGTAACAGAGACTAAACAGGGCAAAGAGAGGATATTCTCACAGGTTGTTTGTACTCTGTATCCTTCCTTATCATCAAAACAATCTCAAAGGAGTAATACACTTGGTTCCAAAACCACCAATCAAGCAATTTCATTGCATGATGGCCAAAGAACCAAGATATACAAGTTAATGACTGCACAAATAAGACTTCAATAACCATCACCCTATCATGCATGATCAAGGGTAATGGAGACCTTGGAAAGTTAGCACATTTTATCACTTTGAGTATGAAATGCCCCAATGTTCTTTGTGTTCAATTAACGTCCGATTGAACACATCAAAACAAAGCCAATTTTTTTTATCTTGCACACTTTTAGTTTCAACTTGTTTACACATTTTAATTATCTTTCCATCCATTAAACAATTAAGTCCATTGGTGAGAAGTCCTCTAAAAGGAAGGAAGTGTCAAACAAGGGGTAGTTTAAGGCAAGAGAGAGGTATCATGCTGTTGGTAATGAACCCTCAAAAGAGGATTAAACCATTAAGCATGGACCGTAATCACAAGCTTAAACTATCCTAAGGTTGAAACAATCCTCAAAGCAAATAAAGAGTGAAGAATGGAGGGTGGTTGCAGAGATGATTAGTGCTTAAATTAAGGAGGAAAAACACTAAAAACATGCAATCAACTCAAACAAGGGGCGTCTAATGGCCTAAAACACCAAGCTTGTGAGGACCTTTACATTACAACCATGCAAAACAAGACTTAATTGACCCAAGTAGCCTAAAACAGAGCTAAATCAGTCTAAAACAAAGGCAAAAACATGCTGGAATATAGCTACAAAAAGCTAAAAAATCATGGTAACACATGGAGTTAACTAGGCTAGCAAACAAGACACAAGGAGGGGAGGCTAACCCCTCCAATTTTGGACTTCAAAAAGTGTTTTTAGCCACTGAAATAACTCTAAAATTCAGTGGTAAAAAGCTCAAAAAAAGTTGACGAAAGAATGGAAAACATAAGTGGAAAGGCTTAAAGAACAAGGTTCAAAGAAGGGTGATTAACCCCTCCACCTTTAATAGCCTTAAACCACAACCTTCAGCCCATAAAAATAGGTTTTAAAGAGCTTAAAAACAACAAGAAAATATGGAAAACAAGTGTTGGAGAGATGGTGCAAAAGTAAGAGAAGTATACCTCTTAGAGAGGAATGAACCCTTAAGTCACAACCAACCAATTTCACACTCTCAAGTGCTTCAAGAGCTCAAATCCAAGCTCAAATCACCTCAGCAAGAAGCTCTCTAGGTTTGGTTTAGAGTGTTTGGGCATAGGCTATATAAGCTGCAAAAGAGAGAGAGAATTGTAGAGAGAGAGAATATTTCGAAAAATATTTTCACTCATAAATGTTTTCTAACCTTGAAAGAAAGAAGTGAGGTCCTTTGCATATAGAAATATATGAACCTTGGTTGAAAATATCTAAAAAAGAACAGCTGGAGCAGTGTGGAAACAGTTGGAGAAAAATATCTAACTTTTACACTGATGGCCAGCAGGCTAGCAGTGGTGGCCGGCCGACCATCAGTGGTGGCCGGTAAGCAAAAAATAGTGGTTTGCTAGCCACAAATGGTGGCTGTCGGCCACCTGCCGGCCATGCCTCCAGGCTTGACTTCAAATGGGTATATCTCCCTCATCCGGACTCGATTTTAGGTCATTCTTAAGTTTAAATTGAAGCCCCAAAGGTCTAGTTTCCAATGGTGGTAGCCTCACATCTAAATTCTAAGTGTGCAAAGAGATATGTCCATATTAGTAAAGGTTGCTCAGTTTTGGCTTAATCAGAATGATGCCTAACTTCAAATAGCCATATCTTTCTCATCCGGACTCGGCTTTCAGAGATTGTTGGATTGAAAATGAAGCCCTGAAAGTCCAATTTCCAATTGTGGTGGCCTCACAACTAAAGTCAAAGTGTACAAACGGATAGGCCTGATTTAGTGAGGCTGCCCAATTTTTCCTTAATGGTTTCAAACTCAACCACTTCCCCAACTAGTTTTTTTCCATCCACTCTTATTTTCTTCAACTCGAAACCTCTAAATAAGATTTTTAAAAGATTTTTTTTCAAAGAGTTCACCTCTCTTCCATTTGTTTTCACTTTGTTCTTGCTCGGTTTACCGAAAAGTGCAATTTTAACGAAATGCGAGCTTGGGAACATCGTAGAAATATTTTCAAAAATATTTTGAAAGAGAGGGTTTTAAGGTCCGAAATAGTTTTGATCCAAAATGGGGTGTAAGGTTGGGATTCAGAGCTCTTCTTGCTGAAGAAATCAAACATTTGTATAGCACAACTTTCATCATCGAGTGATCAATCAGTGGCGCACAAGTCTTAAGGGTGGTCAAAAATTGGGTGTCTAGAGGCACAAGTCTCGGGTTTCCTAAATTTTTTAAAAATATTTAGGTAGCAACTCTGAAATCTAGCAAAGCAATCCATTTTTAGCATTTTGATTCAAAATTGATTTTTCAAAAAACTTGTCGGATTTGGACTCATTTGTGTTTATCTATTTCACATTGCACTTATGGAATCAGATCTAGAACCACGGTGTAGACGAGCCCGAACGTCCCGGCTCCACGGGCGAGTTTGGCACGAAATTTGTTTTGTTCATTTGGCTGCTATAGTTCAGACTCAAATGTCACGGTTCTGAATCTAATCTCGTAAACTGCAATGCAAGACCGATAAATCACCAAAGAGTCCAAATCCGGCAAATCGTTTTGGAAAACTGATTTTTGTTAAAGAAGTGCCAAACATAGACTGCTTTACCAGATATAGAGTCGCCACCTAAATATTTTATTTTTGGAAAATTTAGGAAACCCTGACTCGTGCCTAAGGCCACGTGTCCGTCATCACCAAAGTTGCCTCGGCTCGGGAACTTGGGTACGAGAGGGGAAGGTCATGCAATGAGCATCCCCACTCGCCCGATCAAAGATCGGCCTTTACTAACATGATATCTTGTTTTTGAAAACACATGCGTTCTTATTCCGATTATTAGCTAGCTTTACTATGTGATGCGCACAACACACAAGTATAGACTAGACCGCCTAAGTTGGAACAAAACATCTCATGTTTGTTTGAAAAATGGTTTGAAGGTGCTACTTGCAAGTAGGCTAAGACATGGATTTGCCACCCTTGAGTAGGCTTAGAAAACATGATTTTGCCACCCTCATGTGGGCTTAAAACTCACATTTCGATGAATTGTTCTAATTCAAGTAATCCAACCTTCACCCACAGGCATTCAGGCTGTTATATCATTTAAGCAGTTAGCCTCATGGCAAGCATGCTAACATGGCAACACTTACACTCATGTAAGGATGCTAAAGCATAAAAGCTTACCTAGTACTCCGAGCCAAAACAATAGCTAGTTAGTAATCAATACATGATCCTAGCTATGTTAAGATGACTAATGCAACACATGCAAAATGCAACTAGAAATAGGCTCGGCGATTCTAAGATGTCATATGAAATGCAACTTCATAACATGTATTCAAGTAGGAATTCAAATACAATGCAGTTAGTATAATGCGCCGAGCTCGGTGCATGCAATATGAATGAATGGATGCAAACATGAGGGCATAGGAATGCTAATTGAAATATGACCTAGAACTAACCATCATAAGCGGTTAAGTAAAAGGGAGAAAGATGTGGGGTTGGAAGACATTCACACACTCACGTACACTTATTACAAAATTCGCCCTCTCGACGGAGGGTCTGAATAAATAATACAAACTAACTAATTAATTAACTACCCTAACTAATTAATTATTACAAAACTCTTAACTAATTAAGCAAATTAATTAAGTTACAAAACAGACTAAGTATGAAACTAAAGAGGCTGCCACAGCTCCGCTTCGGAATGATTGAATGATGCATGCATGATCGCCTCGCTCAGAAACCCGTTGCCATGCCTTATGTTGCCTCTGTTTGCACTGTTCTGCACCTCTGAGATCTGTGAAAATATCTGTGATGCGTCTGAACCACTTCATGGCCATGCTGAGAGGTCATTGGCCAAAATATGAGGCCATCGGCCAGAGAACAATGGCCATCGGCCAATTTTGATGGTATCGACCAAAAATTTCTAGCCGATCGGCACTGAAGATAGCTGATCGGCCATCTCTTCCTGTAAATTGCTCCTTTTGCTGCAACAGAGGACAAACAAGGGCATGATAATACATTTGCAAGAAAATGTTGTGCACCTATACCCTTTATCATGTTTGAGACTCAAAGGAGTGTAGTGTTTGACCCTCGAGCCATCAATCACGTATTTCGATGCATGATGGCCAAATAGGCCGAATTGCACAAATCAATGTGGAATGAATGCACAAAAGTACATGAATGCCTTACACTCTATCATGTTGGATCAAGAGTGTTGGCGACCGAGGATTGAGGCACGTTTCGTCACTTCAAGTACGAACGTCCCTCGGTCCTCGTGTTTGGTTTGACACCCCAAACCAAACACAATGCAATGCATGCACTATGGAAAAGCTATGCCATGCAACATAAGCATGCCAAATGTAATATGACTGAAATATGCACATAAGGCTAAGGTAACAAGCATGCCAAATGCAATGCAATCTAAACAAATATGTGACAAAATGCAAACTAGCAAACATGCAAAATGCAACCTAAACATACCAAACATGCATGGCATACAAAGATGGACAAGCATGCAAATGTCATGCAACTCAAGCATGCAAGCATGATGTAAAGTAGCAACATTGAGCAACATGGTAAATGGACTTAAACTAAAGATGGACAGACCTCAACCATGCCCAAAATCAGTAGCCAAATGCTAAGAAATGATGGAATGAAATATGAAACAAGCATGAATGCCAATTGGCCTATCACTTAGGCATAAGGACACAACTCTCAATCATGAGCAAGGAGTGACAATCATGATAATGTGGCAATGAGGTAAGCTCTGAAATCATGCAAGGAATGATGCCAAACCACTCAAACAAGTCAAGCAAAACATGCGAGAAAGCTCAAGGCTTAAGGCTAGCCAAGGAGCTTGTACTAAGGGCATAACCAGCAAGCCCCAAAGGATCAAGGTGACTTAAAATAGTCCTAAGGTAGACCAAAACAAGGCTAGAACATGCATGGAATGAGGCCAAAACATGTTAGAAAGGTGAGCACAAAACATGACGCATACAAGGCCAATAAAGAGGTGTTACACTACACCTATTACAACCAAACATGGCATGACTTAACCAATGAAAAACAGAGTTATGGCATGTCAGAATATGCCCAAAAACCCGTTGAGATGGCATCCTAAAGATCTAAGCATTGAGGCATGCGCAATGACCCACTCTTCAGGCATAAAACACCAACTCTTCAAAGCATTGAAAGGATGACAAATGTAAGTGTATGGCTACACTACATGGACTAAAATCACATATGAGGTGATGCCAAATCATGAAAAAGGTCTAAGTAATGCATGCTAATGACTTGGACACTCAAAGCCAACAAGCAAGATTGAACCATGGCTATCCAAAACAGTGCATGCATGACCAAGACAATGCAAATCAGAGCTAGAGCATGGTAAAACAAGGCTAAAAGCTCCTTTGAGTTGAGCCAAAACATGCTAAGATGATGGTCCAAATGCAAGGTGCATATTAAGGCAATAGAGAGGATTGCAAGACAAGTGCATGGTGCATGCAAGAGGCTATTAAACCAACTTAAAACAGTGGTATAACATGGAAAAATAACACCAAATACTTGCTGAAATGAAGCCAAAACATGCTAAGCAAACATGCTACCAATATGAGCCAATAATACAAGGATATGAGACACAAGGAGAGGGGGGGTCCCTCTCTTATTCAAGACTTCAAAACCACTTCTCTCACCACTGAAAACAAGATGGTTCCAAAGCCCAAAAGGAAAGGCACAAAACAAGGCCAACAAGGCCTAAGAGGGGGTAGACAACCCCAAACCAAAAAGTGACCTTAAACAATCATCTCAAGCATGCAAAAAAAAAGAACTTTTTACAGTTTAGAGTTAAGCTTAAAACAATATGCAAGTAGGTCTAAAAGCTTAAGCAAGAATGGGGGATTAAAAGGTAGTTTACTCACCCTTGAAGAACACTTTCAAGAACACCACTCCAGCACCTTTTCTGAGTTCAAACCCACCCAAGAACACCAAAACCAACTCCTAAGGACCTCAGCAACCAAAGGATGGTGTATTGCAAGGTGTTTGTGTGCAATAGTATGAAGAAATCACACTTTTAGGCACAAACAAGAGCAAAGGGAGAGAGAGAGGTAAAATATATATATATATATAGAGACATAGAACTTCTATATGCAATTTTCAGAACCCCTGGAAAGGGAGGGGAGGCTCCCTTCTTATAGAATTTCAATTCTCAAGCTTGTTCAACAAGCTTAAGTCTTGAAACAAATCCCTCCATACACGTGTATGGAGAATCAGAAATGTGCATACCAGCTGTCACATCTGGCACAAAATATCTGCAAAAAGTAGATGGAAAGGTCTCGGCTTAAAAAAATGATTGATTAACCAAAAGGAGTGCCGATCGGCCACCACTTTTGGCCGATGGCAAGAAAACAAGGCTGATGGCATTATGCCTTAGCCGATGGGTTGAGGAAATGGTCAACAAGCCACCCTCTTCCCTTAGAAGTGAAACCACAAAGTCCTTGGTCCACAACCAAGCACAAAATAGTCAAGTTGAGTGATCCTAAGGCAAGGCGTGTAGCCGAGACCTTCGGGAACTCAAAACGAACACGAGCATGGATGATCACCAAGTGTTTAAACAATGACGTCCAAGTCTTGAGGACGGTCTGTAGACACCCCATTTTTGACCGACCTTAAGACTTAGACGTCATCAATTGAGCGCTCAGTGATGGTGTATGTTGTGCTCGTTTAGAGGTTTTGGAGTTTTGGCTGAGAGCCTTGCCTTCGGGCCTCTGAACTCTTTTGTGCTTTGGCTTGGTTTGTGGACCGAATCTTGTTTCTCTTCCTGGAGGGAGTGTTCTTGTAGACCATCTCTTTGTGGTCGTAGGCCACTTTTTCCATTTGGAGACTAGTTTCCGTTTTGTGGAGCCTTTGGCCGCGCGCCTTGTCTCGGGACCGCTTAATGTTCTCCGTTTGGTGTGGTTTTTGAACCACACCTTGTTGCCTCTGCCTAGAGGAACACCGTGGTCTGGGAGACCACTTTTGTGGTTGCATACCACTTTTGGTGCTCGTCAGCTAGTTTTCGGGGCTTTCGGCCATGTGCTTTGCCTCCCGATCTCTCGTCTTGCATCCGTTTTGGTTTGTTTTCGGTACAAACCTTACTTCCTTGTTTGGAAGGTGGTACAAGGGTGGGAGACCACTTTTTCTCCTTGGTGACCACTTTTCCTTTTGCTAGCCAGTTTTCTGGTCAGATAACTGGCTTTCTTGGTCCTTGGGCCACATTTTCTGGTCGGCCACCACACCACTAGTCTTCTTTCATGCTCTAGACCTCTCCTACCTATGGCCGACCAGTTGTTGCTCTGGAAGACCACTTGAAGTGGTCAGCTACTTTTTGGTACCTTTTTGGAGATATTTTCCTCCAGCTGGCACAGCTGGAGGGCTTTAGAGCTATCCTTCATACACGTGTATGGAGGGATTTGTTTGAGGCTTAGCTTCTCCAAGAAGCTTTGCCTTTTAGTTTCTATAAGAAGGAGGCTCCTCATCTCTTCTCTAGGTTCAGAAAAAACTTCCTTGAGCCATACATATAATCTATATCTATACATCTTCATTTCTCTCTTATTTTGTGCCTTAAAGTGTAGATTTGTCTCACTTTTGTACACAAACACACACTCAAACACCTTGCTTGTGTTATTGAGGCTTCTTGAAGTTGTTTTTGGTGTTCTTGGGTTAGCTTGAGCTTGAAAAACTTGCTAGAGTTGCAGTTATAAAGGAGGTCTTCGAGGGTGAGTCTTTAGTCCTTAAATCTCCCATTCTTGCTTAAGCTTTTAGCCCTTCTTGCATATGTTTATAAGCTTAACTCTTAACTAGAAAAAGTTCTATTTTTGCATGCTTAAGATCTTTGTTTAAGGTCACTTTTTCATTTGGGGTGATTTACCCCCTATTAGGCCTTATTTTGAGTCATCCCTTTAGGCTCTTGTTGAAGCCTTTGCATGACCTTTCTACCACTGAAATCTAGAGGATTTTTAGTGGTGGAAAGGTGGTTTTGGTATCTTAAATAGGAGAGGGTCATCCCCCCTCCTTGTATTTTGTTTACTTGCTTCATATGCCTCATGTTTGAGCATCTTTGTTAAGCTTTTTTTGGCCATATCTTAGCTTGTATTTGTGTTTTTTTGCTAAGGCATTCCACTATTTTTTCTTGGTTTGGTCACTCCATGCATGGTTAATACACTTGTAGTGTAAATCATACAAACTAGCTTTGTATTCTTCATGAAGTAGCATGTCATTCTAGCTTATTTTCTTTCTATTTCAGCATGTTTTTGGCGATGTTTTGCCATGTCATGACTCTATTTTGGTTTGGTTTTGTTGTCCCTTGCATGTTCCATGCACTTGTAATGCAATTCCATGAAATAGCCTAACATGCATCATGCTTTAACATGTCTTTTTAGCATGCTTTTGGCTTAACTTAAAGAAGATTTTGTTCATGTTTTACCATATTTAAGGTCTGATTTTAGTTGTTTTGGTCATGCATGACTTGCTTTGTATGGCCTTGGTTCATTCTAGCTTGTTAGTTTTGTGCATCAAGTCCACTAGTATGCATTACTTGGACTATTTTAATGATTTGGAATCATTTATTATGTGATTTTAGTCCATGTTTGATGACCATGCATTCACATTTGTCACTCATTCAATGCGTTGGAGGGTTTGCCCCTTTATGCCTTAACATGAATCATTTCGTATGCCTTCATGCCATAGCTTGCGAGCCATCATTTCAATGTGTTTTTGGGGTTATTTTCCCATGATATAACTCTGATTTTTATTGGTTGAGTCATCCCATGCTTGGTCTTGATAGGTGTAGTGTAATCCACCTTATTTGCCTTGTATGCATCATGCCTTATGCCCTTCATGCTAGCTTGTTTTGGCTTCCTTCCATGCATGCTTTAGACTCATTTTAATATGTTCTAGGACTATTTTGGGTTGCCTTGGTCACATGCTTCATGTTTTGTATACTTGTAGTACAAATACTCTTGCTTGCCTCAAGCTTTGAGCACCATTGCATGCTTCATTTATGTTGTGTACATGATTTGGCATCACTTAACATGACATTTGAGAGCATTTAGCATTTCCATGTTCCTACCTCAATCATGCTTTAAGTGCCTTTGAGTGTTCTGCATTGTTGCCTTAGCTCGTATGCTTGCATGCCTAGGCCTTTGAGCCCTCATCTCAGTATGTTTAGGTCTTTATTTTGATCTACTTGAGCTCTATCCATGCTTAGTTCATACATTTGTGCCATGTATTGCATGCCTCATTTGTAGTCCTCTTTACTAGCTTCATGCTTTAAGGACCCTAGCATGCCATACTTGTGTTGTTTGAATGATTTGGCATCATTTCTTACCTCATATCAGTGCACTTAGTGTTGCTAAACTTCCTTGTTTTTCACTCTTTAAGTGTTCTTGAGAGTTGCACCCTAGTGCCTTAATTGGTGAGCCAATTGGTATGCATGCTTGTATGTATTTTTGGTGCCTTCATTTTAGCATTATGGCCTCTATTTTGGCATGGCCGAGGTCTACCCACATTCAGTTTAAGCCCATTGAGCATTGTGTATGCCATGCTCTTGATTCGCATTGTGTATGCCATGATCATATTGCATTGAGTATGTCATGATAGTCATTGCATTGTGTATGCCATATAGTTCATTCGCATTGTGTATGCTAGTATGTTAATTGCATGTTTGCATGCTTGTCCCTCCCATGTTTGTATGCTTGAGTCACATTGTGTATGCCATGTTATGTGTTGCATTGTTGTTTGGAATAAGTGTTAGTCCAAACACGAGGAACGAGGGACGTTTCATACTTAAAGTGATGAAACGTGCCTTAATTCTTGGTCACCGACACTCTTGATCATATATGATAGAGTTCTAGGCTTTATGTGTTTACTTGTGCATTCATTTTACATTGAATTGTGCAACTTCGCCTCTTGGCCATCTTGCATTGAAATACACGATTGGTGGCCCGAGGGTTGAGAACCACACCCCCTTGAGTTCATGACATGATAGGGAGGGTGGTTGTGCACACATATCTTGCAAATATATTGTCATGCCCTTTCTTGCTTTCTATTGCAGCAAATTGCAGTTCAGTAGCAACAACTGGCCGGCCAGCCAGAAAAACTAGCTGGCCGACCACTTTTCTGGTTTTTCAACAACGAAAAGTGGTTGGCAGGTGTCTGGAGAGACCAAAAGTGGTCGGCCACCCTCCCACAGGTTTCCCTAGGTGGAGTTTCATCTTTCTGGAGCTTAGTGCAGAGTTTTGAGGACAGATGACAACAGAGGCAAATCGGGGCATCGCATTGGATTTCTGAACGAGGCGACCGGGCTTGCATGCATTCCTCTCTCTCCGAGAACCTCTTGATTTACTGCTTTCCTTAGCTGCCATGCTTAGATAGCTTGCTTTTGCTTTGGTTTGTACTTTAATTAGTTAATGCGTTAGCTATTCAATTCGTTTTGTAATAATTAGTTAACTAGGATTAGTTAATTAATTTGTTGTGTAATAATTAGTTTAATTAGCTTAGATTAGCTAGTTAGCTTCTTATTCGGTCCCTTCGTCGAGAGGGCGTATTGTTGTAATAAGCGTGCGTGTGTGTGATGCATGTCGTTCAACCTCCATTTCTTTCTCCTTTTTACTTAACCACTTATGATGGTTAGTTTTAGGGCATGTTTCATTTAGCATACCTTATGTTCGTATGCGTGCATCCATTCATCTGTCTCGCATGCATCAGGCTTGGCGCATCATACTAACTGCATTATATTTCAATTCCAATTTGAATACATGTACCAAGTTGCATTTCACATGACATTCTAGAATAGCCGAGCCTATTTTAGTTGCATTTTCGCATGTGTTGCATTAGCCATCTTAACATGAACTAGGATCATGCATTGATTTCTAACTAGTTCTTTGTTTTGGCTCGGAGTACACTGTGAGTGTTTACGCTTTAGCATATCACATGTGTGTTAATGTTGCCATGAAAGCATGCTTACCATGAGGCTAACTGTTTAGTTGATTAACTGCCTGAATGCCTGTGGGTAAAGGTTGGATTACTTGAATTGGAACAATTAATTGAAATTCGCATTTCAGCCTACTTGCGAGTAGTAAACTTCAAACCGTTTTCAAATAAATATGCAATGTTTTGTTTCAAATTAGGCGATCTAGTCTATACTTGTTTGCTGTGCGCATCACATAGTAAGATTAGCTAATTAACCATAATAAGAACACATGTGTTTTCAAAAACAAGATATCATGCTTAGTACAGGCTGATCTTTGATCGGGCGAGTGGGGGTGCTTATTAAATGACCTTCCCCTCTCGTACCCAAGTTCTTGAGCCGAGGCAACTTTGGTGATGACGGACACGTGGCCTTAGGCACGAGTCAGGGTTTTCTAAATTCCCCCAAAATAAAATAATTAGGTGGCGACTCTGTATCTAGCAAAGCAGTCCATGTTTGGCATTTCTTTATAAAAATCAGTTTTCCAAAACGATTTGCCGAATTTGGACTCTTTGGTGATTTATCGGTCTCACATCGCGCATTGTGAGATTAGATTCAGAACCGTGACATTTGAGTCCGAACTGTAGCAAGCCCAATGGACAAAACAGAATCACGCCATTTTCGTGCGCGGAGCGCCGGGACATTCAGGGCGCATCCACACGGTCAAAAATGGGGTGTCTACACATAGCAGTCTGAACTATAGGGCTAGTTGTACCTGAAAGAAGCACGAAAAGCAAGCTATAGGAATTCAGCTGGAGAGCACCGACAGAATAGATTAAGCCCAATAACCTACAACAAGAAAACAAGAATATCACGGTGGTTCGCCACCCAGGAGCACTTCGACTATGAAGTCAGTAATTTATATTTCTCAAATATAACTAATTGTGCTTAAACTCACAAGAAAGAACTTATCTCAGACACATGAGGGTGCCTTGTTTTTATAACTAGCAGTGACCTGGTGCCTTTAGAAGCCTCACTTTAGTGGACTCAGGCTCAATGTTTATCCTGGACTCTTGATTAGATAGGGATAAACTCTTCACCAGCCTTATATTTATCCAGACTCAGATCCTCTCCTGTTCTAAAACTCTTGTCCCTTATCTGCTTATCTCGGACTCCGACATCTCCACAGATACCACGGCCTAGCTGAGATCGTTTCGGCAAGCATAACCAGGCCACGTGAAACGTCGGCTGATACTTTGGTGCCATCTTAGCCACGTGTTGTCACTTACAAAATACTTCTCCACAGAATCTTATCTTAATCAGTCTAAAAAGTTATTAGAAAAATTAAAAAATTAAGAACTTGTCAAACAGAGTTCACATTAATTTTGTGTTTGGATTAGCCAAAAATAAATTATTTAAAAGCTAAATAATTTTACCTCTTTTGACTGAGCTAAGAATTTAAAGAATAAATATATATAAAAATTTAATTTTTATTTACTTATCTACAAAAAATGAATGCATTAGTAATTTTATTTTTCGCTTTCATTTTTAGCTCCCTTGAAAACAAGACAACTAAGATTGGTTTGACGATTGTTTTAAAATAATTTTATTTATTTATTTAACTGACCCTACTTGTTTTTAAACTTCGCTAAAGATAATTTTTTTTCTTCATAAATGTGAATTCTTTGGCCTCTACCAAATGAAGCATGTATACACATGTTTTACATGTTATATACAAATGTAATATGTATTTATTATTTATTAAGTAATAAATGAATTATGTATCTGCTATTTAAGTCTAAAAATTAGTCTTGTTTTTCAAGTCTGATTATATGACAATCAATTAGAATATCTAAGATAACATTCTTTTTCATATTTTTTCTAATCATCAACCAAACATATTACTTACACATCATTGAGTTTAGAAAATAAATTTAAAAAGTGAGTATATATGATTTTTCTAAAAATAAAGACAGTACTCACTTACATTAATTTACACATGAAAATTATTGCCTTTATGTTTATTGATAACAAAAATATGATATGCAATTCTTTTTTCTTTTAGTAAATTACATTGATTTTTCTTAATGTTTAAAGAAACTTTAATAAATCTCACAAGTTTAACATAATTAGATTAATTTTTTTAAAATTTTTATTCACATGATATTTAATTTTTTTTTATCAGTATTTATTAGTTTTATGAATGAAAAAATAACGATGTTATCATTTTTACATTGAAATATTATTTTACTTTATTTATTTTTGTATTTCCATATTATTTTGAATAAATTTTTGGTATTTTAATTTTATTGAATAAAAATTGATATAATTATCTTAAAATTGTAAATTTTGTTATATCTATTTTTTAAAAAACTCATTATTATTATTTATTTATTTAGGTGCGGGTGAGAGTTGAATTGACTTCTCTGAGCGAGTATTGAACGGTTGCAACTGTTCGATGTAAGATCGTTTTAGGAAATAGGTTGAAAGTTAGTTTTTTTTTAAAAAAAATTGACTTTTTTTGAAAAAAAAAATTAAAAAATAGAGAGATAATATGATCCAAAAGAGATTAAAATGCTAAAAAATAAACTTTTGACCTCATGTGAAAAGTGGCCGTAATAATAGACCCGACGATGCAGATGAGAGAATTTGAGTATTGACAAACAATGTTAACAGATTGAAAATTGCTTCGTAGCTCAAAATTTTGGAGGCTCGAAAAGCCCCAATGCCAAAATGACGTCATTTTGTGTTTTGGCCATTTTTTCCCCCTATCTTTTCTCTTTGAAACAGAGGGACAAGAGAAAAAAGAGAGGGGGAACAAAGAGAAGAGGGAGGAAGAGAAAAGAAGATAGGGGGAACAAAGTGAGAGATATACATAGATCCATATGTGTATACATAGATCTGTGTATACACATAGAGGAGGGTTGAAATGGACAACGGTGATGGTGGCGCCGGTAGGTAGAGGTGTTTGCGATGATGATGGTGATAGACAATGGTGATGGCGGCGCCGATGGGTAGAGGGTTTGCGACTGTGATGGCGGCACCGGTGAATATGAGCTCTCTCTCTCTCTCTTTCTCTCTCTCTCTTTGTATGTGTTCCCTCTCATTCTCTCTCTCTCTCTCTCTCTCTCTCTCTGTTCTCTTTCTTTCTTCTCTCTTCCTCTTTCTTTTCTCTTTCTCTCTTCTTTCTCCTCTCCTTTTTTTTCTCATTCTCTTTCTGTTTCAGAGAGAAAACAGATAGAAAAGTCAGGAAGGAAGAAGAAAAGAAAAAAAAAAGGTACCAAAACGATCGAACCATTCGAGCCACAAGTTATTCGAGCTTCCTAGCGGGATTGAGACAGACTCGAATCTGCTACAGTGACTTCCATGATTTTGTGTGCACTACAAGAAATTGAATTTTTGACAATGTAAGAAAATACATTGCTAAAAGGGAAAATTCATCGACAAAAAGTTTTGCCAACACACGGAGCTACGTCGGCAAAAGTGAGTCGATAAAACTTTTTGCCGACGAAATTATCATTACGTTGGTAAAAGTAATGCCTTTAGCGACAAACATAGTCATTGGTAAAAGCCTTCATCCATCGTTGGCAATTTACCTTGCGTTAGTAAAAGTAGTTCAAATATGATGATTGTGTGGCACTTTTTCCGACGTAAATTTTCGTCGGCAAAAAATATACTTTTAGCAACACAATAGGAGTCGGCAAAAGTAAACTTTTGGCGACACATTTATGCCGGTGAATGGATCCATTTGCTGATGATTTGTTTGTCGAGAAAGTTTTACTTTTGGCAACGATAAATTTACATTGGCAAAAAATACACTTCTAGCAACACAATATGAGTGGGCAAAAATACACTTTTGGCAACACATTTACTGACAAGTTGTTTGTCAAGAAAACTTTACTTTTTGGCAATGACAAATTTGCAACGGCAAAGCAACGACAAAAATAATTAAAAATCATTTATATATTTTTTTTAATAAGATTTACAGATTTACAAGAGGCATCTCTCAGGCACCACTATGACAAACTAATAACATTGATGTGAAATTACCTAAAATTGATGTGCATGCAAAAAAAACATTGCTGATACTGTTTTTAGAAGTAGTGTATAAAACCTAAAAGGCTAAACTCACTAAGGACTATTTACAAGACTCTAAAGAAAGACCACTATTACAAATTTGCAGTAGACCAGCATCTAATAGCAGTCGCCTCACAACAACATTGCAATAGCCGTAGCCCAGCAAGCATCAGCCACCAGGGCAGTAGCTACAGTAGACCAGCAACCAACAGCCATCAGCCACCAGCAGATCAGACCAACATGGCCCTTTTACTAAGGCCATCAAACCAACAACAGCCTTTTCTTGTCTTTCAATGGTCCTCTTGGAATTTTACTGAGAACCTTGACATCACTACATACTATTTCTTGATCTCGAACATTGCTTTCTCAGGGGAAATAAGATAGGGTTGATAATCATCTGCTTCAAGCACAATTTGGAACCAACTTAAAAGGGTCATCATAGAACCAAATAGCAAGAAAGCTACATATTGTAACTAAAAATTCAAATAGACAAGAATTTATACCCTTTTGACATTGTTCAAGTCAAAATGTCTGTCTAAAGGCAGCTGCTTAATCCTGTTAGGGAAGTTGCCCGCAAAACTGGCAACAACTTTCCAACCACTACCCTGCAATAAGTATTTAAAGTTTATAATAGCAGTTAAAAAAGAGAACACAGAAAATTTTCATTTTGTCTCTGACAAAAAAGAAAAAAGATGACAGTGTATGGTTGAATCTTTCTTGAATGAACACAATCATAATATAGCAACGTAAATATGATTAACAATTTCAGAACCAGAAAATGAAGTTATGCAAATCTCAGACATGTATCATGTCTTGGCCACAATGTTATTCAGGCCCTAAAAACAATGTTGTTTCACTAGCTAAAATATGTGCCCTATACTTTCTTTAACTATGAGGACGACTCCAAATTCTTTTTATGAGTCTCTTTAATTCTAATGAAGGAAAAGAAAAGAAAAGGGACTATGACCATCAATTTACCCGAAATATTCCTTATGTGAGCAACTTATAAAATGACTTACAAGCATAAATGCATAATCCATATAAGAGGAATAAACTAAACAATTCTCAATCTTATAAGATTATTAAGCACATTCATTCATTTAAGATGTATTTTTTAAAATCTTCTTCTCTCTCTAAGGTATCATAGAAATAAACACCACACCAAAGGCACTTGCAACATAACCCTAACATTCATTCCTCAAACTCTTAATGTAACCAAGTTGCTATTACTGTTAGATGCGCTAATGTTTACAGATATAGAGCTGCTGCTAGTTGCTGCTATTGCTATAGAGCTGTGTTGGGCCTTGGGTGTTTATTTGTAGCTTTGGAGATTATTTTACCTTGGTGTACCATGTTGTTTCTACTGTTTAATTTCTCTTTATTGGCTAGTTGATGGGATCCTCTCCAATCTTGGGTTAAGTGCTAGTATATGATTGATAAGAAAGTAGGGGAAAAGTAATGAGGAAATTACTCTAATCTATTTTTTCTTGATTTTATCTCTTTCAGTTGATTGTCATTGTAGTTTTAGTCTCTGCAAATTGGTAGAGAAAATTGAAATCAGTCCGAAGATTCAAACCAACAACAGCAGTAGATCAGCAGCTGCAGCAGACCAACAAACAACCAAGCAATTTGTACAGTAGCAACAACATAGCAGGCCAAAAGCACATCAACACAGGCACTAGGCTTCAGAAATAATTTACAGTTTTTGGGCATCTTTGCAACTATAGATATGGCATAAAATTAAATAAAAATAAATGAGAAACAATGCTACGATATTTGAAAAACAATGCCATTAAATGTAAATCAAGCAATCCATTACGTGAGAATTTTTTTATGTTACAACAAAGTTCCTTTACAGTGATAGGTTATGAAAAAGGGTGACCTAAATTGAAGGAAAAAAAGAAACTAAGCAAAAGGCAGCAAAATATGTTAAATAGATGAGAATTTGAATTACTAACTTTAATCCTATAACTTTCTCTCAGGGAGTGGAAAAAGACACCACTCAAGCTAGGAGCTGGTGGTTGTTGTATTTTCTCTCAACTCTTAACAAATCAAAACTGGGAGATAGGTGCGCTAAAGGATAAGTTAGCAAAAATCCCTACTTCGTGTTCACAGAGACAATATCAGTAAGAAAATAACATGAAAATAACCACTTCACCAAACTCCTATTAAAAATAAAAATGAAAATTATCCTAAATTTTGTGATTAAATTCTTATCATACTTTTTTTTTCTCTTTTATTTCTTTAACAAGTTTCATGTCAAATTTCAGCAACTACCATGTAAAATTCCATATCAAATTTCAGAAGGCCAAGCTGCAAGCTCTAACAAAACAAAAACACCATAATTAACAACATTTGAACTTTGAGAATGCAACTGTACAAGAGTAAAGACTAAAATTCACCGCTTACTCAAATCTAGGAAGCTTTAAATTTTGAAAAGAGAAAAATTTGCAGGAACAAACAAATCAATAAGCAATAAACTAAGTAGCATGTGTCAATTCAAAGTCAATGTCACAAATGCAGATCCAGATGTGCTTGATAGGAAGACCAATCTGTGGTGTGAATGTCCATCTATAGACCATATATGATTGTAAAATTGGCAAAAAGTGGTGCTTCAAGGGTTTGCATAGGTGTAAAAAAGGGTAAGCTTTTGGTGACTTAGTAAGGCAAGGGATGACACAATTTCTAAAGCTGTGAGAGCAGCAAGCAGTCCTTCATAAACAACCAACAACAAACTAGTTCACACAATTAATGATTTTTAAAGAATTCGTAAAAGTTAAATAATTCCTATACTGCTATAGCTCACCAATACTAATTTGTCTACTGATACTGCTATTAAAACCCAGCTATAGCTTAATTATGTTTGAATTATAAATTTCAAGTAAAATAAAATTAAATAGAAACTATTTTTTAACTCAGTTTTTATTTATTATTTTTTTTAACAAATGATAATTCAAATCCAATATCAAAACAAATTCATTGCCTCATCATGAATATCATGATTGTTGTGTACATTCTGTGACTTATGTATTGTTATCTCTCTCCATAACAGAGAAAAAGAGAGGCTGCTGGATAGTGACAATGTTGGGAAGTGTCACAATGCATACACATGTTTGGTGTCTAAACACATTATGTGAATTAGGGTGGATCTAAAGGGAAGTGGTTCTATAAATTGTCTGATTCAATCCCAGCAACTCAAAACTGTTGCTGATATGTGACTTGAATTGGGGTTGATTGAATATCTTAAGACAGTCGCACTCAAAAAATTGTAATTGATTTCACAAATATTATTTAAACTCCAAAAGCATTTCGGCATATTGTCTGAATGGCGTGAGTGATCATAAACAAGAAAGATTGACATTTTATTGTAATTGGAAGTCAGGTTGAGCTCTACCAAAAATATGGATGAACAACCCAATGAAAATAGTGATTTTTGGCCTATTAACAAGACCACAAAGCATAAGAAACATGTATTATCAAAATATTTATAATTTCAAGATACCATTCACATATTTTAAACAGTCTAACAGTCATTTTTTAGATATGTTGGTGGAGATATACTAGAACTCCAATTTGCTTCTGAATTTTGGGAAAAAGTTGGGGAAGCATCATTTTTTTTTTCCCTTTTTCTTTTAGATACATTTTGAAAATGAACAACCCAATAAAACAGTGATTTTTGGCCTATTAATAGGATCACAAAAGCATCTTTTTTTTATAGGTACTTAGGAAAGTTGGACCACAAAAGCATCAAAGCAATGAAATCGGCAACAAAAGGTTTTGCTACAGATAAATCAAATTCTAAAAAAATAGATTATGTACATTGTCTTCTTACTTATTATTTTTTTTTTTCATATAATTTCATAAAAAATAAAATATTACTAAAAATCAATTCACAAACCAACCCTTAATTGTGTTTTTTTTACATATAATTTGTCGCACTCCCTTGACACCCTACTCCTCGTGTGCGTAAGCTCGCCACCTCGGTTCATCTCTGCGTCCAGCTCCGCGAGTGTCCTACCTTCCCCTCTGTTGTTGAAGAATAGTCTCTTTGCCATCCACAGTTATCCACAATTCTTTTTTCCTCTCCCAATTTGTTGGATTTGAATGCAACAATGGCGCCTCCGTGCACGCAGTCCCGACCTCATTTATTGATTACGGGGGAAGCACTCCCGAGGCGATCTCATCAATGCTCGCATTCATGGCCTTACGCTAGTAGGTACATGTGCCTCAGCCATTCCAGTTCATTAATTGGGGCAAGGGTAGATTCGTTAATCTAATCGGCTAAATTTTAAGGCCTTGCGCCGATAGGTTCATGTGCCCCAGCCATTCCATAAACCACCGATATTCGACGTTTCAGTTCATTTCTTAACTGTCGTTCAAGTTCATTCGTTAGCTGGGGCAAGGGCATATTCATTAATTCATTCGGTTAAATTGAAAAGACACACAGTGATCTAATCGGCAGATATTTGATCGGATGTTTAATTTACTCATGATCTTATATCCTGCTTGATTGATAGCTAGCACATGCAACAGACATCAGTGAAAAGTAAAGGAAATTTTCATTAATAAATTGAGTACAGATAGTAGTCATTTTCAACATGAAAATTACCCTAAACAAACAAAAATCTACTACACAAAAATTTACTAACAAAAATCTGCAAGAACCATGCATGGAAGATGCCTAACAAAAATTGGAGTGTCACCCTAGTCAATCTTCAGGGTCAGTCTTCAGCGGCTCAACGTCCACCTGCTCAAATGGAATCGGCTGGGCCAATGTCACATTAGTGGCAGTGAGGGCTTTAAGCTAGCCGTGTTTGAAGCCCCAATTTTTGAATTTGGGTAGTTCCTCCACATAGTTCTCCAAGACGGCGTCCTTCCCAGCTTGGAACACTTTGGAAACCTCGGAGTCGACTGTTTCTTTTGCCTTCTTTGACTCTTCCAAATCGGCTTCCAATTTGACAATCACCTCCTTGGATAGCTTGAGCGTGTCTTCACTCTTGGTTACCCTTTCCTCGGTGGCCAATTTGAGTTGGTCAGAACTCTTTGCCTTCTCTACCTCGGCATCGGCTCTTGCGCTCTCCTCCGCCGCTCTCGTCGACTCAGATTTGGCCCTTTGAGAGGCCTCCACGGCCTTGCTTTTTTCATTTTCGATTTCAACTTTCAACAAGCCGATCTGTTCAATAGCATCATGTTGATAGTGGCCGATCTCGGCTAACCTACCCGCCGTCTGCAAAGCAAAGAATTAGAGTTAAGTCATAATAAAAATTAAAAAATATATATAGGCGGAAGACTACAAATAAAGTCACGTACCAATGTGGCCGATTGAGCGGCTAAGGCAATTGACAACAAATCTGGCTCTGCTCGAAAAGTCGCCCTGTTAACCGGCAGGGAAATTGAGGAAGCCATGCTCAGGGCCACAGCCGGATCTTTCATAGTCGATGCATCGGATGCAATCGGCACATTCTTTATCCTTGGTTGGACGATGAATGGCACGACTGAGTCTGGCTCCTCCAAGCGCAGACGTTTATCAATAAGTGTGTCCTCAGGGTCGGCTTCGCACTCGGCAGGACGTTTTTCCCCCCTCTACTTGGCCTCTTGATCCAACTGTTCAATAATTTGTTCCGTCTCGGCCGTTTCAACCTGAGCCATTTCAACTTGCTCTGCTTTGGTATCCGACGGAGAAGACTCAACCAGGGCAACAGGGGAAGGATCGGATCAGGTAGTCTTGGCCCTCCTCTGGGGGGCCATCCGTTCGGCATTTTTCCTCCTGGCCATCTGCGTTAGCGACTCCCCAGCCATGTTTTCAGGGTACGCGCCGAGAAGGTCCCCTAAGTCGGTAAAAATGTCTTCAAAGGAGGCGTCCCATCGGCCTGAAGTAAACGGAGGGTTGGATTGATTAAGGCCGGCTTCTTCAAAAGCTAAGTTCAGAGCCTCGTCAACTACAGCTTTTGAAGCAAACTAATTAGGTTGTTCAGTGACTTCCTCGGCTACTGGTTCCTGCTCTGAGTTAGAAGCTTCCAAACCAATCTGTCCAAGGTTTTTGAAGTTGGGGAAAATGAGATCTGTAAGCTGTTGTTCGCCCCTCGGAATCGGAATATTGTCTGTGACAGAAAAAGTTGCGTAAGTCGGCTCGTATCTGAGTAGCATATGAGCCGCCCTCCCTTGCTTCTGGAGGTTTGGACGGCCAAAAAACTGGAGTTCGGTTTTGACTTCCGCAAGCACAGCGTCGTCGGTCAAAACAAGAACTTTCTTCAAATCGTTTCCTGCATAAATAAAGCAATAAGTACTCGAAATGAAAGCCGATTAAATATATATCAAATACATGTAAGAAGTGTTATGGCCACCTAGTTTGCCTTTTCGTCTAGGCACAGGATCTAGGTGATCTTCGCCCTCGCCGAATTCCAAGTTGTCTCGGACAACGACCATAACATCGTCAAGTTGCTTGCCAGAGCTGGCAAGCATAGTCACTAAATGATGGTCGGTGTCCTTAGCCCTGAGAAAGTAGTGCCCCTGCTGACTAGAAGATTTGGCCAAGGCATAGCAATGCCGAATAGCAGGGATACCAAGGTTGATTTTAAGGCATCGATTCAACTCTACAATTCCCATTACGATTCGGTAAAAATTTACGTTAGGTTAGAAAGGGATTAGACCTCAGTGGCGAAGGACGGCCCTTAGAAATGGGTGAAGAGGGAAATAGACTCCGCCTTCAGCAATTAATAGGAGAGAAAAGATGACTGTACTCTCATCAATCCTCTCCATATCAAGTGTGCTCTCTGCCATGAGTGACAGGTGGACGTCGTCACGAATGGCAAAATGGCGTCGAAAACCGATGACTCGATCTGCAAAAATGAGGGCTTTCAAATGTT
Organism: Camellia lanceoleosa; assembly: GCA_025200525.1. Taxonomy (NCBI): domain Eukaryota; kingdom Viridiplantae; phylum Streptophyta; class Magnoliopsida; order Ericales; family Theaceae; genus Camellia; species Camellia lanceoleosa. Next base: position 180,212,137 of record CM045764.1, on the reverse strand, counting down.
TGGCCATCCTAGCCAATTTAGGGAGTATGCTAAACTAAAAACAAACAAGAAAATAGGATTCAAAACGGGGGAAAAAAGAACTTACAAGAAGCGAAGAAGACAATGGGAGATGGGAGGAAGTTATAGAGGTCGCAAAATGAAGGTGTTATATTGAGAGGCGAATGGAAAACTTTGAGTATTCAAAAACATACATTCGAAGGGACAAGGTTTTAAATCGCATTAAATGAAGGAAGCGTACGAAGGGGCAGGAAATCGTAATGATGACCAAAAAGCGTATGCGTCCTGACACTTATGTTGGAATGAGGTTAACCGCCGAATTTTTGTTGACTTTTCAAGTCCGAAACCAAACACGCCGACTAACTGTTGTTGGTGGGATGTTTGGGGGGCAACTATGGGAGCCGAATAATGGCGATGGAGGAGATGTAGGGTACACTTAGAAAATCGATATATATATATATATATATTATATTTGGCTTCGTCTTGTACAATCAGGACGTCGAATATCTAATCATCCATAGAACCAGTTGAACAAAAAGCCGAGTGAGAATTGGCATACGACCAAAGGGGCCGAATGAACAATCATACGATGGATTAAGAGTGGGCCCGACCCTAGGGCCCAAAAGGGAATAGAACAAATCCAAAAAACTTAAGCCTCAAGCAAACAATAAACTTACACTAACTTGTCCGTCGGAGTACTAATTCCGGCACCCCCGACCGGAGTGTTAATCCCTTTTTTAGGTGACGATTAGAGGATCAGAGACGTGCTTCAAGATCCTAGAGTATTTCCAAACCTACCTCCCTACATAGACATATATATATATATATATATCAAACCTTCTTTGTATAAACATAGATTTGTAACCATTAATTTCATTTTCATGCAGGTTCGATTAGGCTCTGTTGCAGCATTTGAAACAGTTGATGAACCAGAGTCACAATGTAGACACCCAAGCAAACCCAACACTCAAATAGATCCAACAACCCATAACATTAATCCAAACCCATAATCGAAATTGCATGTAAAACACCAAATAATCGAACAAATATGGAATGAATGAATGAGAGAGAGAGAGAGAGAGAGAGAGAGAGAGAGAATGGTGGAATCTGAACATACCTCAAGAATCGAACTGATATTTTTTCAGATCGAAGAGAATAGAATGAAACCCTTCCCCTTCGAACCATCAATCGTTGTCGTCGTCGCCCAAGCAGTCTTACCGCCAAAGATAGAGCCCCGTTTCCAAGTTAAAATCTCGTCCTTGCCGAAGTCTCCCTTTCGAACCCTCCATTTTTCAGTTTTGCACACTTATACAATTTTCAACGAAGGCAGAGAGTTTGTATTTGATTAAAATATATATATATATATATATATCCTTGTAGTGATAGCTAATAAACAACAATAAAAATAATTTTTAGTTTTTTTTTTAAAAAAAAAATTAAACTAATTTGAGAACTATAAAAATCAAAAATATATTTTTAAAATTTTAAAAATTATTTATGACCTCCTAAAAAATAAAATTATGCAAAAATAATAAGTATTTTTTTTTAATTTTTTTTACCATTTTAGTTTTTAGGATTTTAGAAAAAAAATTCTGAAACAAATTTTTGAAAATAAAACCAAACATATTGAAATTGATAATATAACCATATTCTTTGGAAAAGTTTAGATTATACCAAATTAGCCATCTCAACTTAAGATTGTGTTTGGATTTGATGAGTTTATTTTGTAATCTAATTCGATAATCACTTTAATTTTACAATTCAATAACTATAATATTTAAAACTCTTTGAAAAGTTATACTAAAAACACAAATCACTAAATCACTTCATTTTACTAGCAAAACTTTTACCGACGAATAGTGTTATCGTCGCTAAATGTTTAACTCTTTGCCCACGCCAACTTGTCCTCACCAAAAGTAAGTACACTGGTAGCAACACTTATTGTGTTGCTAAAAAATAAGTCTCGTAACTAAAATTTTTGAAAATTTGGTGCCAACCAATAATTTTGACGTCCAGCGAATGTCATGTTTTTTTAGCGACGGTAGTCAATTGTGTCGGTAAATGTCTACTTTTACCAACGACATCGATCACTGTGCCGCCAAAAATATAGTTTTGGCTATGAAAAATTGATGTCGTCGTCAAAAATAGTCGCCAAAAGTGTAATTTCTTGTAGTGGTGGACCACTATTGATTTATGCCTGCATAAGATTGCTGAGTCTAGGTAACTCTACTGGATTGCCTCTCAAATAGAAAAAAAAAAAAAAATTTCTATATAAAAAACAAGTCATTGTTTATGTATATATATTTTTGGTGAAAAAAATTATAAAATTATAAAATTCTCTTTTTTGGTTTTTAATTTTATCAAACTAGTTCTTATTATTTTTTTAAAGGGTTGGAGTTCAACTAACGGGACTAGTCTGATTGGTCAGAATTTCTGCATCTCATTAGTACTAATAAAAGCCTAGAAGGTTAATGATTTGACTCTCCCCACCTTGGCATGAGTCCTATTCCTTGTGTATTTATTAAAACTCTCTCTATTTAATCTTTATCATTATGATTGTAATGAATAATAAATAAATAAGTGAAAAGAGTTGAGAAATAAAAACGTTAAAAAAGTCAAATCCTTTGAAAAAAATTAAGTTATAAAAACTCAATCAATACTCTTTAATTCAACAATTTACCAATAGTGTCTCTATAAGCATGTTTGGTTCATGAATTTGGAGATAAATTTAAAAAGAAAAAAGAAAAAACTGTGTAAAATATAGGTGAAATGTTCTCTTTTCCTTTTTAAATTCTTATTCCATTTCAAATTTTATTTTAGTGAATTAAATACTATCTTAATATATTGAATCTATTCGAAAGATCAAGTACAACCTTCTCATATGACTATCTATATTTTGTAGGAGAAAATTATACTCAATTATATAATTCAACGATCATAAAAATCAAACTACTAGTAAAGAATGCAAAAGAGACTGGAATTGTGTTCATCTTTGAAGGTGACTCTCAAGTGTGGAATTAATTAATGCCTTATATTTTAGGCAGATTTCTTGTTTCAAAGTCTTTCGCCTACCTTTCTCTGTTTATTTATTTATTTTTTAATTTTTTCTACAAAACCAAACCATCAATCAATCAATCGTTGACCGGCATAGCATTTAGTAAAGCAACAGCTGGAGCGAGAGCCTCCATTATAAAAATACCTTCAGATTGGGAGTGCTTCTAGATTGTACATACATATACATACTTTATGTCAAATTAAAGTTGCATTTGAATAGAGAAGATTTGATAAATAAATAAAAAAACATTAATTTGGGAGCATTTGGACAATTTTTTCAAAGTCCCACATCGCTACAGTAGATCTCTAAAGGCTTCAAGTTCTTTATAAAATGGAGAAATAACTTGTAAGTGAAATTAAGTAAAAATATTATCAAAATTTGATTAATATTAATATTCATTATCTATAATAATTTTAAAGATTATCACTGATTGATAATTTCCCTTTATAAAAGAAGCATACAATTATTCATTTAGTTCCACATCGGTTCACATGAAGATGGTGACCTTTTGATTCTGTTAAAGTCACCCCACAGTGGCCGCTTGTATATGTATGGCTAGTTTTTATTTATTTATTTATTTATCGACGAGAGTAAGTTAAGTTGTTAGTTGTTAAATTAGTGTATCTATGTAAATTAGTTTTTTAACCCTTTATAAAGTACTAAGTTGAACCTACTATAACTTTTCTTTATGAACTAAATCCTTACAAAAAATTTGATAACCAATTAAATTAGGCTCAGCTGATTTACATATGTATGGCCAGTGCATGGGCTATAGTACCACGTAGGCTTTGGCTACTGTAATTAAGCTGAAGGATTAATATTTTAATTTTATTTGCTTTTTGTTTTTGTTTTTTGTAACTAACTTTTACAGTACAAAATAAACAACTCCTTTTATCTTTTTATATATCAATAAACTTTTGTGATTTAAAGTGACATGATAAAACGCTACACATTACATTATAAAACCTTACACATTATTTAATTTTTATAGTCGAAGTTATATACAAACCTTACGTTACATTATAAAACCTTACACATCACTTAATTTACTTGACGCATTACATTATAAAATATGTAAGGATGGACTTAGAGGGGGTTTTAAAATACCATTTATTATACTAATATTAGTTATAATTATTTACAAATTATAGAGGTCACCACTTTTAAGTTTTTTTTCTTTAACAAATTTTAAGGAGTCATGCTCTCTAGATTTTTCAAAAAGTTTTAAGTGTTTGCCATTCTATATCTATGGAATATGGAATCAAAATAAAAAATATAAAAAAAAATGAACAAAATATAATTAAAAAAGAAATTTCTTATAACTAGTATTAAGCCTTAGTATGTAAAGAACAAAATAATGTACTTGATTATGTTAATTGAAAAAGACATTATACAATATTTTATTATCGATTTTATTATGGACATTTTTATTGATATGAAATAGTGTCTGAGTACAACAACTAAAGATACCTTACTTTAGTACATAGATTATTTTATAATTGCTATCTTTTGTAAATACAAAGAATATGCTATTTATTTATATATATATATATATATATTTATTTTCATCTTATTTTCACTTTTTATATTAATAGAAATTGATTATAATTCATACTTTCTTTCTCAAATTTTTGTTAATATATAGATATTCATGCCCCTTGTATGAAAATTTGGGATCCATCCTTGAAAACATGCAAAGATAAACAAAGACCAAAGAAACACTACAGGAAATCGCACTTTTACCGACTAAAAATTTGGTCGGCAAAAGTCCATTTTTAGTCGGCAAAATTTATTTGCGACCAGTTTTTTTGATTGCCACTTTGGTTCCCAATTGAGGGTCCGCAAAAGTAATTAGCGACCAAAACTTTTGTTAGTCGGGAAAAAGTTGGATTTGCCGACTAAATTTTTGGTCGCTAAATATATCATTACTGCGACTAATCCATTTAGACGCTAAAATACTTTAGTCGCGAAAAGTGACATATTCCCGACGCCAATTGTCACATTTTACGACCAAACATGTTAGTCGCCAATTGTCATATTCCACGACCAAACATGTTAGTCACCAAAAGTCACAATCTGTAGAGATCCTACTTTTTGAAAGTCCATTAAATCCCTAACCTTGAGTTTATTTTAATAAAGCCCTTAAATTTTTGCTTAATTGCGTTTTAAACCCTCGAATCGGGAAGCATCACGGATTAATTCGAGTAAACACTAATCGATCAAGGTAGATTAATAATCACCTTTAAAACTCTATTATTAATTATTACACCTTATAATTATAGATTAATCACTTTAAAATCTTAATTCCCGATAATGCCGTTTTTGCTCGGTTTCTCGCCTTTGTTTGTGCTTTAATTTAACGGGTTCCAAATTTATTATTTCAACTATTTTCTAATGTTAGTATATTAGTAACATATATCAAGGTTTCATAAATTTAGACTTGGTCCCTATATTCTTTTATTTTATTTCATTTCAACCCTTAATTATAATATTTTATTAATTAATGTACTTGTGCCTATTATATTATGTTTATAAATACAAATATCTCATAGAAATATCTCATATATATATATATATATATTTAGAGTCCAAGTAGCTAGTCATGTGAGGGTTGAAATGGCCTTGATGGCATTGATGGATAACTTTAACCAATTACACCTATGGAACTTGGCCTCTAAGAAACCTTCCAATCCTTTCTCTATATATGCACACTTCTCTCCCTCATTTTACACATTTTCAGCCATGCACTAGAGGAGTGAGAGAGAGTGACCTTGGAAAAAAAGAGAGAAGAAGAAAAACAAAAATTGTGTTGAGTCTTGTACAACAAAGGTAAACCTACATCACCTCTTTTCTCAAGTTCTTTTACTACTTGTTTTTCCCCTCCTAGTACATGCTCTTTGTATATATATGTTGTAGTCTAGGCCTACATTCTTTTATAAATGTGTATTAATTAAGAAATGGTATGCTTCTCTTTCTTTCTTAAATTTCCTGCAGCAAATCTTTTCCCTCTCTTGAATTTATTTTCCTATCAAAACTCCATAAACTCAAAATCTATTCTTATGGTGCAATATTTGGTATGTCTAGAGTATGTGATAATTTTGGTAGGACCTAAGGATGTATTTTTATAACCTAAACAATTTTTCTAAGTTTGTTACTCACAGAACTAGAAAAACAGTCAACTTTCTCTATTTTTATAAAATTTCAGAAAAATAATCTTGAGTCCAATTTTATGTCAAAATCTTAATCTTGGTGTTATATTTTAACTAAAATTTGTTTGAACTCAAGAGAGTGAGGGGTTCGAGAGAAACACCGATTTGCGTAACAGTTAACGAATCTAGACCGATCTTGGTAATTCTGAATTATCTTAAAATCTAAAATACCTATCCTACTTTCATAAATTGAGTTTGAAACTAGACTTATTTATCTACAAACTCACATGAGGCTAGGTACTTAGGGCCAATAAAAGTATTTTTTTCATAATTATTTTGAAACTGGTTCAAATCTGGAAATCTGGAAATTTGTGTTAATATGCTCTTATGTGTTTGCAACTTTTATATTCTATGTTTCTTGAATATTTTAGTCTCGATATGTAATCTATGATAAATTGTGAATTTGCTTTACCATGAATAAATTACTTATTGTTTAGTTTGGATTCGTAATTACACTGACCATGCTTTGCTATAACTGAGAACATAATGCACTTAATAAAGGGGAAATCAAATGGGATGGTAATGTGTTGCAATCATTGTATTAAATTTTATGAGATAATGAACGATGGATTCAAGAGTATGATATAGTGGAATGTGTTCCAGTTTTGTAAAGGCTTGCACAAGTGTGTTTTCGAACCCTAATATGGCACGAGAGGTATTTTGGCTGCATAATGGAAATGAGAGGCATAAGGGTGGCAGTAATAGTCTCACACAGGGAGAGTATCCTTGGAAGCCTATTCCCTTGGGGTAGACCGTGATGTCACCACTTGGGTATGTAACCTAGGTGTGTGGGCATCATTGGTAATTGTGCAGTAAGCGACGCACGGGTGATTATGCGATAAGCAACGCATTGGTATTGTATTAACCAAGGGGGAGTCAGAATTGCCCGTGGCCAGTGTTAGTGGTTGGGTAAGAACGACATTCCGCGGGGAGTTGCCTAGAACTAACTAAAATTGACTATTATTCATGAGAACTGAAATTTAATTATAAGCTTTGCTTAATTATTGCTTTCGCTGTATGTTATGATCGTGCCGTTATGTTACTTGTGTATTTGGAATCGGAAAAGGGTTGGGGTGTGTGTGTTTAGTGGGCATTCCAAGCTCATGGCGTTTTATGCCAGGTGAATGCGAGTTTTACACCTGGAACCATGGCTGCCATAGAGATTAGATTTTATATTTTCTGTATTTTGGATAATCTTTTTGTATCAAGGAACTAATCTGTATTTAAAGACTTGAAGAATTTTATCTGTAACTATTATTAATATTTTATTTTAGTATAAGTATTTGTATTTTGTGCTTAAAAATGATGTGTATCCACTAGTTAAACCCCGGTGTATCGTTGTATTATATTATCAAAATTTGGGGCATCACAACTTGGTATCAGAGATTAGGTTCAACCCTTACCCACGCGTTTGACTTGCGATTAGAAACAACCTTGCCACCTACTACATTACATTATGATAACACTATTTAGTCTAGAAACTAGAAGATGTCAAAAATTAAAATTTTCTTGACCAACCCTAGGATGTTTCTTCGAATTTCGGGCATGGCAATGTCGATTCGTGAAAGCATATAGCCGAGCGTCGACAATTCTAGTATTGGTACCAGGTGTTGAAGAAAGCCCTTTAGATAAGGGTAGTGGAACTAGAATTTCATAATAAAGAAAGGAAAGGTTAGGTTCAATCAGCGAACCGAAACATGTAGTTGTCCTAGAGCGACCGAGAGTGGTGATGGAGTTGATGGTTGAGTAAGACTACCTTAGGTGCTTATTAGGTGTTACTTGGATTGTGTTTGAGTAGAGCATTTCACTTTAGTAATTTTCATGACTAACCTCATTAACAAAACCCTAACCTACACTTAGCTAGCGTTTGGCAGATGGTGAACCATACAAGAGCAAACAAATACGTAGGCAACAACAACCCCACCAACCACAACGATGATGCCAATATAAACAGGAATGGGGCATCTGGGGTCAACAATCACGATCACGCCCCTACATCCATTGCTGACTTACCTGGGAATGTCGGAAATCAAATTTTGGAAGAATTAGGAAGGCTGAGGAGAATGCGTCAGAATGAGAGGACACATCTTTTCTCCGAGTTTCGCAAACAGAGATCGCCAATCTTTATTGGTGACCCCGATCCTAAAATTGCTGAAAACTGGATCCGACAAATTGAAAAGATGTTCAACACGATGGGAATAACTGAACACATTGATAGGATTGCTCTAGCAGCTTACCAACTAGAAAGGGAAGTAGATCATTGGTGGACCTTGATTCAGGAATCCAGGGACATCGCAGCAATGATGTGGGCGCAGTTTAAGGAGTATCAATCAAATTATATATGGTGAAAAATATATAATCTACATAATCTTATTTATCAAATTAAGGATTTCTTCAAGTTTCATTAATCAGATTAAGAAGCGTACCTCCCATCTCACTAAAAAATATGATGTATGGATAAACTACATAATCTTATTTATCAAATACGTGGCAGTATATGTTTTCTATAATAATAGCAGATACCAAAATTTGAGCAGAATGACAAGATCTAAAATTGTGTAGCTAACCTGAAGTAACATGAGCAAATGTCATTTGGGATTTGACATAAATACAAAATATGAAGTTCTCCAAGTTGTGCAGATATTAGGGGCCATAAACTAATGTCTCAGTTGCAAATATTAGCGAGGATTATATGGTTTGTCTAAGTTTTGTTTAAGAAATTATGCTTATAAGTTACTTCTTATGTCTTTCCCTAAGATAACCATGTTCCCTAGTACTTGGGCATCAACCAGATTATATATGGTGAAAAAATTAAAGTTCTCAAGTTTAAAAGTTCGTTCCATCATGGTTTCTACAATCAATACCTACAGACAATTCCATTGATTTTCTCACTCTAAGATCTCCCAAGTTGGATGAGGAGGGTGGAGAGAGGTATAAAGCAATAGAAAGCAAAATATTCTTCAATTATAAATGCTACTATTTGCAATGATGCTGCCTAGAATGAAGGTTTGGACCTTCATATTCTACATAAAACTCAATGGAGCAACTCATTCCATGGGATGAGTGCATAATCCTTCACAAATACCACATGTAGCAAGGTACAATAGAGCAGGTGATCCTAACCTCCGGTTCAGTTCAACAACTTACATTGAAGCCTTCAAGAGGCTTGACGTGCTATAATCAACGAGAAGCATAAACAAAGGATAAAATCAATATTACAATGACCTTATAGATGAACAAAAAAGCTAGATTGTTGTTTTCTAAATGGCCTGGGTTCTATATTATATAATGTGCAATCCAAACCATTTTGCAATAAATTTAGTTTATTTACTTCAACTTCTTTATTTATACAATTACCACTACCTAGTCAAGGCCACATATCACCACTGATTTATAAGAAAAACAACACTATAATTTTCACAACAGTTGCTGCATATATCGAATCTAAGAGATAAAAATTAAAATATATATATATATATATAGAAAAATTGAAGTACTACTCCCCTAAATTTTGCATTTCATGAACTGTAGATTCCTGGCCACTCACTATAATAATTTAGGTTCAAAAAGTAAAACAGTATAATAAGAACATAACCAAAACGTCGTGTGTTCATTTGCAAAGTCATACCTTCTCAAGTAGGGATGTCTAAGTGCTTTCTTTGCTTTGAGCTGCTCTGCTCGGTCATATCGCAAAAGCCCTTGCAAGAGATCAATCAGATCACTAACAGAGTGATTCACATGCTGCATTATCAGGTTCTGCAATTATTTAAAAAAAACAAACATAGAGAGAGAGAGAGAGAGAGAGAGAGAGACCAAATTAATACATAAAGAAGAGAAGGAAAAATATTATAAGAGAGGAGACCAAATTAATTCATAAAGAAGAGAAGAGAAGAGAAAATATTATAAGAACATGATGACAGTCTTTGAAGATATATTTAAATGATCATAAAATAGGCATTATTTATCAATATTGGAAATGTAAAAGACATGGAAAACACCGAACAAGTGGGAAACATACAAGTAGATTGGTGAAACAAGGTTGGAGAGCCAACAATATTGGGAATTGATGATTTTTTGAATTGAGTACGTCTACACTTCATAAATCAAAACAGAAACAAATTTTTTTTTTTTGGTTTCATTATATATACCATATAGCATTACTGATTCAAAATTCAAGTCCTTCTAATCTCAACAAACCTAGATCATGGAGATCATTTTTATCTTGGTTCCTTTGTGTTCCATGTGGAATAAATTAGCGAGATCTTTTAATATAAACAAATTAATAAGAAGACCAAACTAAAGAAAAGGACAAAATTAAAAGACATAATGAGTATCTGAAATCATATTAAGAATTAAAGATAGCTTTCCACCTAATATTAGATCAGAAATAATTATGAGAAAAACTTTTGATCTTGGTTTCTTTGTGTCATGTGGATTAAATTAGCAAGAACTTTTGATTTAACAGCATTATTTCTTATCTATTGGAAATCATAACAGCATTATTTACAATTTTTATGTGGATAACTGCCAAATTAAAGTGGGGGATGGAAAAAGAATTAAATTTTGGCATGACAGATGGTGCGACAACTCCTGTCTTAAGATTGATTTCCCCATCTTTTTTAATCTTTCAACTGATAAAGATGGCACTCTTCATCAATTCTTTGCAAGGAAGACCAGCCCAAATAATTGGAATTTTCCCATCAGAGGAGTGCAGTTTACTTGGGAATTGGATGAAGAAACTAGATTGCTTGGAGTCCTAGCTTCAGCCCTTTCTATGACTCTCGATAGGGCTGACTGTTATATTTGGGCAAATGCTTCTGCAAGCTCTGGTGAGTTCTCTGTTTCTTCTCTCTACTCTTTCAGTAATTCCATCCTTGGTCCACATATTCCAATCTGTAAACATATTTGGAATAGGGCTGTCCTACCTAAGGTTTCTTTTTTTTGTTGGTTGGCCTGGAAGAATAAAATCAAGTCAGTAGAATTTATGCGCATGATTGGTATTTTAGAACCTTCTATCTCTATCAGTTGCACATTTTGTAGCTTTGAATCTGAATTTGCTACCCATCTCTTGCTCCATTGCCATTTTTCTTGGCAAATTTGGTCTTCTATAATTCATGATTGGGGGCTCTCTTGGTGCATTCATGACTCAATAGATGGCCTTCTCCAATGATGGATGAGTGTCAAATTTAAGCATTTTGATAGGTTAATTTGGAGAGCTATCCCACACATTGTCCTTTGGTCGCTTTGGAAACATAGGAACGAATGTATTTTTGCAGAGGCTCTACCCAACTTTTCTAAAACAAGTGATTCTATCAAAATCAGATCAGCTCTCTGGCTAAAAGCATCTATTAAGGACCTTCCCTACTCAGTTGCTGACTTAATCTTCAATTGGAGACAAATCAGAGATGGGTTTCCAAATCAATAATTGGGCTGGTATTGCTACTATTGCTGCTTTAGCTTGCTCTGGTTTTGTTGGTTTACTCTGTTATGTTGTGGGTCTGTTTGTGGTTGGCACTAGTTCTGCTGTGCCTGTGATTTTGCCCTGGCTTTTGCTAGTATGTAACTTTGGATTGTCATCAGTGGAAGTGTATGTTTTTGCTGGACTGCAACTGAATTGCTCTACTGCTAGTGCTGAAGATAGGCATCTGTTCTGCAATTACTGTGTTTGTTATTTGTTTTGTAGTTTAGTTCTTAGCTCTAGTGTAGGTTGGGTGGAAGTCTGTTACTTTGAGCTCCAATTAGACTAAAGGCACTTTAGATGTTGACTTTAGCTATAGTAACCAACTGTTACATGTAGATCTGTAGAACAATTTCTCTGTTGTTTGGGTGCTTCTCAGAGTGTTTTGCTAATAGCCCTGTTGCTTCCTATCTGCTTCTGGGGTTCTTTCTGGTTGAGCTCAATTTCAATTTTTGGCTGCTTCATTGGCTGATTCATTATTTTGGATGCTTTATTTGGCTGCTTCTGTGTGTGTTGTTGATATGTTGTGCTGAAGTGAATTTTTGTAGTTTTGCTCTCAACTTTAATGCTGGTTTGGATTGGTATTGTTCAGTTTTTGGTGCTAAGTGGTGTGCAACCTGCAAGAAATATGGCTCTCTTGGTTGTGCTGATCTGTTATGCTTTTCTAGTTCTTGTTTTGTTTGTTGGTTTCTCACCAACTGGAGCTTGGAGCTTCAATTAGCTCAAAGCTCCTCTTTATTGATGTTCTGTATCTTATTTGCATGATTTCATCAATAAAGTTTTTCTTTGCCGATCAAAAAAAGAAAGAACTTTTGATTTAAACAAAATAATAAAAAGTCCTAACCAAAGAAAAGGAGAAAAAAGAAACATAAAATGGGCACCTAATTGGTAATTGAAGTCGTATTAAAATTAAGGATAGCTTTCCACCTAATATTTGATCAAATATAATAGTTTTCTATAAAATAAAACTAATCACACAAGTGGAAAAACAAAAAAAAAAAATTTCTTCTTGGACATACCTTTATTTGTGGTAACAAGGAGATTTTCTACAAAAGTTTTAACAGTAGCAGCTTATTATCTATGGTAACAAGGATACTTCCTACAAAAGTTTTGACACTGATTTCTAAAATAAAAATGAAAAAGCTATAAGCAAAGTCCCATAGGCTGCACCAAACAGGATTTCCTAATGAAATATTTTTCACGACTAATGAAATATTTTTTACTAAATTTTTTTCAGCTTGCAAATATCCAAAGCTTCTATTGAAATATTTTTTCTTCACCTGAATATCATTAATCAACTTATGCATTGCTAGAGTTCTATGAATTTACAGAAATCAAGGAGTTCCTAGTGCTTTATATATTTATATTTTTTTGCATGTGTGAGTATGTAGAAAAACCAACCTAGATCATTTTTCACAATGGTCCTTAGTTTTTTGCAGCCATTTTTGTTTGTGATAAAGCTTGGTAAACATTGTTGGTCCTTCCTTAACAAGTTAAGAGATTTTGGATTTTGTTGCAATTTTGGGTTGGTGAGACTCCATTTTTGTAAGTACCATACAAGCCTCCACATAGCAGATGATAAAATATTTTGTACTACTATCCCTTTTTTGTCTCTTATTTAGCTTGCATCTCTTCTACTCTTTGTTTATTGATCTTATCATCATCAATTTTAAAAAAAAAAATTATAAAGCTTTTCTTGTCTCTTTCAACCATTGCTTTAGAAGTAAACATTATAAGTTTTTTTGAGCCAAGTTTGGTGCCATATGGTAGTCTTTTTTATTTGGGGTTAAGCATAATAACCAAAACAATTAAACTAATCTAAAAACAACAAAAACCAAAATAGAATTTAACTGTAGACTTGAGACATAAGGTGGTTGCACGACTGTATTGTGAAAACAAGCAATTTAAATCAATAGATAATAGTCCAAATAGCTAACCTAACGCCACCCATTTATTTAGAAATCCAAAAACAATGAATCTTAACTTTTTCACGACTGAAAAAAAGTTTCGTCACCAATTAATTTAAGAACCCTTCAAAAATTCAAAATCCTCCCTCCAAAATTTTAATTACAATTGCCGACTAAAACATTTAGTCAGTAAAAAATTTAGTTGCTCCAAACAAATTTTTGGCGACCAAAGTTTTAGACACCAAAAATAAAAAGAATTTTTATTTTTTATTCGGCGACTTAATAATTTTAGTAGCCAAAACTAACTATACAACGACAAAAAAAAATTTTAGCAGCCAATTGTGACATTTTTAGTGACCAAAATTTTTTTTAGTCTCCAATTGTGGCATTTTTAGCGACTAAATTTTTTTAGTCACTAATAATCAATATATCTTGACAAAAAAAAATTAGTAGCTAAATCATATACTTTTGGTGACTAACATAATTTTTGGTCGCCAAATTCATAACTTTTGGAACTAAATTTGATCGCTAAAAGTGTAATTTCCTGTAGTGTCTACACAACAACTTACATTTATGGAAAAAGTTAGGGTTAGAAATTGGGGACAACCAGAGAGAGAGAGAGAGAGAGAGAGTGAGTGACAGCAACCAAGTTGGGGTATGAGAAAAATCAAGTGAGGAGGTTGTAGGCAGCGAAGCATCCAACAAATTAGGGTTCAAATTGGGGGAAAATAAGTTACAAAAGTGAGATAGAAAAAATGGGAGACGAAGGTCAGAAAAGCAAGAAGAGGGAAGAGGGAAAGCAAAATAGTGAGAAGAGAGTAGAGGGAGAGAGAGAGAATAGAGAGAGAGAGAGAGAGAGAGAGTTATAGCGGCGCCGATTGGTGACATGTAGGTTAGTAGTGCGCCAAAGATGGGCCAGACGGTGTGGCGGAGATGGATGGGTGAGGAAGTGAGAGGTATAGAAAGTAAAATAGACACATCTAAACAGAGAGATATCTATCTCTTGGATCAATTTTATTTTTTATTAATTTTAAGCATTTGTGACAAATTTTGGTTTTCCTCTCTAAATTTTTTTACAATGGTGACAAAAAATTTCGTCATGAAAAATAAAAATTAGAGACGAATAAAATTTTTGTCACCTATTGTTTTATTTGATTTTAAGCATTTGGTGACGAAATTTGGTTTTCGTCTCTAAAAATAGTACAATTGGAAGCGAAATCTTATTTTCATCACTAAAGCATGTATATTTGGAGACGAAATATTTTTTCATCATGTGTTTTAAAATGCCATAGAACTTTTTATTATAAGCGGCATTTTGAGCAGTCCATTAGGTTGAACTTACCTCTTAGATAGACTTTATTTTTCTTTCGAACAGCGAGATATAAGAACAAGAATCACCCCATCTCTGGATTCTGCGCTAGCGAGATTGCTATTCTGATTTCCTTTCAACCACCTCCACAGCAGAAATTTTTATTCCTACCCAACCCTTGATTTTATCTTATACGACCAATAAGTTATTGCCTTAATATTTTAAGGAACACAAAAATAGCTCTAAAGATCAGAAAAGAAGAGCAATACCCATTAGTTTTACCCCAAAGAACACAAAAACATAATCCCTAAAAACCTAATTCCAATCCTTAAATGAACAAATTTTCTTTTTCAACATAATCAAATTCTAAGAAAAATAGCTCCCCTGTATCACACCTCAAGAACACACAAAAATTTCCCAAACAATTAAACTAAGCTTTGAATCATCAAATTATTGCACTTAACAGCATCAAATCGAAAAAAAAAAAAAAAAATACCCATCAATCATAACTCACAACAAACACAAATTTTCCCAAAAAATACTTTAATTTCTACACACAAAATGACCCAAGTTTGCCTTTTTCTATGGAATCAAATGTCAAAAACAACAAAACCCATAATTCTTACCTCCTATAGTGAATCTTCCACAAAGTCTCAAAGAAATCAAACAACAAATAAGCAAATAATCCCCAATCAATAATTTTTAAAAAACACCTCTTTCTTTTTGTTTTGGGTACAAAAAGTCGCCTAATTTGGGCTTGTAGTTGAAATTAAAGAACATAATGAGAAGAAATAGGCTGAATTGTAAAAAAAGAAATCCTAATGTCAGAGATGAAATTGACAATTTTTACAGGGTGTTGTCGGGGTTTGCGAGAGAAGAAGAATAGTGGAAGAGGAAGTGGACAGTACGCAACTAGGGATAGATTAGAAAAACTGTGTGCTGAGTGTATTGTGCTGAAAAAATGGATCGTTCATGATGGTCAAATCTCGACCTAGGACTCAAATTTGATTTAGATCTTGACCATCTTCTCGGATCCGGCGGAGGCACCAACGGAGGATGAGGAGGATCATCGACGGCGGTGGGTGTTTAGGGGAGAGAGAGAGAGAGAGGCACCAGCGGTGGACGGAGGACGATTATCGACGGTAGTGGCGATCTGCGGCGGTGGCGGTGGCATCTGCGCTGGTAGCGGTGGTCTGCGGTGAGGTGAGGTGGGGTGAGGTTTGCTGGTGGAGGAGAATCTCTGTGAGAGGTTTGAACAAATTGTTGTAAACAGAGAACAAGGGTGGTGATTTCCCTCTAAAAATATTTCACCTTCAGCGACTAAATTTATTTTTGTCGCAAAATCTTTATATATAACGACTAAATTTTTTGGTAGCCAAATTTCAATCAACCGCGACTAAAATATTAGTCGCCAAAAGAACTAATTTGGTGACTAATTCTTTTTGGTTAGAAAAAATGAATATACAACGACTACTAGTTTTTTGGTTACTAAAAATTAACATTTTTTTACAAAATGTTTGGTCGCCAACGAGTAACCATAAAAATATCGCCGTTAATTGGCGACTATATTTGGTCGGCCATTATTTGTCAGTGTATTTGGATATCAAAACGACGTGGTTTTGATATTTGCAACTAAATCGTATTAGTCGCTAAAAGATTATATTGTTCCTGCCTAATTTTTCATCACCTGCCTATATTTTTGGCGACTAATATTTTAAATTGGTTGCAAAAAATCATTTTTTGGCAACAAAATTACTTTAGTTGGTAAAAGTATCAACTTTTAGCTACTAAATTTTTTTTTGGTTGCCAAATGCCATTTTTTTACGACCAAAATATTTTTAGTCGGCAAAAGTGGTCGGCAAATCTGTAATTTCTTGTTGTGAAATGATCTACGTCAAGTTACATTATAAAACTGAGAGGGAGGTTTATGACCTAACAGTGGGTCAAGCTAATTTGGACTAGAGTTAGGGTCCTTGCTCAGTCAGACGTTGGGTGTGCACTGGACCAAGGGCTCAGTCCAGTCATGTTGGGACAACTTTGGATTGCTAGCTCGGTGGAGATGTGCGCTCTATTAAGTTGGACGAGATTAGTCATTGGAAGATCAGGTCCGACCGTGCAGAAGCTCAGTCGTGATTGTGAGCTCAGTTGAGCCCACGATCAAGAATTATCGATGAGACTAGACAAGTAACACGGTCATAAAGTGATGGCGTGGCGCCGCACTAAGCATAGCTCGGTGGGAAGTACTACGTGGTGTGACTGGACTGTAGGAAGAAGATTCCGCTGTCCATACACATCAATACCATTTGGCGGTTTCGTCATTTGGTGTTTAGCTGTATTAGTGTTGACATATAGGGGAATGTAAAATGAGAGAAGGTCCACGCATCCAGAGGGGAATGGATGCAGGGGCACACACAGAAACTATATAAACGATGCTACGCCTTCATAGACATGTTTGGAACATCTTTTGATCAGAGCTTACTTACCACTTTGTCCTGCCTCTCTCTCTCTCTGTGTGTGCTAACTTGATTGTTGGGGAGGTTTTTCGGCAACCAACCGTCGGGTAGCTCACCATTGTTGTGCTCTCAGGTTGAACGATGTCATTTGGTGCAATGAAGAGCTTTGACAACGAGAAGTACAGAAGCAAGAGAATATTTGCTCCCCGTACAATTGGCACCATTTGTGGGAAAGTTTGACAGACAAAACCTTATCTTTCAAGCTTGTCCGATCATCTTAAATAGCGAACAACGACGACATTCCGCTGTCTGTCATCGATGGCATCACTCCGGAGTCCGTCCGGAGGAGAGATGGTCCCCCCGCCATCTCGACCATGGCTAGCTTGGAGACTTCCTCCAGAGGGCTCCCCAGAGATGTGTGAGATAAATGCACAAGGAGTACAGACCACTCACAGAGTCCAGACAGGCATCGCGCGGCAAAGAGAGTCACATGCTCAGCACCTGGAGCATAAGCTGAGAGACCAAGACGCCATCATTCGAAGGATGGTAGCGGAGATGAAGGCGCTAAAGCGGCAAGTCAAAGGAAAGGGTGTTGCTGGTGTGGGTAACCACAGTGAGCGCACCCTATCTCGTCGCTCAGGCAACTAGAGCCAATGGAGGGCCCCCTTTATTTCTATCACCAGAAACTATAGGGTTGGTGACTTAGACAAGCCGACGGAAAAGTCTTGTGTGCGAGATAGCAGTTATTGTCCCTTACATCCATCGATGACGTCGAGATATTCTTACTCTGCTCGTTCGGAGGATTTTAAGGACATCTTGGAAGAACGAACGTGCTAGTAGGAGGCACAAAGGGTGCTGGCGTTGTAGTGGCTATCCCACGAAGGTCGTACCAGTGAAGAAGTCGTAATGCCGCCACTATGCCCGGTACTGCGTGCCTTTGGACAGAGATTTGGCGAGGCTAAGCGCCATTCCTTTTTCCCTTGAGATAGAAACCACACCGCTTTTTGCAGGCTTCCACCAGCCCAAGTTTACGCTCTATGACGGAAAATCCGATCCATACATGCATGTGAGCCTCTTCCGACACGTTATGGTTGGCTACATGGGAAATGACACACTTATGTGCCTTATTTTCCCATCGAGTTTAGGAGAGTTGGGCCTGAAATGGTTGAGAGGCTACCAGAGGAAAGTACTGAAAGGTGGTAGCAATTGGCGGAGGCGTTCATGACCCGATTCAAAACCAATACCAAAATGCCCAAGAAAGTCGACCACCTGCTCACTTTAGGCGTACTACGCTAAATATTGGAAGACATTCAATGAGATTCTTGATTGCCCGACCAACCTGGCAATCACCCAGTGCAAGCGTGGTCTCCCAGTCGGGCATGAGCTGTGAGATTCGCTCATTATGAATCAACCAACAACCGTGGAGCCGTTAATGCAACGCATCAACAAGCACATCCGAGTTGAGAATAATGCGACCGTGGCTACTGCGAAGGTGAATCCGATAACAGCGGACAAAAAGATGGCTGAGAAAGTTCACGTGGTTGCATAGGAGGCAAACCGTCTGAACAACCGCGAAAGAAAACCTGACCGTGGTGCTAACCGCAACAAATGGCTGAAGAGTCATCACAATAACTGAGTTGACTACCCCCATGATGTTGAGGAAGACGCGAAGAGAAAGTTGAATGCCAGAACGGGCATCACCATAGTTTTCAAAATTCCAATCTACCGCATCCTTAGTGAGATCAGTGACGAGGCATACGTCCGGTAGCCAACTAAGTTAGGTGATACGTAACGAGGCTTCAACCCGAAGTACCGTTGTACCTACCATGATGAGCGTGGACACCGCATCGAAGATTGTGTCCCCTTGAAGCAACATTTGGAAGAGTTGGTAGCGGCCGACCACTTGGACCGCTATATTAACAGAGGCGTCAAGGCCGCGCCCCACACTCAAGCCAAGCCAAATGGCTTGGCCACTTTAGAAGCGCCCCCCCTCAAGGTGTAATCAATGTGATTCATGGGATTGTTGAGTTGACGCGGGTGTACAAGCTCCGGGGAATGATAAAGAAGGCGGAGTGTATACAAGAGGTGATATCCGTTCAACCCGCTGTGAAGAAGGGCAGGACAGAGGTCAAGAATGTCCTCACTTTCTTTAGTAGTGACCTTGTGTAGACACTCCATTTTGACCGCCCTTAAGACTTAGGCGCTTTATTCCAAACACTCGATGATGAAAGTTACATTATGCAATCTTTTGAATTCTTAGCGAAGAAATTTGGATTTAAGCTCTAATCCCAAACCTTGCACCCCATTTTGGCCAAACTATTTTAGACCTTAAAACCCTCTTTTTCAAAATATTTTTCCAAATGCTTCTATGTTGTTCCAAGGCTCACATTTTGTTTAAAACATTGCACTTTTCGGTAAAACCGAGTACGGACAAAGTGGAAATAAATGGAAGAGAGGTGAATTCTTTGAAAAATCTTTAAAACCTCTTATTTATAGGTTTGGAGTTGAAGAAAATTAGGAGAGGGGAAAGAAAACTAGTTGGGGAAATAGTTGAGTGTGAAACTGTTGAGAGAAAATGGCGAGCAGCCTTCACTAATCCAGGCCTATCTCTCTGACCACTCAAACTTTACTCATGAGACCATCACCATTGGAAAGTAGACTTCCGGGGCTTCAATTTAGACTCAAAAATCACCTAAAACCGAGTCCAGATGAGGAAGATATGCTCATTTGAAGAGGGAGGGGACCTGAATGTAGATTTTGAGGGCCAGCCGTGGATCAGTGAAGGCCGGCCGGGCCTCGATGGCGTCAGACAGACAACTGGCGGGAATTGAACAAATATCTTTTTTTGAAGATATTTATGATATTTTTGGCTCAAATTCTATAAATAGAGCCTCTTCCTTCAGAATTCGAGGTTAGAAAAACCTTCTAAGAGGCTTAGGCATTGATAGAACGTCCATCTTCCTCCTTGCTTCCTTTAAACTTCAAGCCTTTTTTTAACTATACATACACCATTAGAGCTTGGTCTTGAAGTTGTTGTTGAAGTGTTAAACCATATTTCATAAACATGAGGCTGCTTTGGATTATGTTTGATTAACAACCATACATACTCCTTAAGGAGGTATAACTCTTATCATCTTTTTCCTTTGTTTTTACTAATCGTCTTCTTCATTTTTCTTGAGTTTGTGCACTGCTGGAGGTGACTTAAAAGGGCTGAAATATATGATTTAATTCACAAAGAGTGTAGGGGTTAGACACCTCTCCTTAAGCTTCCTTGTCTAGTTTGTTCTCTTTTTATTTTGGTTCACTTTCTTCACCTTTTTGAAGTTGTTTTAGCCACTTTTTTTGGGCTGTTTTTGGACTGTTCTTAGACTATTTTGGAGCTGAAACATGTGATTTAAAATTACAAGAGTGGAGGGTTAGCCATCCCTTCTTAGGCTTTGTTCCATAGCTTTTTCTCTACTCTTTTTACTTACTTTCTCTTGCTTTTATCTACTATTTTTCACCTATTGGGGGCTTTTTTAGGGCTGTTTTAATTTATTTAAATAGCTTATGCTTTGATTAGTTTGCTTGTTGTCTCATATGTTCATATACATAGCTTATTGCATGTTTGTTCTAGCTTTTCTTTAAGTAATTTCCTTGTTTAAGAGCCTCATTTTAATAATCAACTTACCATTTCTTTCTTTCATTTGAGAGTTGTTTCAAATAGTTGATGGTTATTCAACACATGAATTGGAGTTTTGTACTTAATGGCTTAATCTCTAAGGAGATTCATTGTCAACGATGTAATCTCTCTTTCATGTTGAGAATTACTTTCCATTTGACGCTTCTTTCCTTTTAAAGGACTTAATCACCATGGACAACTGGACTAAAGAATGGCAATGACTAAACAAATTGGTTTAAAATTGGATCAACGCACATAAAGAAAATGGATTTAATTGCTTAGACTTAGCCGGATGTTATGCCAAGTTTGTTGAGTCAAGAGTCATCATGCACTAATTCATGGTGTTTTGATGATTCTTGAAGCATCTCTACCACCCACTTTGAGTTCATTCCATGACAAGATGGAGGGGTGGTCATATTCATTGCATTTCATTGACTTTTGTCCAAAATTGCATTCGAGACCATCAAGCAATCAATTTGCTCATTGATGGCTTTGCAATCAATTTCAACCTACTCTCAAGGATTTCCCATGACAGAGAATGAATGAAGGACAAACAGAGCTTGAGAATGCTCTATCTGCACTAATTTCACCTCAGAACACAAAAACAGAGCTTTGCACCAAATTGATGCATGGCCGCTCATCTGTAGACCCAGCCGACTATCAATGATGCACGACCGACCCTTGGTGTGTGGCTAGGAGTGCAATTTTGCAGAAACAAAGGCAGTGGCTGAAGGTGAAACAGAGATGGGCAGACATAGTAGCTTTCAAGTGATGTGCATGCAATCTTCATCCATCTTCCATTATGTTCTTATCAAATGCAATTAATTATTTCATTGGTATTATTGTCATAGTTGCAAATAAATTGTGTTGTAATACTTAATTAGCCTAATTAGTTATAGCTAATTAGTTGGTGTTGTAATATTTAATTAGCTTAGATAGTTAGTTAATTATTCATTTCAAGTTTTGTAATAATTAGTAAATTAGTTTAGCTATTTATTTAAGTTTTGTAATAATTAGCTTAATTAGCTTAGCTTAGCTTAGCTTAGCTTGGTTAGTTAGTTTATTCATTCAGACTCTCATTCGTGAGAGTGTAATGTAATAATGTGTATGTCTTCCAACCCCACGTCTTTCTCTCTTTTATTTACCCATTTTTGATGGTTAGATTAGGGACATGTTTCAATTAGCATACCTTGCATCCATTCATCGTGTATTGCATGCACCAAAGCTCGGCGCATTATGCTAACTGCATTGTCATTTCAATACTTCTTTGAATACGTGTTTAACCGCATGTCTAAAATCGATTCATATGCCATATTAGTAGTCGAGCCTATTAATTGCATTCTTAGCATATGTTGCATTAGACATTTGGCATAGTTAGGAATCATGCATATTTTTCTAACTCATATCTTCTTTGCTTGGAGTACTAGGTGAGTTTTTAGTGCTTTAGCATACTTGCATCAGTGTGAGTGATTGCTATGACTAGCATGCTTGCCATGAGGCTAACTGCTTAAATACTATAACTGCTTGAATGCCTGTGGATGAAGGCTTGTTGCTTGAATTGGAATGATTCAACGAATTTACATTTTAAGCTCACTATGTCTAGTGGCAAATTTGCAGTTTTTAAGCCCACTATGTTGAGTGGCAAATTCAAACCCTTTTTTGCAAACAAACATGAAATTGAATTGTTCCAATTCTTGCAAATTCTAGTTTATACCTTGTGTGTGCACATCACGTAGTAACGCTAGCCTAATAAACCGGAACAAGAGCATATAATGTTAATAAAAATCATATCATGATTAGTAGAGGCCGATCTTTGATCGGGCAAGTGGGGGGTGCTCAATTCATGATCTTCCCCCCTCGTACCTAAGTTCCTGAGTCGAGGTAACTTTGGTGATGATGGACACGTCGCCTTTGGCACGAGTCATGAGTTTCCCAAATTTTTCCAAAATAAAATATTTAGGTGGTGACTCTGTATCTGACAAAATAGTCCAATTTTGGCAATTTGATTCAAAATTGATTTTTCAAAAGATTTGCCAGATTTGGACTCTTTGGTGTTTATCAATTTCACATTGCACTTGTGAGATTAGATTCACAACTGCAGGAGTCGGAATTGTAGGGCTTTCTTTTTAAACCTTTCAAAAGGGGGGCGCAAAAAAGTCGAGCTACACTTGAAGCGAATCCAAACCCCACACAATGATGCACTAGTCATCACGTTGTGCGTCAAGGATTATGACGTCAAATGAATTTTAATCGACCAGGGAAGTTCAGTTGAAATCATGTATTACGATGCCTTCAAGCAGCTTAAGCTCGAAGATAAAGATTTGGCCTTGGCAACATCACTGCTGGTTGGCTTCAACTCGCAATCAGAATGGCCGGTCGAGAAGATAATCCTACTAGTCAAGGTAGAGTGCAGGTGAAGCAGTCGAGTTTTGGGTTTTGAAGGTGCCTTCGACTTACAACCTCATTCTCGGCAGAGGATGGCTTCATGCTATGCAAGCAGTGGCATCGACTTATCACCAAGTCATGAGTTTTCCCTCTACTGCCGAGATGATGGAGGAAGTTTGGGGCGATCAAGTCATGGCCAAGTAGTGCTTTACAGCCGCAAACAGAAGCCGAGCTGCCAAGGGCTTTGTGCAGATGATTGAAGGACTGGAAGATGAAAGTGTCCTGGATGACGTAGGTACTAGGGCGAGAAAAGGTTGTTGAAGACTTGTTGGAGGTACGGGTCAACAAGAACGATCCGGAGAAGTTCTTTCTGTTGGGATCTAGCCTGACTGCCCGAGAACAATTAGAGATGGTTGAGTTCTTGATGGCAAATAACGAAGTGTTTGCATGGACGCCTTACAATATGCCTGGCATTGATCCAAACTTTATTTGCCACTAGCTCAACGTTTTTCTAGATGCCTTGCTTGTCATCCAAAGAACCCGAAGATCCATGCTTCATCATGCCGAGGTAGTGGCAGAAGACGTCAAAAACTTGCTTAAAGTGAGGGCTATCCAGGAGGTACACTACCCTTGGTGGGTTTCCAACACGGTTGTGGTACCAAAAAAGAATGAGAAATGGTGAGTTTGTGTCGACTGTAAGATGGTCAATCGAGCTTCCCCCAAAGACAGTTTCCCTTTGCCCAAAATTGACCAACTGGTGGATCTTACGACCGAGCACAACCGACTCAGTTTCCTAGACGCATATCGCAGCTACCATCAGATCGCCACGAACCCGAATAGGAGGTCACCTCTTTCACAATGCCCAGGGGGTTGTTCTGCTACAGAGTTATGCCTTTTGGGTTGAAGAATGCCGGGGCAACCTTTCAGAAGAAGGTCACAAAGATGTTCACTCCCTTGCTCGGTCGAACAATGGAGGCCTATATCGACGACATGGTTATTAAGAGCAAATGTGAGGTCGACCACTTAGCCGACTTGGCAGAGATGTTCGCTATTCTTAAACAACACAAGATACATCTGAATGTGTCGAAATATGCCTTCGGCGTGGGGTCGGGGAAATTCTTGGGCTTTCTGGTCACCAACCATGGCATTAAGGTGAATCCCTCCCAAATCAAAGCCATACAAGAATTGAAGCAGCCCAACTCAGCGAAGGACGTGCAACATCTTGTCGGGATGGCACCTTGCTTAATAGATTCATTAGTCGGTCAGCAGATCGTTGCCGCCTTTTCTTCTACACCCTTAAGTCCAAGTTTTCATGGGATGAAGAATGCGACAGAGCCTTAGCTGAGCTCAAGAGATATTTGTCTTTCGCTCCGCTCCTTGTTACGCCGAAGCAAGGGGAGGAACTCTGTCTCTATTTGGTCGTCTCAACAAGCGGTCAGCGCGGTTCTTGTCAGGGCAGAGGGCATACAACATTTACCGATCTTCTACATAAGTAAAACCATGCTCCTAGCAAAATCTAGGTACTTGCTGCTTAAGAAACTAGCCTTGGCGCTGATGATGGCCTCCAGGAAGTTGGTGCATTACTTCCATGCCCATACGATCATGGTGCTGACTGGAGTTTTCGTTGAAAGCCTTGTTTGAATGGGCGGACTTCTCTGGTTGGATCTTGAAGTGGGCCGTCGAGTTGGGACAGTTCGACGTTAAGTTTCAACCAAGAACTGCCGTTAAGGCCTAAGCTTTGGCTGACTTTGTTGTAGAATTTTCACTGAGATTCATCTAGTTTGCCTGGTGGACCTTACCGGTGCGCCCGGGCTAAGGGAGTGGGCACCGCGAAAATTGCAGAACTAACTCCCAATTTGGTCCAAGTCTAAGCTAATCTTGCTAACAACCCGAACAAGGAAGGTGACGCGAAAGTTGTGCACCTGACTATAAACTCATCACTTGGAATCCCACCTTTACCTGGTAAGGTCTTGAGGATTGAAATGACAGGACAACCTATTGGATCAACCGCATTGCCAAAGGGGATAAGGCCATGCAAGTTGTAAGCAACAACAATGGATCGTATTTGGAATAGCCAAGTAGCCAAGCAACTTGGAATGCCCGACCCTTCAAAAGTCCCAAGACCCCGCATAATGTTGGAAGCTTTTTATCAGGGAAATGTGGAAACTTTTTATCGACAGTGCATCAAATAGGCATAGAGCTGGGCTGGGCATAGTTTTAATCTCACCAGATGGACTAATCATTGAACATTCCATCACTCTGGGGTTTTTTATGTCAAATAATGAGGTTGACTATAAAGCATTGTTAGCCGGACTGAAGAGCGCACTCCGACTGCAAGCATCCGAGCTAATGGTCTACAACGACTCCCAACTCATTGTAAACCAAGTGTCTGGGAAATACAAAGCCAAAGATGATAAAATGGCCAATTATCAAACTTTGGTTAGAGAACAAATCACGAAATTTTAAGCGGTAAGAGTTCAATAAATCGACCGATAAGATAACGGCCAAGCAGATGAGTTAGCCAGTTTAGTTTCCATGACTGACAAGTCTGTCCCCAGCCCTCTCTTGACTGAATTCCTCCCAAGACCCACCATAGAAGACTCAGAGTAGACAGAAGTTCTCTGCATGGAGCTCGGTCTTTCTTGGATGGACCCTATCATCATTTTCCTTAAAGAAAGAATCCTGCCGATCGATAAGAAAGAGGCAAACAAAGTTCGGGTGAAGTTTGAGCGATTTTGGCTCTCTCCATCAGTCGCTTTGTATAAGAATTCATTCACCAGTCCATACCTCAAGTGCGTTCATCAAGTAGAGTGAATACTTTGCTTTTCAAGATCCATAAAGGAATGTGTGGGAGCCATATCAGAGGGAGATCCCTAGCCTACCGCGCTATTTTGCAAGGATACTGGTGGCCTTGCATGCAGACAGATGTGAATAAATATGTGAGATAAGAAATGCCAGAAGTTCGTTTACTAAATTCATTAGCTGGCCAGAGAACTTCTTCGCCTCACAAGCCCCTAGCTGTTTGCAATATGGGGCCTTGACATAGTAGAACCACTCCCAACCACGCCAGGCAGTTACAAGTTCTTCATAGCGACAATAAACTACTTTATCAGATAGGTCGAAGTTGAGCCCCTGGCAACGATCAAAGAAAAGGACGTGAAGAAGTTTGTCTAGCAAAATGTGATAACACGATTTGGAGTTCCCAAGGCATTGATCTTGGACAATGGCACCCAATTTGACAGAAAGTTATTCAGAGGGTTCAGTGAGAAGTTGAAGATAGAATTCTACAACTCGACAACGGCCTATCTCTAGTCAAACGGTCAAGCCGAGGCGTCCAACAAAACCATTCTGGATAGGTTGAAGAAGCAGCTGGAAAAGGCTAAGAAAAATGGACAAGAGCTTCGAATGTCCTCTGGGCCTCAGAACTACGCTAAGAAGGTCAGCAAGGCGGGCGCCTTTTGCTTTGGCGTATGGCATGGAGTTGGTCATCCCACTGGAGATCAGTATGCCCACCATCCACAATGAAAATTTTGACCTGGACGTGAACGCCAAAGCCATCACCTTAGAGACATGTCACAGAGTACCAACAAGAACTATCCAAGAAGTACAACTAGATAGTTCACCCCAGACAGTTCAAAGTTGCGGATTGGATTCTGCGAAAGGTGATAGGCAACACTCTGGTGCTGGGCGAAGGAAAGCTAG
The DNA here is from genome assembly GCA_025200525.1 of Camellia lanceoleosa. Classification (NCBI taxonomy): domain Eukaryota; kingdom Viridiplantae; phylum Streptophyta; class Magnoliopsida; order Ericales; family Theaceae; genus Camellia; species Camellia lanceoleosa. The sequence goes on along the minus strand of CM045764.1, from coordinate 180,185,001 downwards.
GGGCAAATTAGGAAGGACTATACAGGATTACCGATTTGGCGGGCAAAGGGGCATACTATTTGTAAGACCTAGACGGCTAAGCTATACCTCGGCCTTGGAATGCAGCCAATCTGAAATTGTATTATTTTTAGTCTGAACTTTTAGTGTCATTTTTGTGGAGGTAGTAATACCCCACCACTTTCCAATGTAATTCTTTCAATCGTCTTGAGAATTTAAGAAGTCTATTTGCAATCAAACTGAATTACCTAAAAAATTTTATCACGATTGGTGGATTATAATGTGCAAGGGAACACTACCTCCAATAGGAGATCCTGCTTGGCAAAAAGAGCTGATGAATTGTTCAACTCAAGACTTTTTGCCAAGGAGAATTTGCCGAGCCAAAAGAGTTGATGAATTGCTCAACTCTAGACTTTTTGCTGAGCAGAATTTGCCCAGCCAAAAGAGTTGATGAATTGCTTAACTCCAGACTTTTAGCCGATGAGACTTTGCCCTGTCAAAAGAGTTGATAAATTGCTTAACTCTAGACTTTTAGCCGATGAGACTTTGCCCTGCCAAAAGAGTTTATGAACTGCTCAACTCTAGATTTTTTGCTGAGGAGAATTTGCCCGGCCAAAAGAGTTGATGAATTGCTCAACTCTAGACTTTTAGCCGATGAGACTTTGCTCGGCCAAAGAGTTGATGAGTTGTTCAACTCAAGACTTTTAGTCGGGAAGACTTTTCCTAGCCAAAAGAGTTGATAAATTGTTCAACTCAAGACTTTTTGTCGATGAAATTTGCTTTCGGTCAAAGCGTTGATGATTTGTTCAACTCTCAATGGTTAGCTTAGGTGTTTTGCTTGACTAAAAGGGTTGATGATTTGTTCAACTCCAAGTTTTTAGCCGAGATGTTTTTCCCGGTTAAATGAATGGATGCTTTGGTCAAGTATATTGCACGGTTATAATAAAGAAGCACAATGTAATCGCAAGCAACAAAAGTTGTGTAAATTTTCATTCATTAAAAGTTCATTCATTACAAGTTCAAATACAAGAGGAGGAATTGGTAGCCCGGTTACAAAAAGTTGGAAAACTAAACAGAAAATACAATGTTAGGCTAACGGGGAGAGATAAGCAAATATGTCCTCGACTCCTTAAGATTCGGAGTCGACTTCTGGCGGTCCTTTCCTTATCATTGGCCTCCTCCTAGCCGGTCTCCTTGTGACCGCCTCCTTTTTTGGTATCTTCTCTGGCTTCTTCCTCGGCCTCCTCTTGCAACAAGTTAAAGACATCATTTGCGTAAGGCACCATGTAGATCGGCAGGAAGATAAGGGGAGGAGAGGTGAACACCTCGGTTTCAAATCTTTGGTCGAGCTTCTCACAGGCTGCCTTCCAACTAGACTTGAAGAAGATGTCCTTGTTGGCTTCAACCTGTTTAGTGTAGCTCTCCTCGGCCTCTTTAAAGTAGAGATTGTTGGCCTCGTCCATATCCTTTTGCCTTGCCTTCTTCAACTCTTCTAGCTCGACACAGAGAGTGTCTCTTTCTTGCTCGGTGCTACCAAGTTGACCGAGCAGCCCAGCATTATTCGCATTGCCAATCTTTAGGGAGGACTTGGCTCGCCCCAGCTCAGTCTCCAAATGTTTGGCCGCGTTAGAGACGTCGATCACTTTCTGCCGGAGCCTATGAATCTGGTCCATGACAAGATGCTGTTTCTAGATAGCCTACAAGAAATCAAAGTAAAGTTAGCCCAAGCAAGAAACCAACCGAGGAAACACTTAGAAAAATTTCTTAAACTGTTACCCTGGTCTTGGACTTGACCATAGACTTCACAAGGTGGGTGTCAGGTACATGGTCACTACCGGCTACGTCGCTCAGCAGGAGCAGCGCCTTGTCCCCTTTAACCGAAGCGTTGACCAGAATGCCCTTGCCTCGGTGCTTCAACTCTGGCCTCCACGGAGGTATCGGCTCAGTGTCTTGCACGGGTTGTTCGGCGATTAGCTTGGCCATGAGCTCGGTTGATGGATCGGCGGAACAAAGCCTTTTGCTAGCTCGGTACAACACCTTATTAGCTTGGGTGGCGGCAAAGGCCAATCTAATCACGATCCCGAACTCGGCCTCTGATCGGGCGGTGGCGAGTTACTCAGTAGCTCGATGGAAGTGGCAGTGATATGGTTCTTGATTAAAGTCCTCTTTGCCATTTCTTGTTCCTTGGTCAATAGAATTAGGGGCATGTCTGGCAGAGTTAGGTCAGGTGGAAGAGAAGGAGCCCGGAAGAAGTTAGTAACCTTGTTTTTGCGGGGAACCGAGTAACGGTAGCTCGATACGTAATTGACAAGCTCGTGGCAATCTCAGTGTCGATATCTTAGCACGACTCTAATTGTCTCTTCATTCGGGTAGAGATAATTGGCATGTAGCTCATTGATGGCTGCAAAATGGGAAACAATTAGCTCGGTATAATGAATATTTACAAAGTTAATTAATAGAGAAGCTCAGCTTACAAGAAGCACTGAAGTCCTTGCTAATGTACCAATAGGGCACGTCAGTCTTCTCATAGTTACCGGACACACAGAAGAAATCGTCATCGTGCATGTCCTTGTCTGGGGTGCCGGTTACTAGTCACTCTTTGCTCGGTCGTATTTTCAAGTAATAATTGTAGTCGTCTTTCGTGCGGCCGAGCATGTACTGGCACAAGATCTTGGCTAGTCCTAAGTTCATGTTGAGCCGATGATTTAGCTCGGCGACTCCATTTATTATTCGATAAGTGTTTGTTAAAACCTGAGTTGGTGCGAGTCTGGTCTTTCTTAAGAACTCGCAAATCAATGGCTGTACCGGGAAGCAGAGGCCTCCTTCAATTACACTCAGCACGGTGAAAGGGCGGGATTTTAGCTTTGCCCCATGGGTTATGTCCTCTTCACCAAGCTCTAAGTGTATATTGGCGAGGACGCCATATTCCTTTCGAAACGAGGCCAAAGCGATTGGCTTGTCTACAAGGAAACGATAAAGCCCCAAAAGTGACCGGTGGGGTTGGACTGGTAGGTTTGAGCAGGCAAAGTTGTGCACGGTGGCTGCTCAGTCCTTGAAAGCCCTGGTGTTGGTGTGCCTGGTCCCGTAGAACTCTGTAGTTAAAAACCAAGTGTAAGTGGAAGCGCGGTTGCACAAGTGAGCATAATTTTAGCTTGGTCCCAGTGGTTTGTTAGAAAATCCAACTCGATCGTGCAAGCAGGCTAGGTATTGGCTCGATTACATGGCCTTGGGCATCTAGCAGCCCGGTTTTCTACCCTAACTGCTTGAACAAAAAAATTTCCCGGTCAATTTATGTTTTCGGATCAAAAAGACGTTTTTAGCTTGGGCAAGCCCAGATCTTCACCTGTTCATCATAAGGAATCATGAACAGCATAAGAAACTAGGGACATGAGAACCTTTCAATAGCAGAAGCAGTGTGAAACCTTAACCCTACTTGATTTCTGGTGGTGTTTGGGTGTTTCAATCTTCCTCAATAGGCGAATGTGGGAGTTAAAGTTAAAAAATGCAAGAAAAAACATGAAGAACAAATGAGGATAGGAAGATTGGAGAAAACTTACAGGTTGATGAACGAGTCAAAACTCTAATCAATGAAATGCTTCATAATGGCAACGACAGGAACAACTCCACTAGGGAAATGCTCAGATTTAGGCAAGAAGTGCAGAGGTCAGGGGCTTGGATACGCTGGTGCTCTGGATTGTTAATAGAAGGGATGATGAACAGTGGAAATGAAGGGTTTTCAAAAATGAAAGGTTACACATGCGGAGTGGGAGAAGGTGCCTAAATTTGAATATAGAGAGATGGTGTGAGGCAATTGGATTTGGCAGTGTGAGACCAATGGGGAAATGACATTTGTCCGTGACGAGACTGGTGTCAGTCTTGAAAAGACAGATTGGAAAGCCGAACCTCAAAGGCTAGGTTGTAAGGCGAGCATGAGAATAGCGCTAAGGCTAGTGAATTGAAGTAAAAATGCGGATGGTGAGTGCCAACCGACTAGACATCAACCGTGCGAGAAAAATGAATTTGGTCGATGAATGTAATCCCGATCACGCTAGCGCAGACGGAATTAAGGGGCAATTGAGAGGGAGGTTTATGACCTAACAGTGGGCCGAGCTAATTTGGGCCAGAGTCAGGGTCCTTTCTCAGTCAGATGTTGGGTACGCATTAGACCAAGGGCTCTGTCCGGTCAAATTAGAACAACTTTGGACTGCTAGCCTGGTATAGATGTGCCCTCTATTAAGTTGGATAGGATTAATCCTTAGAAGATCAGGTTTGACCGGGCAGAAGCTCCGTCATGACTGTGGAGCTCGGTTGAGCCCACGATCAAGATTTACTGATGAGACCAGACAAGTAATATGGTCATAAGGTGATGGCGTGGCACCGCACTAAGCATAGCTCGGTGGGAAATACTATATGGCGCGACGGGACTGCAAGAAGACTATTTCGCTATCCGTACGCGTCAATACCGTTTAGTGGTTTCGTCATGTGGTGTTTAGGTGTATTAGCAGCGACCGTGGGGAATGTAAGAGGAGAGCAGTCCAGCGTCGAGGGAAATGGATCGAGGCGCGCACGAAACTATATAAATGATCTTTGCGCCTCCATACGGAGTTTGGAACATCTTACGATCGAGCTCACCTACCACTTTGTTCCTCTCTTCTCTCCTCTTCTCTCTGTGTGTGCTAACTTGATTGTTGGAGGGTTTTCCGCAACCACCCACCGGGTAGCTCACTGTCGTTGTGTTCTTAGGTTGAACAACATCATTGAACAATGAAGAGCTTGGACAACGAGAATGCGGATGCAAGAGAATATTTGCTCCCTGTACAAAAACATTACACATTACATTATTTAATTTTTATAGTCAAGGTATATAGAAAATGAGATAATATTCTATAGGGCTTAGCAGTATATTATCTATATTAAGTTTGTTTAGAATTAAAATAGGTGTTTTAATTCTGCAGCTGGCTCTTGTTTTTTTCCCCCCTTTTTTATCTCTTCTGCTCTTTGTTTTTTGTCCTCTTTCTTTTGGTTGGTTCCTTATCAACCAGGTGGTGTGCTTGTATTTGATTGAGCCTCTCTCACTGGTGCCAATCTTATTGGGATTAGTTTGAGAGCTTTGATGCTCTATGCATCCCCTCCTCTTTATTGATTGTATCTTTGTTCTTCATTGTTATATTCAATAAAGTTTTCTTTGCCGATAAAAAAAAAAATGTCATCTCTTTCAAGATATATATATATATATATATATCACTACAACATATAAGAGTTTTAGAGATCAAATGTTTTGGTTTTTAAAAGTAAAAATTTTGTTGCAAAAGATATTTAGGGACCAATTTCCATCGTTACGAAAATAGTCAAGGCCATCCCGAAAACTCAAGAAACAAGGCTTTTAGCAACAAAATTTTGAAAATGTCACTAATAAATAAACTTTTAGGGACGAAATAATTTGGCCTCAAAATGGTTTATTTTTTGAGACAAAAAATTTGGTCCCAAAAGGATAACAATTCATCACTAATGTCCAATGTTTGTTACTAAAAATATAATGACGACTGTGGGAGCCGGATAATTGGAACAATCAGAAGTGTACTCTAGAAGACAGATATTACACGGCTCTACCCTGCACGATAAGGATGCCGAATATAATAGATAGGCGAATGAATCTTGAACTATGGAGCCGAGTAAATAAGAGGATAATGAGTGACAAGTGGGCCTGGCCACGAGGCCCAGGAAACAAGTATAAATAAAGGAACAACATACTAAGAAAGGTATGTGAGAATTGTTGTGCTAAACTTAGAATACAAGCATTTTTGTATATTGAGACTGACTTGTCCGTCGGGGTGCTAATTCCGGCACCCCTGACCGGAGTGTTTATTCCTTTTCAAGTGACTAGAAAAGGATTACGAGCGTTCCCCAAGATCAGAAGAGTATTTCCAAACCACTTCTCCACAATTGGCGTCATCTGTGGGAATACTCAAGCACATCCATGGTGGGTGTGATGGAAGATCCTCTGACAGTCACTGTTGACCCTATACCGCAAGATGAAACCACTCCAACAAACTTGCTTGGAACCGAGACTATTGCCGCAAGACGTGCCTTGAATTTTGCCTCACCCTCAACTTCGGAGCACGAGACAATGCAGGCGATCATGGAACAAGCAAAGCAAAATGAACAGAGGTTGGAGAACATGATCGCTGAGAACGAACGTCTTCGTGAAGATTTGGCATTGGAAATGGAAAAGTCCAAGCAAGCTGCGCGCCTAAATCCGGGACAATCTCCGAAGGGAGGTGGTCGACAACCTCGAGCACAACCAGACACTGATAGCAACTCCGACTCATTATCCGGAGCCCGAGAAAGAAGGATGACATGAAACCACAGTTCTTCCAAAGAAAGTTCTGTACAATGCACAAGCGAAGAAGGAACAATTGAGCGAACTAACACGATCCTTAAATGCACGGATTGTAAAGGCTACGCTACCCAAGAAATTCAAAGCATCGTCGTTCACCTTGTACGATGGCAAATCAGACCCCACCGACCACATCTGCCACTATAAGCAGGCCATGACATCGCATGCAGACGATGAGGCCCTCATGTGCCGAATATTTCCCAGCAGTTTGGGACCATTGGCGGTCAGGTGGTATTATAAACTGGAGCCAGCTTTGATCAAAACCTTCCGCCAACTACAGAAATCCTTCAGGGCCAGATTCATCACCAACGAAGTCCAATCGAAGCAAGTCGACTCTCTCTAGGCAATGCAAATCCTACCAGGAGAAACACTAAGAGCATATTCGGCGCGATATTGGGAATGTTTTAATCTTGTTGACGACGCTTGCAACGACTCCATGGCCATCACCGCCTTCAAAATGGGATTACACACAGATAGTACCCTCCGCAGTTCCTTGACTAGAAGACCCCCCAAAACAATCTGGGGGTTGATGAAGAAAGTAGAGGAATACTGCAAAGTGGAAGATGACGCCTTGCGGGTTAAAGTCGGACGCATGGCCAACAAAATGGCCCCTTCCGAAATCACTCAGCTAATAAGCTCCGTACCACCTCAGAGCCCTGAACCACGACAGCGGGTGTAGACACCCCATTTTTGACCGACCTTAAGACTCAGACGTCACCGATTGAGCGCTCGGTGATGTTGCATATTGTGCTCGTTCAGAAGTCTCAGAGTCGCAGCCGTGAGCCCTGCCTTCGGACTTCCGAACCCTCTTCTATACCTTGCCTCAGTTTGCGAACCAGACTCGGTTTTCTCTGTTTCTTTTCCTGAGGGGGGAGAGAGGTCTAGTAGACCATCTCTCAATGGCCGTGGGCTACATTTCGTGGCCGTAGGCCATTTTGCCCATTTCGGAGCCCAGTTCCCGGTTTTCGGAGCCGTCAGGCCGTGTGCCTCGGTTTGAGACCGTCTAACCATCTCCGATTCCTCTGATTTTTGGCATACATCTTATTTACTCCCTTTTGAGGGACACTGGGGTCTGAGAGACCCACTTCGTGGCCGGATGCCACTTCGATTATATGACCTATTTTCGGGACCCCGAACTGCGTGTTTTGGCCCCCAAGCATTCGTTTTGCATCGGTTTTCGTTCATTTTTGGCAGGTACCTCTGTTTTATCACCAAGAAGGTCACTGAAGGGTGGGAGGCCAACAATTGTCTCAGCAATCAGTTATGCTCCTCCAGTGCCCTCTGACGCCCGTTTTTCTTACTTCCGGGCCAATGTTGACCACCCTAGGAGCATTTTCTTCAAGCCCAAACCACATATTTGTGTTGTACACACATGGGAGGACCCTAAAAGTCTATGGCCGGCCAGTAATTCTTTTGTCCATTTTGAAACCTCTTTGAAAAGTGGCTTGTTGTCTCTCATGTTTTATAGTTGCCAAATTCCAACCACAGGGTCTTGTTGAGGACACATGGGAGGCCACCAATATGTGGTGGCCGGCCAGAAAATTAGCTTTTCATTTTTGCCCCTTGGCCAGCCGGCCATAGAGGGTAGCCGGTCGGCCACCTGCAACAAAAATACCTAGTCGGCCATGATCCTTGGGAGGTGTGCCTTACAGCTGTATAGCTTTTTCCCCCAAAATATCTGATTTCGGGGGACTTTTTGTAGAAAAGGGAACTTAATCCCTTAAGACTACACTTTTTTTCCCTCCATTGCTCCTCCATCCTTGCATACACACAGCAGCTCAAGCTTTGTTTGGAGAGTTGGAACACTTGCTTGGTGCATACACATACATATCTCTCCATTTCTCTCTCATTTTCTCAAGTTTTGGCTCCATTTCTTCACTACCACCAAGCACCACCACCACCACTCCATTTCCAGCAACTTGGGGAGCTTTCCAGCAGCTAGGAAGCAACATTTCTCAAGCCAAAAGGGAGCAAAAGTTTGGTCTTCAAGGGTAAGTTCATCTTTCCCTCTTTTGTAGCACTTTTTTGTCCTATTTCTTAGCCCTATTTTCTTATTGTTTTGGGCTCCGACCCTAACTTAAAGGGTCATTTTTTTGAGCCATTATTCATGTTTGTTTAAGGGCTCAACCCTGTTTGATCCCTCCATTTGGTACTTGCTTCAATACCCTCTTGTATGCCATTATTTTGCATGGTATTTCTAGCCTATGTGTGATCTGTTTTTGAGCATGATATAAACTGTGAGTTGGCTTATTTTGATCCCTTCTACAACATTTTAGAAGGGCTCAACACTGTTGGGGGCCTCCATGTTGTACTTACCATTATACCCCTCTTTGGCCCCCATTTTTGCATGCTTTTTTAGGCTTATCTAGCTTCTGTTTTCGGCCATCATCAGAACTGAAAATGGCCATATTTTGACCTTCTTGAAATATCTCATTAAGGGTCTTTGGCTTTTTGGTGAATTCTTTGTATACTTCATGTTATAGCCTCTTGTTAGCCTATTTCTTGCATTGCATTTTGAGCATGTTTTCATACTGATTTGAGGCTTGTAATATACTGTAAATGTTCATATTTTTAGTCCCTCTTCAGTGTTGTAGAAGGGTATTTTTATGTTTGGGCATTGCATGTACCACTTGCTTCATTGCCTCCCTTGCGGAGCCATTTTTGTATGCTATTTTTGCCCTACTTGTGATTGCTGTTTGGCCTTGATTTGTACTGTAAAAATGTGAGTTTTGGGGATTCATTTCTTCTTCTTTTTCATGTCATGTTCAAATTATGCATGTATTGTATAGCTACAAGTCATTTGGTGCCTAATTTAGCATTTAGGGATCATTTCATGCATTCGGTTTCGTTTTACCGAGTTTGAGGCTGCTTTGCCCTCATTTTCTACTGATTTTTGCATGTTTGCATATCATATTCCATGTCTTTGCCATGTCTCATTAGAGTGGCATTTGATTGCTGAGGTCCGTTCTCGGTTTGCGTGCCCTTGCACGCACTCTGAAATATCTTGTTTTCATCGATGGCCTCCTATGTGAGTGTGGTTGAGGCTCTCTCATGTTGGTGTAAGCCCATTATTGCATTGTGTATGCCATTTCATCCATAGCATTGTGTATGCTCGATTGTGTATTACCTCGTATAGCGTGTATGCTATTCCATGACATTGTGTATGTTAGGATTGTCTATTAGTTGCATTTCATGCATATCATGCACATTGCATCGTGTTCGAGATAGGAGTTAGCCCGGGCACGGGAAACGAGGCGCGTTCCGTACTCCGAGCGACGGAACGGGTCTCAATTCCCAAGTCACCAACACTCCGGATTATCCATGATGGAGTTAGGTTTTTGTTGTAGCATTCATATGCATTCATCCTATATTGAGTTGTGCAATTCGGCTCCTCGGCCATCATGCATCGATATGCGTGATTGGTGGCACGAGGATCGAGGCATGCATATATTTGTGAAATACATTGATGTGCCCCTTTCCTGCTCTCTGTTGCAGCAAAATGAAGAATCAGCAATTTTTCAGAGTCTGGCACGCATTTCGAGAAACATTGCAAATAGAGGCTAATTGGGGCATCCTAGTGGATTTCCCCACAAAGCAGCCCAAACATGCATCATTTCATTATCTGGAGCGAAGTCAAGACAGTCCCTAGCTTGCATGCCAGTTTACAGTTTTTCTTAGTTAATTTGTTAATTAATTAGGAATTTGTATATTATCTGTATTATTCGAACAGTATTATTCGGACTGCATTATTCTTTCATTTGGGACTGTATTATTTATTCGGATCCTCTGCGCGAGGGCAAAATTGTAATAAGTGTGCGTGAGTGTGATGTATGTCTTCCCACGTCTTTCTTCCCTTTTATTTACCCGCTTATGATGGTGGTTAGATTAGGGCATATTTCAATTAGCATACAGTATGACAGCATGTTTGCATCATTCATCTGTTTTGCACGCACCGGGCTCGGCGCATCATACAAACTGCATTTGTATTTCAATTCCAAATTGAATACTTTGTAGCTGTAGCATTCCATATGCCATGTTTAGAATAGCCGAGCCTGCTATAGTTTGCATCTGCGCATGTGTTGCATTAGACATTTCAGTGTATCTAGGATCATGCATGATTTCTAATGAGCTTCTGTTTTGGCTTGGAGTACTCGGTGAGTTTTATGCTTTAGCATCCTTGCATGCGTGTGAGTGACTGCCATGAATAGCATGCTTACCATGAGGCTATGTGTTTATGTGATATAACTGCCTTGAATGCCTGTGGGTGGAGGTTGAGTTACTTGAATTGGGACAATTCATCAAATGTTTGTCTTAAGCCCACTAGATAGTGGCAAAACCATCATTTTTAAGCCCACCTGAGGGTGGCAAAATCTGCATTTTAAGCCTACCTGCGGGTAGCAAACCATCTTTCAAACAAACAAACATGAAATGTTTTGTTCCAATTCAGGCGATTCAGTCTATACTTGTATGCTGTGCGCATCACATAGTAACCTAGGCTAATAACCGGAATAAGAACTCACAATGTTTTCAAAATAAGATATCATGGTTAGTAGAGGCGGTCTTTGGCCGAAGGAGTGGAACTCCGCAGTGACCTTCTAATCGTACCCAAGTTCGAGCGAGGCAACTTTGGTGATGACGGACACGTGGCCTTTGGCACCGAGTCAGGGTTTCCTAAATTTCCCATTAAAAAACATTTAGGTGGCGACTCTATATCTGGCAAAGCAGTCCATGTTTGGCACTTCTTTCAAAAATCTGTTTTCAAAATCGATTTGCCGGATTTGGACTCTTTGGTTCAAGATTAAGAACCGTGACATTTGAGTCCTTGACTGTAGTGACCCAACATCGAACGAGCAGGGGACTCGCACTCCTTTCCGGGATGCGTTCGGGGGCGTCTGACGGGCTAAGCGAGGCAGAGGCGGGATTCTCGCCGTTCAGCGATAATGCTCACACCAAGCAAATGAGCAAGCAGGGAGTCGATAGCGAGGTGCACAAAGCGCACCGACAAGAAATATCTGGTGTCGAGCCAATCAGCTCGATTATGTCCAAAATCCAACATCTTCCGTTCTTCAAATGGCCGTCCAAGATGGTGGGACCTCCTGACACGAGAAGGCGGGACAGGCGTTGTGAATATCACAAAGATCACGGTCATGATATGGACAGTTGCTATGCCTTGAAAGTCCACCTTGAGGAATTAGTACAAGATGGTCGGCTCCAGCAACACGTCCGGAAGAGCATAATCAAAACTGCTGCCCTTCGGCAGGAGTCACCTCCCCTCGGCGTTATACATATGATACACAGCCTTCCAACGCCACGTACCATACACGCAATTCATTCAGCTTCCCAGAAGCAACGCACACAAACGAAATAGCCCCACGAAGCTCCGAGTATTACCTTCGACGATTCCGATCTTATCGGCATAACACTCCCCCATATTGATCCATTGGTCATTGAACTACACGTGAACCGATTTACCGTTGAACGCGTCCTCATAGACTAGGGGAGCACTTCGGAGGTCATGTATTATGAGACCTTCTTCAAACTCGGCTATAATGAATCAGACCTATCTCCGGCTCCTCATCCATTATTCGGCTTCAACGCAAATCCAGAGTACCCGTTGGGGAAAATCACGTTACCTGTTCGGGCGGGCTCCCAAACAGTGGATGTGGAGTTCGTGGTTGTCAAGCTCCCTTCGCCGTATAACCTCATCATGGGGCGAACTTGGTTGCATACTATTCAGGCCGTGCCAAGCACCTATCATCAGCTGCTACGCTTCCCGATCGAACACGGCGTCGAGCAAATCCGTGGTTCCCGGCAATCCGCACAAGCATGCTCTATCCTTTCTGGAAAAACACCAACGGAGACGCAGGTGTAGACGTCTCCGAACGTCCCAGGAGAAATCCCGTTTTGTTCATTGGGCTCACTACAGTTCGGACTCGATGTCACGGTTCTGAATCTAATCTCGTAAAGTGCAATGCAAGATCGATAAATTACCAAAGAGTCCAAATTTGGCAAATCGTTTTGAAAAACTGATTTTTAGAAAGAAGTGCCAAACATGGACTGCTTTGCCAGATACAGAGTCGCCATCTAAATATTTTATTTTTGGGAAATTTAGGAAACCCTGACTCGTGCCTAAGGCCACGTGTCTGTCATCACCAAAGTTGCCTCGGCTCGGGAACTTGGGTACGAGAAGGGAAGGTCATGCAATGAGCACCCCTGCTTGCCTGATCAAAGATCGGCCTTTACTAACATGATATCTTGTTTTTGAAAACACATGTGCTCTTATTCCGATTATTAACCTAGAATTACTATGTGATGAGCACAGTATACAAGTATAGACTGGATTGCCTAAGTTGGAACAAAACATCTCATGTTTGTTTTTGAAAGCGGTTTGCTACTGGCAAGTAGGCTAAAATGCGGATTTTGCCACCCTCAAGTGGGCTTAGAAAACATGGTGATTTGCCACTCTCAAGTGGGCTTAAAACTCACAATCAATGAATTGTTCCGATTCAGGTAATCCAACCTTCACCCACAGGCATTCAGGTAGTTATATCACATAAGCAGTTGGCCTCATGGCAAGCATGCTATCATGGTAGTCACTCACACACATGCAAGGATGCTAAAGCATAAACACTTACCGACTACTCCGAGCCAAAACAAAAGCTATGTTAGAAATCAATGCATGATCTTAGCTATGTCAAGAATGCCTAATATAACACATACAAAATGCAACTAAGATAGGCTCGGTTATTCTAAAATGTCATGTGAAATGCAATTTGATACATGTATTCAAACAGGAATTGAAATACAATGCAGTTAGTATGATCTGTTGAGCACGATGCATGCAAGGCAGATGAATGGATGCAAACATGCGAACATAAGGATGTTAATTGAAACATGCCCTAAAACTAACCATCGAAAGCTGGTAAATAAAAGGGAGAAAGACGTGGGGTTGGAAGACATGCATCACACGTACGCACACTTATTACAATAGTTGGCCCTCTCAACGGAGGGTCCAAATAAATAATACAACACCAACTAGCTAATCTAAGCTAATCTAATTAAGCTAGTTATTACATAACCAAAATGAATAACAAATTACAGCTAATTATTACACAACTCTAATTAATTAACAAACTAACTAAGTAAGCAATTAAACTAGCATGCAAACTACATGAATGTGGACTGCCTCAGCTCTGCCTTGAATGATAAAGGATGCATACATGCTCGAGTCGCCTTGTCGGGAAATCCATCGCGATGTCTCAACTCGCCTTTGTTTGCAATTGAACTCAGAAACTTGTACAAGGCTCCAAGGAGATGAAACTCCAACCTGGGAATCTAGGGGAAGACTACCAACCAGCTATAGGCATTGGAGACCACCTACCGACCACCCTTGGTGGTGAAAACCAGAAAAGGTGGTCGGCCTGCCAGAAAACCTGGTCGGCCGGCCAGTCTCTTCTCCTGGTTTCTGCATTTTCTGCAACAAAGCCAAGAGAGAGATAAGGCAAAGTATTTTCAACATATGTGTGCCCGACCACTCTCCCCGTCATTGCATAAGCTCTAGGGAGTGTAGTCCTCAATCCTTGTGCCATCAATCACGCATCCTGATGCATGATGACTGAGGAGTCGAATTGCACGACTTAATATGAAATGAATGCACATGTAAACACCTAAGGCCGACAACTCTATCATGGATAGTCAAGAGTGTCGGTAGCCAAGAATCGAGGCATGTTTTGTCACTTTGAGTACGAAACGTCCCTCGTTTCCCATGTTTGGACTAAATCCTACTCCAAACACAATGCAACAAACAATGTATGGACAAATGCAACTCTAGCATGCGATCTGAATGCAATGCAACTAAGTGATGCGAAGATGCACGGAATGACATGCAAGCATGCAAATGGCATACACAATGCTATGAACTAATCAATGGCATACTCAATGCACATGGATTATGTGGCATGCAAACACAATGCACTAACATACGCAATGCTATGAATGAGGCATATGCAATGCAATGATCAAACATGTGATAACATGGACTATAGGGCATACACAATGCAAGATGGACTTAAACCAAGATGGATGGGCCTCGGTCACACCCAAATTAGTGGCCATACATGATGAAAATGAGGCAACAAAACACATGCAAACATGCAAGATGCAAGGGCCCAAAGCCTAGGGCACAAGATACAACTGTATGAAAGCATTGAAAGGACTAAACATGGAGTACAATGGCATATATTCGCTCTGAAATGGCATACAAAATGGTCCCGAATCATACAAACAACTCATGTTATGCATGTTGAATGGCTCAAATACCGAAACTAGTGAAGTGCATTACACTAGAGGTATGCAAAGCAATGCCCAAATGAACAAACCAACCCCAAACAGTCCCTATGCAGGCCCAAAATAGTGGCAAAATGGACTAAGATGATGGCTTGAAATGCACAAAAATGAAGCTCATGCAATGGCCCATAAATGAGGTATACAAGCACAACTCTCAAACGCATTTAAAGAGTGGAAAACATGGGAACATGGCACAAGTATAGGCTCTAAAATATCATGCCCAATGATGCCAAAACATGTAAATAGCTCAAGTTAAGCATGCAAGCGACCTCCAAACTCAAAGCTAGTCAATGCTATTACACAACAAGTATGCATGGCAAGCATCATTCGATGAAGAGGCCTTAAAACAAAGCTAAGGCAGCCCAAAATATGAACAAAATCAGTTTAGATCAAGGCCAAAATATGCTAGAACAGAGGGCCAAAACAACATGCATTGTGAGCTAGTGAATCATGAGTTACACTACAAGCATATGAAGCATGTGAAGGACTACCAAACCAAGCAAAAACAGAGTCATGGCATGCCAAATGATGGTCAAAAACCTACTGAAACAAGGCCAATACATGCAAGAATGACATGCTCCTTTGATAAGCCATGAAAAGGATTACTCTACACATGTAAGAAGCAAGCAAAAGGGGACCAAACTTGCCATGGTCAGAGCCTAGGAAGGTCCTAGAAGTCACCAAAAAGTGCCTGAACTAGGCCTCCAAATGGTATAAACATGTGCTCCTTTGGTAGGCCAAAAATGCTAGTAAACAAGACAACAAGAGAGAGGGTCACCCCTCTCTGATTTTGACCCTCAAAACCACATGTTCACCACTGAAAATCTACTAGATTTCAATGGTAGGAAAGCCAAGCAAAGATTAAATCAAAGGCTTTATGGCATGGCACAAAACAAGGCTATTTAAAGCATGCAAAAGGGCAGATGACCTTCAACACCAAAATGGTCTTAAGAAAACATCAAAAGGACCTCAAAAAAAGAATTTTTTCAGTTGACAACAAAGCTCAAATAAGCATGCAAGTTTGGCTAAGAGAGTGATCAAGACAAAGCTTTAAAAGAGGGAAAAGAGTTACCCTTGAAGCTCAGCAAAACCAGCAACTTCTCCAGCCCAAAACCAACTCTTCAACCTTTGAAAATACCCTCCAAGAACCTCAGATCAATGGTGGAGATGTGTGGCTATGAGGTGTGGTGCAATAGGCTAAGAACAATGCACTTTTGAACCCAAAATGTAGAGATATAGAGAGGGATATATATTTTGCCTTAAACAAATTTTTTTTGGAACCAAGTATAAGAAGAGGGAAGCCCTCTCTTATAGAGGAGCAAAGATTCAAGCTTCCTTAAGAAGCTAAAGCAAGGGTACAAATCCTCCATACACGTGTATGGAGGATACAGTCTGTGCCTTCCAGCTAGCATAGCTGGCATCCACTCGATCGGACAAAAGCAGAGAAAGTGGCCGACCCGGTTAAGGTGTTCGTCAACCAGGCAAGTGGTCTCCCGAGAAAAAAGTGGTCGGCAGGTGCATTTGGTGGTCTCCACGAAAAGCAAGCCAATGGTGTGGTGGGAGACCAGCAAATGTGGCCCAAAAATCAAGAAGACCAGTTTCCCGATAAGAAAATCGGCTGGCGGAGAGAGAACTGGTCTCCAAGAGAAAAGGTGGTCTCCCACCCTTGTACCACCTTCAAAACAATGAAAACAAGGTTCATGCCAAAAATGAACCAACACCGATGCAAAATGAGGGTTCGGGAGGGCAAAACGCACGACCGGGTGCCCCGAAAATAGGCTATTAAGCACCAAAAGTGGCGTGCGACCACAAGGGTGGTCTCCTGGGCCGCAGTGTCCCTCTAGACAGAGGAAACAAGGTGTCTGCCAAAAACCGTGCCAAACAGAATGTTAAGAGGTCCCGAACCGAGGCGCGCGGTCGACGGCTCCGAAAATCGAAAACTGGTCTCCAAACGGGAACAGTGGCCTGTGACCACGAAAAGTAGCCTCTGACCCTCGAGAAATGGTCTACAAGACCTCTCTCTCCTTCCAGGAAGAGAAAGCAAGACCTGGTCCGCAAACCGAGGCAAAGCACAAAAAGTTCCGAGACTTAGAGGGTAAGGCCCTCAGCCAAAACTCCGAAACTTCAGAACGAGCACAACATGCAGTATCACTGAGTGCTCAATTGATGACGTCTGAGTCTTAAGGTCGGTCAAAAATGGGGTTTCTACAGCAGGTCAACTCCATTGAAGTGTCGAATCGAGACAATCTCGATGACGTCGGACAGCTCCTTGACGAAAAGCCACGGAAGCGCTAGGCGATACTAGCAGCAGCTTCCCAAGACATATGCTCAACGCGTCCAGCTGCGCCGCTACATGTTGGGAAAGTTGCTCTTTAAGGTATTTTCGGATGATAGGAGGCCGGTTGATGGAAAATTAGGCACGCGACCTTGCTTCTAACGCACTTGCGCAAATTCTATCATTAAACCCGACCTGTGGGGAATGATATTGGTTCTGAATGGGTCACCATGTACACTTTCCAATTCTGTAATGCAAAGATTCCTGTTTACTCGCTGTGCAATCTAGCTCAAAAGTGTTCCAAATAAAGCCTCCGGATTCGGAGCGTCCTTCGTGGATGTCACGATTGGCCAAATAAAGTCTCCGGATTCGGAGCCCCATCGGCGCATGACGTCTTTGGGCCAATAAAGCCTCCGGATTTGGAGCGCCCTTCGTGGATGTCACGATTGGCCAAATAAAGTCTTCGGATTTGGAGCCCCATCGGCGCATGACGTCTTTGGGCCGACAAAGCCTCCAATTTGGGCGCCCGCCGTAGATGTCACGATTGGCCAAATAGTCTCGGATTGAGCCTCATCCACATGAGCGTCTTTGGGGCGATAAAGCCTCCGGATTGAGCGCCCGTGGATGTCACGATTGGCCAAATAAAGTCTTGATTGAGCCCCATCGGCACATAGCGTCTTTGGGCGACAAAGCCTCCGGATTCGGGCGCCTTCGTGGATGTCACGATTGGCCAAATAGTCTCGGATTGAGCCTCATCGGCACATAGCGTCTTTGGGCGATAAAGCGTCGGATTTGGAGCACCGCCGTAGATGTCACGATTGGCCAAACAAAGTCTCGGATTCGGAGCCCCATCGGCGCATGACGTCTTTGGGCTGACAATGCCTCCAGATTCGGAGTGCCCTTCGTGGATGTCACGATTGGCCAAATAGTCTCCGGATTTGGAGCCCCATCGGCGCATGACGTCTTTGGGCCGATAAAGCCTCCGGATTTAGAGCGCCTTTCGTGGATGTCATGATTGGCCAAATAGTCTCCAGATTCGAAGCCCTATCGGCCCATGGTGCCTTTGGGCCCAGACTCCAGATTCGGAGCCCCATTGGCGCACGACGTCTTCAGGCCGATAAAGCCTCCAAATTCGACTGACCAAATAATACCACCGAGCGACGCTCAAGGGCCAAGTAATATTCCAAATTCAGAGCGCCCTCCAAAATGAAAACATTTACACATTGAAGCAGGGATATGTAGATTGAACCAGTACAACCGCATGAACAAGACAAGACGTTCCAGTATTCAAAATAAGATGCTTAGTTAAGCATACAAAAATTCAGAATGAGATAAACTTTCAGAATGAAACATTTTATTCGATCAAACAGTAATTACAAAAAACGCAATCCGCGTTCAAAGCATTACAATGTCTATTCTCATACGGCGTCGCGTTGGTACAAGCTGCAATCCCGAATGAACGCCCGCTAATCAGAGAGCACCCGCAACTTGAAATGCTTTGATCTGACCGCGCTTGAATCCACGATTTGCAATGACGATATAATCACCCTTGAGGCGGGGACCTTTGACACCATAGACAACGTCAAGGCCAAGATCCAAGACAAGAAAGGAATTCCCCACGAAAACAATAATGCTCAACGGTTGTGGCGCTACGTCGGCCTCATTTCTCGGTCGCAATTGCGGAGAACTTCACCATTGCTGTTTCTCCCTTCGGGGTGATCTGCTTTGACAACTTAGAGGCTGACGTTTTTCCCGTTTTTTGGACACCCTACCTCCCGCGCGAGTGGGTTCTCTGCTGCGATTCATTGCAATGTCAAGCTCAGCCAGAGTCCGAGCTTCTCCTCTGCTGCTGAAGAAAAACTCTATTCGACATTCACACTTATCTAACCCCACGCAACAAAATCATTTTAAATCGAGTCTGAGCACAATAAGCGAAGTCCGGAGTGAAAAGTCCGAGGCGATTTATTTCTAAAATCCTTCTGATGGCCCCGAGGCGATTTCATTAACATTGAACTCCAAAAGGCGGACGCCGGCGATATTGGCCACAGCAACTCCATGTATTAATCTTTGGCTTTTTTGGAGTTAAAATGGCCTAATTATATAAACAACAATTATAGATGGGCTGACTGTCTTCGGATTCGGAGCCCCTGGTGCATGACACCTTTGGGCCGGTTAAGCTTCCGAATTCGGAACCTCATCGGCGCAATTGACCTTGCGTGACACGCCAAAAATATATTTAGTGAAGAATGCTCATGACAAGCCGACATATAACCGTTCGGAATTAAAACGCCTAGTTGATTCGAGCTGGTCAATGTTTATACAATGAAACGAATGCAAACACGTGCGTATCGAATGAAAATTACAATGAAACATTTAAAATAGAACGTTTTATTCAATCAGGCAATAATTACATAGTTATGAACGCGATCTGCGTTCGAACGTTACATTGAATATTTTTATACGGTGTTGCCCTCATTCTTACTCTGCTCGACTTCAAAGGTGGAAAATGAAAAATGGTTACGTTGGTATAGTGGCAATGCTGAATCGACCCTCGCTGCTCGGAGAACTTCCTCGGCCTGAAGTGCCTTAATCCAACCATGCTTAAATCCATAATTTTCGCATCGGCAAACTTCCTCGGCGGGCTTTTCCTTGGTCTTTTGTATCCCTACTTTCCGGCCATTATGGAAGCCTTTTTCATAGGCCCTCTCCTTCACAGATTCCATCACGAACATGCTCGCCGTATCGCGATCGGCAAGCATGGTATTGATAAGCCGTTGGGTGACCCTTTTCTCCACAATTGGGTTAGCTTGTCCGACAGGTTGTGCCTGAACGGCCTTGACCTTCCTTTGCTCAGGCTCAGCTATTTCTGCGTGAGCCTCCAAACTTCGGATGCGTTCATCCCTCTTCTCTATTTCTCGGTGGGAAACACGGAGACGCATACCGATTTCGTAGGCGGTATAGAGCTCCTTCACCGCACCGTGAATGCCTTCACGAAACACTTCGAAGTCTTGTCGACCTACCATCGACTGCTGGACCTCGGGAAGAAAAATCTGTCGAGCAAATTCAACTGCCACACTTGAATCTCGAATGATCGAGTCCGCATCTGTCATGGGCCTATTCCCCACGAAGACTGCAAAACTCAATGGGCGTGGGTTCTCACCGAGCTCCTTTCCAGAACGGGGTTGCGGGGATTTTCCCTGTGGCTCATTGGCCCTCCTAGGCGACCTACTTCGACGACGAGGAGATTGACGTCTCTCCCGATCCCTCGAAATCCTACTTTCCGAGCGCGAAGGTTCGCCACTTCGATTCATGTCTCCTCCCAGCTCAGCTAGCGTCCTCGCTTCCTCTTTGCTATTAAAGAAGAGTCTATTCGACATTTGCGCTTGTTTATCCTTCGTCAAAGACCTGGACTAAGTTGCTCACTGAGCACTTAAATAGGATTTTCATTCATTGATTCCCTATGAGGGCAGCGCCTCCAAGGCAATCTCATTAATATTGAAACCTCAACAACCCGAAGCCGATCGAGTCGTGCCCCCATCAAATACTGATTTAGGCAGTCTTAACTTCCGCAAGGGAAAATTCATGAAGCAACTGGGGCAAGGGCTGATTCATCAATCTATTCAGCTTGAGTGCCGCAGCCGCATCACAATACACTCATCAATATTGTATTATTCGGCATTTCAAATTCATGAACCAGCTGGGGCAAAGGCAGATTCATCAATCTATTTGCCTTGAGTGCCACAGCCGCTTCATGAATCGACTCATCAATATTGTGTGATTCGGCATTTAATGTTCATGAACCAGCTGGGGCAAGGGCAGATTCATCAATCTATTCGGCTTGAGAGCCGCTTCATGAATCGATTTACTAGTCCTATTCGGCACCAAGAGTCGTTTTACTTGTTTAGATAAATTGAAATTAAACTAATATAATGGCCAAGATTACACTGTTATCCAAAGTAGTGGAAGGCAAAACCCTTCATTAACATCAAAAACTACGTACAAGTAACAGTGAAATGGGAAGGAAATTTTCATTAATAAATTGAGCGCAGATAGTAACTAATTTATACATGAAAATTACCTTGAATCTACTAAACAAAAACGTACATTGAAATTAAAGATACCTAATAAAACTAGCATGTCTCCCAGATCAATCCTCGGGATCAGAATCAAGTGGCTCAACATCCACTTGCTCGTATGGAATTAGCAAGGCCAATGTAACTCCAGCAGCAGCAAGGGCTTTGAGCCACCTATGTTTGAATCCCCGATTCTCGAATTTGGGGGCCTCATCTACGTATTCCTTCAAGGCGGCGCTCTTTCCAGCTTCTAGCGTCATAGAAGCTTCAGATTCGGCTTTTTCCTTGGCCGCCTTCAATTCTTCTAACTCGACCTCTGCCTTGGAAAACGCCTCCTGGGCTAACTTGAGCGACTCCTTGCTCACATTCGTCCTATCCTTGGCTTTAGATCTGAGCTGGTCAGCAGTCCGAGCCCTTTCCTTTTCAGCTTCGGCTCGAGCACTTTCCATTGCGGCCCTCATCGCCTCAAACTCGGCCCTGCTTCTTTCACATTCAGCTTCAAACTTTACGCGGCCAATTCTTTCAATGGCATCACGCTGCTGGTGGCCTAGTTCGGCTATCCTTCCAACCGTCTACAAAACAAGTTTGGATCACCACATCAAGCAACATCGTATGCAAACCAAACCAAACGAGCAAAAAAAAAAGTATCGTATACATACCAGAAGGGCCGACTGGGCAGCGAATGCTGTAGCTACCAAATCTGGCTCTTCTCGAAAGGTGGCCTTGTCAGCCGGTAGCGAAACCGAGGCGGCCAAGCTCAACGCCACGACTAGATCCTTCATGGCAGATGCGTCAGAGGAGATTGGCGTGTCTTTGATCTTTGGTTGACCTCTGAAGGGGACAACCACGTCGGACTCCTCTAAGTGAGGCTGTTTGTCAACAGGGCTATCCTCTGAGCCGGCCTCTCCCTTGGCGAAATGTTTTTTGCCCCGCTCTTCTGAAACCAGCCGTTCTTCCGTAACCTGCTGTTCCGCACCCTCCTTTTCGGCTACAACAACTTGCGCCGTTTCTTCCCCAGTAACCGATTGTAAAGATTCAACCGGGGCAGGCTCAGAACGAGCGGCCTCGGCTTTCTTTCGAGCAGCCATTCGCTCGACATTTCTCTTTCTCACCATCTGCGTAAGATTCTCCCCAGCCATGCCGTCTGAAAAAGTGCTGGGAAGGTCTCCCAAGTTTGTAAAAATATCTCTGAAGAAAAACTCCGCCCGACCCAAAGTGGACGGTGAGTTAGGCTGGTTAAGACCGGCTGCCTCAAATGCTGATTTCAGAGCTTCGTCAACCTCTTCGGCCTCGGCGGCGAACTTCCTCGTTAATTCGGCATCTACCTCGACAACCGGCTCTAAGCCTTGCTCCAAATAAGAAGCTTTGAGACCAATTTGCCTAAGGATCTTGAAACTGGGGAAGACAAGAGCCGTAAGGTGTTGTTCGCCGGTTGGGATCGGGATGTCGTCCGCGGCTGAGAATGTAGTGTAGGTAGGCTCGTACCGTAGGAGAATATGAGCAGCCCTCCCTTGCTTCTGTATGTTTGGACGGCCAAAGTACTTTAGTGCAGTTTTAATTTCCGCAAGGACTGTGTTGTCAGCCGAGGTCAAAATCCTCTTCAACTTATTGCCTGCAAGAACAACGGGTAAGGCTTGGAGAAAAAGCCGCATAAAAGAAAGATCAACAAACAAGGAGTTACACGGTAACCTGGTTCACCCCTCCGTCTGGGAATAGGGTCTAAGCGATCTTCGCCTTCGCCGAACTCCCAGTTGCCTCGGACATTGACCATTACATCGTCAACTCATTTGCTAGAGCTAGCAAGCATCATTACCAAGTGATGGTCGGTGTCCTTGGCCCTGAGAAAGTAGCACCCAAGCCGACCGGAGGATTTGGCTAAAGCATAGCAGTGTCGAATCGCCGGAATGCCAAGGTTGATCCTGAGATGCCAGTTCAACTCAACGATTCCCATTAGACAGGAGATGGAAGATGATTGTATTTTGGTCATCCCTCTTCATATCAAGGGCATTGTCTGTTACCAGAGAAAGATGGACATCCTCAGGGATAGAAAAATGTCTTCAGAACCCAGAAATTCGACCCTCGGAAAGGAGGTCTTTCAAATGCTTGGCCATTCTAGTGAGGACTCAAGGATATTCTAAATCAAAAATAAAAACGAAAAATAGGATTGCAAGGAGAGGAGAAGAAAACTTACGAAAGGCAAAGGAGACAAGGAGAGAACGGATAGGAGTTGCAGAAAACGCGTCGAAGAAGAGATATCGATTGGCAGTCCAGGAGGTTCAAATATTCGAAAAAGCATGTTTTCGAAGGGACTTAAGTTTCAAATCGTAATAAATGTGAGAGAAGCACGAATGGGGCGGGAAAGCATTACAATGACAAAAAAACACATACACGTTCTGACACGCATCGAGAAGAGGATTAACCGTCGAATTTTTGACTTCTAGCCAAACACGCCGACTAACTGATGCTAGCGAGGTGTTTGGGGGCAATTGTGGGAGCCGGATAATTGGAACAATCAGAAGCGTACTCTAGAAGACAGATATTGCACGGCTCTACCCTGCATGATAAGGATGGCGAATATAATAGATAGGCCGAATAGATACTGAACTATGGAGCCGAGTAAATAAGAGGATAATGAGTGACAAGTGGGCCTAGCCACGAGGCCTAGGAAACAAGTATAAATAAAGGAATAACAGACTAAGAAAGGTATGTGAGAATTGTTATGCTAAACTTAGAATACAAGCATTTTTGTATATTGAGACTGGCTTGTCCGTCGGAGTGCTAATTCCGGCACCCCCGACCAGAGTGTTTATTCCTTTTCAGGTGACTAGAAGAGGATCATGAGTGTTCTCCAGGATCAGAAGAGTATTTCCAAACCACTTGTCCATAACGACACTTTTCACAATAAAATTATTTGGTCCCTAAAAAATAATTTTATCCCTAAATTTTGGTTTTTAAGACCTTAATTTTTTTGTAGTATATATATTAGAGTTATTTCTATTCTTTTCTTTTGTTGAAGTGTTTCTTTTCTCTACTTTTGAAGCTATTCTAGGGGATAGAGAATGAAGAACTAATTTATATCTTTATATATATAACAATATTTAGGGTAAATTACCAACACCCGTCTCAATGTTTGACTAAAATACGGATTTTCTCCTGAGATTTGAGAAATTACATCCCGTTCTCTGAGATACATATTTGCATAACAAATTGTCTCTTCATTTGTTATGCAAATATAAACCTCAGGGACAATTTGTAATTTTCCAAACCTCAAGAGGGAATCCATATTTTAGGCAAATCTCGAGAAGTGTTGGTAATTTGCCCCAATATTTAACTAAACTTAACCCATGTTGTCAGTGTAATTGGTTATGGAACCTTTTTTCTTACATGAGGTGGTAAAAAATATTTTGTGTAACACATAGGCTTTGTGGTTAAGTTAATATGGTATATTATTTCATATATATATATATATATATATTTTATGTTATAAAATAATATAGTGTATTATTAATTACTCTTTATTAAGTGTTTCTGGGACTTTTATTGGCATGAATGCTTAGAATTAAAATGAGATTTTAATAAAAGGAAATTGTAATTTATATTATCACATGGCATTATTGTTAGCTTTACATATATAGGGATCCAATGGCATTTATTTATTTTGGACTCAACGGCAACTCATCATTTAGTGGAATAGCAGTACTAGTGCCTCGACAAATCGAGACTCGAATGCTTTGAATATTTTTGTTTTGTTTTGGGAAGGGTGATTATATAAGGGTATGCTAAAAATTAGACATTTCGTACCAATTCAACTAGTATGATTTGATAAAGTGAATGAGTTGGATAGGATTGGTTGGGTGGTAAAATTGACTGATCAGTTAGACGGTTGGTTAAAATTTATTAATTCTATATCATTTTATACGAGTCCCTACTATATTTTTATTTCAAATCAAGAAAATTCGGAGAAAACTGAAATGACTTTGGTATTGTGTATGCATAAAAAAATATTTTTAGTTGGCTGATTTTTTTCTGAATAAACAATTCCCAAAAAAAAAAAAAAAAAAACATAACCACCCTTCCAAAAAATAAATTTAAAAAAAAAAACTAACTAAAAAAATTAGAAAAAAAAAAGCTAAAAAAAATAATTAAATTTTTGGCATAACCCTACATATAACCAACCACCCTTCAAAAAAAATATATATATATACACAAAACAAAACAACCAAACCAACCCAGCCCAACAAATAAATAAAAAAATAACAACAAAACCAACACAACCCAACAAATAGAAAAGAAAAGAAAAGAAAAAAAAAAAATCAATTGGAGACATTCGAGCCTCGATTTGTTGAGGCGCTAAGCGTTAGTCTTAGTGGAAAGTCCAATTCTGTTTTTTATTTTAACTTGTCAAACACAAACTCAACCTCCCATCTAAGAAAGAAGAAAACACAAACTCAACCTAAATAGCTACAACTATAACTCTGATGATACTATTATTGTAGCATGAATTTATAAGAGTTGAGTATTTGAACTTATGGTTATATATTGGCCTCTTTGAAATCAGAACTCAATGATCATTTATTTTTAAAATCTATCAACTGAATATCTTTTCAAATTAATAAAATGTTTCGGTTTTTAGATTTCAAAACAATCATACATCTCACAATCTTATTTCTTTAAACAAACTATCGCATATTGATGTATGTACCACAACTTCTAATATATAGATAGATAGATCGATAGATTGATAGATAGATCACGTTTGACAAACCTTGCTAAAACTAAATTTAGTTCAACAGATCAAAACTTACAACCATTGCGATTTGGTACAACATGAGAAGAAGAACCAGAATGCATATATTACAACTAGTGATGAATTTGTATCGATCTCACAAAAGATCAGATGAGATCACAAGATGGTGCAAGGATGTGTGCATGGCTCAAATGGCCGGGTAAAAGTAGTATAGAACGGTGGCAGTGGATTAGGGTAGTTATGAATATATGGATTATCTCCTTTCTGCAGGCTTTCTAGTTTTGCATGTTTGCACACCTTCCTCCTGATTGCATCGGTTAACTTAACCGCATCAATCCCATATCCCATAATCTCTACTTGATCTCCCCCTATTTTTGCCACCGAATTCACACCTGTTCATATCATCATAACAAATCCTACGTCAATCCATGGCTTCTTCATGCTTGAATTTTGATTTTCTATCCCAAAACATGAATATATACAACCAAAAAAAAAAAAAAATTAAAACAGAGAATCCCGTAAAATATAATAAGCCTCACAAGTTTTGCATAATTATATTAAACTTCTTTATAGTTTTAATTCACATAACATTTACCCTCCTATTTTCATCCATAATTCACCAATCATATGGATTAAAAAATTATATTGTCACATGTTTATTTATTTATTTATTGAAATACATACCATGTCTTGTTTATCTTTATATTTTCACACCATTTGCATTAATTTTTATTCATTTTTAGACTAAAGTTTAATATTATTATGTCAAAATTATGAGACTTGTTATATTTTGTTTAAACTTAGGGTAAGTCCATGTAATTTACCCATATATATATGGGCAAATTATATTCATGGTCTCTGTAATTTACTTCTCTTAATAATTTAGTCCATTTAGTTTCAATTATATTAAAATTTTCTTTTAATTTTTCAATGATATTAATTTAGTCTAATTGATAACTTCAACTAAGAAATTGAATAGCAATTAAGGGTAAAATAGTCAATTCAAAATAAAATTGGATCTTTAGAAATTGAAAAGAGTGAGTCGAATATTTTCTATCCTTTGATTTTAGTCTAATTTCTAATGAGCGTTATCAATTAGATTAAATTGATTCAACGTGAAAATTTTAAAAATAAAATTGATACGATTAAAGTTGTAACGATTAAATTAACATAAAAAGTAAATTACATGGACTATAAATGTAATTTGCCTAAGATATATATATATATATATATATATGGCTCCATTTGATTAAAAAGAAATAAATGATAGAAAATGAAAATAGTAGAAAGTGAAGTGAAACAAAAAAAAAAAAAAAATGAACAATTATATTTATGTTTTTTTTTTTTTGTATAAATTTGATTAGAATGAAAATTTTGTAAAAAAATAGAAATTTTAATTGTAAGTAACTACTTGTATTTCATATATTTTTCTGTGTTTTTTTGCAACAAACTAGAAGTTTCAATGCAATGTCATCATGAATTGTATAAAAAAATCAACTTTCTTATAACTTCCACCATTTTCATACTAAACAAATTCAAAAATAAATATATTTTTTTTCCATTTCCCTCACTTTTCATTATTTTTGTCCTAACCAAACTTAGCCCAAGGTTTAAATTTGCAATTAAAGAGTGAAAATGGAGTATAAATGAATATGAGGTATACCTTGAGTCTTAGCAGCAATCCGCATCGCTTTTGTTCTATGTTTCTCGCTGTTCAGTTGCATGTTTATAACAATCCTTTGCTGCAAAGATTAAATCAACCAACATTTCAGTACTAACTGATATTATATATATACTTATATATAAATGCATGCATGTTATTATTAGCTAGCTCAAGAAAACATGATAAGTAGTGGTGGAGAGAAGTCTACCCTCATCATGATAGACAGTATTTCAAGATATATAGCAAGTTTTCTTTTTGTTGGATTTTCTTTTCTTTTCTTTTCTTTGAAGCTATGTTGGGGGTAGATAGAGTAAGGAAAACAATTAATCTCCTTATATATAAGAGAGTGTTCGGGGAAAAGAAAAGAATAGCAAAGCAAGTGTAAAACAACTGTGCTGAGGTTTCCGACGAAATTCGTGGCTACGCAGTTATATAATTATATTAGGGGAGGTATTGGCCAATAAATTTATTTTACTGGACTTTATGCTTACTTTAACCTATAAAAAAGAAAAACAAAAAGAAAGACTCGACTTATGCAGTCAGTATTGCTAACATTTTCAATGATTACGTCAATAAATTGTTAAAATTGAAAAAACGATTACGTCATTGTTAACCTTTTAGGATCAGCTTGTTTAAAATGAAATAAATGGAAAGTGAAGGAAAGAGAAAAAAAAAAAAAAACTTTTATGAGTTTGCTTAACTTTTTAGGATCCGCTTGTTTAGAATGAAATAAATGGAAAGTAAAAAAAATAAAATAAAATAAAAAAATAAAAAAAATAAAAATAAAAATTTACGAGTTTGCTTAGTATGAAAGTGGCGAAAAGTAGAAGAAAATTAATTTTCTTGTATAACTCATATTAGCATTGTAACCCATTTTTAATTGCTTGTTAAAAAAAAAAAAAAAATACAAGAAAAATTGAATTTCTGAGTTATCTATAACTAAACTTTTAATTTTTTTTATTTTTTTCTTACAAAATTTTCATCTTAATATAATATTTATAAGAAAATATTTTTTTTTTCCATTTATTTTCTTTCTCTTTTACTTTCACTTTCACTTTCACTTTCACTCTCTACTAAATTTTCTTTCTAATCAAACGGAGGGAACCTTCTTTTTACATGAGGTAAGAGGTGATACAAAGAGAGTGACAAAATATTTTAAAATCAATATCAGTTGTATTCTTAATAAATTTATTTCGTGAATTTAAATTTAAAATTTTTAATTTGTTTTAATTTAAATTATTTGTCTATTTTTATTAAGTAAAATTGATAAAAATAATATTTTAATTATTAAAATCAATTAGAAAAATGTCATTTTAGACATTTTTCATACACTTACATTAAGTATAGTGATTAAATTACATTTTTTTTTTTGCTAATTTTATTTAATGATAATAGATAAATAATTGAGATAAAAAATAAATCAAAATATTAGAATTGGAATTGACGAAATAAAAACTCAAAACTTATTTTGTTATAAGGCTCAAATCTTAGGTTTATTTATTTATTTTTGTTGTAATTTGTCTAATAATTTTAAAATATTTTTTTAATTTTTAATTTTATCAAATTACTTCTTGATGTTCTAAAAACTCAATCAATTCTCTTTAATTCAACAACTTTCCAGTAGTCTCTTTAGAATAATATTCTATGTATCAATTGATATATTAATTAGTTTACTAATAGATGATGTGACATAATTTTAGAGGTTTTAGTTATTTATAATTTATATAATGGGTGAAGCCAATAATAATGTTATGATATATATGTTGATATACTAATTGATTTATGTAGCACAACTGATCTCTTTAAGTTTCAACACATTTAAATTTCCAAAAAAAAAAAACAGCTTTCTGATTGGTCCCCATAATCATATGCCATTAAGGCCTAGTTTGGGTACCCACAAAAAAGTCAAAACGTTACTCAAAAAGTTAAAAAGTTATCACTATTTACCTAAAAAAATATTAAAAAATTAATTCTACACAATCTTTATTTTCAAACAACTCTGACGGCACATCGGCGGAGCTAAAATTGCACTTATTTAGGTGTATAAATAGCACGGTGCTCTTCGGCCCATGGGGACCCATCAAGTGTCCGTGTTTAATAATCTGAACCGTTCAATGTGTAGAGCTTGTCGAGTACTATATGCCTGTAAACAATCACATTGATCAGATATCACTAATTATATGATCAAATTAGTTAAAATTTATAAAATGAATGGTGTTATAGTTAACGGTTGAAAACAAACTAATCTGATCAGATAGCTATCGATATCCGATCAACGTGATTTTTTACAAGAATATAGTACTCGATGAGTTTTACAGATTGAAGGGTTTTGATTAGTAAAACGGGATCCGTGGTGGGCCCCCACGGGCCGAACATCACTTCCAATTCAATACCCGAAAAGTAGGGGAATCATTTCCCAGTCTCTACACCGCGGACGCTGTGCCTCAATTCAGCCTATTGTACAGCCTATTCCATCCAATTTTCTCCTACACACTAATTTATATAATTTTTTAATACATATTTTTTCATAAAAAGTTAAAAAATTATCCCAAATAATTATTTTTTTTTCCTTAACTTTTTAATCTAAAAAGTCAAAAAGTATACTTATTTAGGATACTCTAAACAATTCCTAATTTTTAACAAAAATAATTAAGACCCTCAATTTTAAAGATTTTTATGACCAAAATAATTTAAACTATTCATGTATTTTTTTTTAGTCCCTTTCATATGAGTGATTTAAATCATTTGAGGAGATATGAAAATTCTTAAAATTGACCGTCACGATCATGGTTGAATTTTCAAAGTCCTATGGATTTCTCCTACGTTGAAATCCGCATGGCTTTTGATCTATGTTTCTCGCTGTTCAGTTGCATGTTTATAACAATCCTTTGCTGCAAAAGATCGGCAGTGATTCAGAGCTCTAGTAGAGTTGCTCTAACAACAGATCTATTGAGTTGGCAACCAATTTAAAAAAAAAAAATAAAATAGAAAAAGATAAAATAAAAGTCACTAAAAGACAAATTAATGCTAAGTTTAGAGGTGCTCTTTTAGAGCTCTGAAGCAATTTCTGCAAAAGATCAAGGCTTAAGTCAAGTTTGACATATTTGAAAAACAACAATGATTCATCCTCCCTTTTTAGGACCCCTTTTGGACCCCCTCTCTCTCTCATTTGTCACTTTTTCTTTTTCTTTTTTCTTTTTTTTCCTGCTCCTCCAATCACCTCTTGCCACGTGGCAAAGGGGGGGTAAAGGGGGTCCCAACCTTTATTCTTTGAAAAAAGATAAAAAGTTAAAAGTCATTATTTTATTTAAGTTACATCATTTTATTTAAGTCACATTATCTCTCTACCACATCATTTCAAATCCAACTCATATTTCATAAAAAGTCAAAAAATACACTTATGTAGAACATCTCAAACAACCCCTTAGTTTGGCATTTTTAAAAAAAATTAAAAAATTAAAAAATTATTATCTTATTTAAAGTGGTATTATAGCGACCCCGGTCTTTTCCCATTTGATTAGTGTATTCGAACCTATGTTCCGTAGATTTCCGTTGTCTTATTGTTGTCGTTGTTGTCCTTTGATTCCTTGTTCTTTGGTTATAGGATGCTTTGGGCAGGTTGATTGCAGGTTGGTTGGGTTTAGAAACAAATCCTTGATGTTCAGTTTTTGGCTTGGTCGCTCGAGCGAGCTTCTCTTCGCTCGAGCGAGGTCCTTCTTTTTGGTTAGTCGCTCGAGCGAGCCTTTCTTGGCTCGAGCGAGGGTTGCGTCGATGCTAGACACGATAGCGATGCTTGTTGGCTCGGCGAGCTTTCTTCGCTCGGCGAGTTGCTACTTTTGGCTCGGCGAGCATATCGTCGCCGGCGAGATTTTTGTGTCAGTCGCTCGGCGGCAGACCTTCGCTTCAGCGAGCACATCCGATATTTAAACGGCGGCGGTTTTAAAACGTCCATTTTCACAATTTTGATCCGAAACCCTAGTTAGAGTTTCTTCTCTCTCATCTCATCTTTTCCTTGGGTTTGATCTATCTAGAGGGCGTTTCTAACCTAGTTCCTTCATTAAAAAGGTAGAGGAGAGTGAGGGCTTTCATTTAATCGGAGCAATTGTTGATTTGGAGCACTTTGGGGTTTCGAGCATCTTCTTCGTCTTCTTCTTTTGGATTCTTCGCTTTAAGGTAGGGATTTCCTACTCCTTGTATACGTTTTAATCCTAAGTGTTGGTGTCTTGATATGTGGGGAGTAGTTTGGTAATTTTGGGGAGAAACCCTAGGGTTTATCATAGATTAATTCATGTAAGAAATTTAAAAGGGGAATTGGGTATCGGTTGAATTCATGAGATTTTGGGGAAATTGAGATTTGTTGATATAGTTGAATATTTATTCATTCACCTGTAAAATTGACATTATATATATACATATTGTGATATTTATTTCTTGTTTAGAAATAATTGTTTTGGGCTATCGGTGGAGGATAGCTAGTGATTGTTGTAGACCTTGCATGTGGCTTAGGTATAACTGGAATTTAGTCATTTATGTAGACTGTTGAATTAATACAGAACATTACTTGTATTAATTATGTGTTGTATATGGCAAGTATTGATTATGTTGCATATGCATTTGGTGTTGGAGGAGATAGGGGATGAACTCCCGGTTTAGGGGAAGAAAGGGGATGGACTTCTAAATCGAAATTGTTGGAGGGTTTAGGGGAAGAAAGGGGATGGTCCTCTAAGACCAGATTTGTTGGGAGGAGAAAGGGGATGGACTCCACTTGCATCACATATATGTGTACTTATTGTTAATAGAAGTATTTCTATTTATTATTGATATGATACATCACCACCATGTGTATCAGATTGGGAAGTATGGAAGTGAAGTTGATTGTGATTGATGTAACACCAGTATGTGTGTTTATTATCTTTGTAGAAAGGTTAACCTCGATTTGTTATCCTTGTTGAGTTGTTTGGCGAGTTGAGCCATGTCGGTATAAATGGAAAGTGAGTTGTGTCATAGACTGTGTAGGCATTCGTGTCTTAAAATTTGGGAATCTATTATCTTATGCTAACCATGTATCGGATGTTAATGCTTTAGTTAATTCTTATGCCTGGTTTAGTATTTCTCTATTGGGCTGTGGCTCACCCTATATGGGAACTTCTTTTTCAGGTTCAGGCAGTTCACTACCTCCAAGGACTTAGCTTGTGAGGATTTGGGCTTGAAGATTTGTTTTTAGTTTATTTGCTTTTATATGTAAAACACTCAAGCCTAGGGCTTTATTTGTTTTTGAGTTAGAACTCATGGATTTGTGTCCAAATATTGGCTTGGCAAGATGTAAGCCCGTAGGGCATTTATTTTAATGTTTTATTTCTTAAGACTATGATGAATGGAATTATATTTCTTGTTTTAATATATTGGTGCATGTTAATATTATTTATTATGGGTTAATTTTGAGGGCGTTACAACTTGGTATCAGAGCGTACCGGGTTCGAACACTTTGGGTACGTGGGAAGTGATTAGTATCACAATGGGTTCGTCTTGTTTGATAGAGACTTAGTGTAAAGATTGCATGCTTATATGATAACATGTTTATGTGACTATGTGGGTATGGAATATAGTTTCTAGGATGTTGATTGGACCCTTGAGTCTCTGAAGGTCTTGTTGGAAAGGCACTTGATCAATGTTGTTTCCAACCGGAACTTTGGTGACGTCTCGGGACTGTCATTATCCAGGAATGAAATTCGTAGGTGCTTATGTGATTATGTGCTTACGTGGTGTGATTTATTATTATCCAATGTATTAGGACGCAAGTATTATAGTTTTGGCACATTATTTAGAGTGCTAACGTCTTTGTTTCTTTTATTAGGATGTCAGGACGAGGGCGAGGTCGTGATGGCGTGGTAGGCGAGTTAGGCAAGAGGTGCCTATCTGGGAGAAATCTGGCGATTCGAAGGTCTTGGCGAGCCAATGTGGCCGAGCGATGAGAACGGCGGTATGGGCGCTTTGGCCCAAGAGATAGCTGGAGCTTTTAGGAGTCGATGGGCATTCTTAGGGCTCGAATCGAGGCTCGGTAGTTGTGGCGGAATCAGGCCTTCTTTTACGAAGAGGAGTTCTTAGGTCCCAACCGGATGTGTTTGTGGGTGATCCTAGCGAGCCGCTTAAAATGACGCATTTAATGGCTCGAGCAGGACAGCAGCGTTTGAGATCTTGGCATCGAAGGCGAGGCACTGAAGGTGACCTTGGCATCTTTCCAGCTAAAGGGGGATGCGGGTCAATGGTGGAAGTTCACCAAAGGGCGTATTGGAGGTACGTGGAAGGCGTTTGTCGACGCTTTTCAGGAAAAGTACTTGTCTTGTTGTCGAGAAGTTGAGATCGATTCTGCCATCTTGAGCGAAACAGTTTATCGATGGCGAGTTTGGCGGCATTCACTAGTTTGTCGAGTTTGCACGAGTTGGTAGCGGCGAGGCGTCGTTGTGTTGAGTTTGAGAAGAAGTTGAGGCGTGGCCTCGCCGAGAGTTGTCGGGTCTATGATTCGGGATTTTGGGCGTTTGGTTGATCTGACCCATCTGAAGATTATGATCACGAGGAAGGGGGAAGGCGAAAGGCTCCAAGAGGAGTCGGGGAGGTCGAGTGATGGCAGGAGGCGAGAGGTTTCACTCCTCGGCTGACCTCGAGTAGTTTTCTAGATCCACATTTCTGTCGAGTGCTAGATTAGGAAAAGCGGTCGAGGAGGCATTACTGCTTCAAGTGTGGCGGTGGGCCACAAGTCTTGATTTGTCCTCGAGAGGAGGAGTTGAGAGGCATCTTCTTGGCTCGATCTCGAGCGAGTCGAGGGTAGAGGCCACCGCTCTCTTGTTTTCAGTCTTGGTCGGTGGGGCATATGAAGAGGTTTTGCCGCGGTTGGGTGGCACATCTGGTGCTCTTGGTTCGAGGCGAGCTTCGAGTCGGCCTTTCGGTCGATTCAGCCTCGAGGGCCAATCGGGGCTTCTTCGTCCCGATCTGTCTGTGAGATTGCTCCGAGGGTGGCGAGTTGATCGAGAGGTCATCTGGTAGCGTGTATCTTTATTACAGCGTAGGATCTTGTACCACTCCGTCGGTTGTGAGAGGTACTTTCTTGTTTTGCAATTCGGTTGCTAGTGTTTTGATCGTCTGGTGCATCTCATTCTTTTGTGTCTGCTGCATTCGCATCTATTTTGGAGTTGGAGTTAGCACAGTTAGCATCCCCTATTTGTGTAGTGTCACCACTTGGGGGTGAATTGATTTTGAGACAAGGTGTTAGGGGTTGTGATATAGAGGTCGATGATCATAGGATCCCTTTTTCTTTTGTGGTTATGCCCATGAAGGGCTTCGATGTTATTTTGGGTATGAACTGGTTATCATCATACCGGGCATTTATTGATTGTTACCGTCAGAGGGTCACTTGTTGTACAGCTAGCGGAGAACGTTTTCATTTTCTGGGGGACAGGGTTGGTAGTGTTTTGCCACCAAGGTACGATCATGAGGCGAGTGAGCCGAGTAGTCTACTTGCTAGCTTTGAGAGTAGTGATGTGATGAGACCAGTTGTGTTCCGAGGTGGTTTGTGAGTGCAGGACATCTTCCCGAGGATCTTGTTGGTTTGCCACCTCATCGAGAGATTGAGTTCTCTATTGATTTAGTGCGACGCGCCGATTTCCATGGCACCTTCCGTTTCGCCCGGTGAGTTAGTTGAGTTGAAGGTTCAACTCGGGAGTTGCTAGATAAGGGCTATATTCGTCCTAGTGTTTACGTGGTAAGACCGGCCCTATTTGCTAAGAAGAAAGGTGGTGCTTTAAGGCGTGTATAGATTACCGGAAATTGAATTGGGTTACGGTTACGAATAAGTACCCTATGCCTCGTATAGATGATCTGTTTAATCAGTTGTAGGGTTCCCGTTGTTTCTCTAAGATAGACTTGAGATCAGGTTATCATCAGTTGAGAGTCAGGAGGAGGATATTCCAAAGGCGGCATTCATCAGCGGTATGGCCACTATGAGTTCTGGTGATGCGTTTGGGCTCACCAATGCCGGCGATGTTTATGGATTTGATGAACCGGATCTTAGGAAATTTTGGATCGTTTGTGGTGCGTCTTCGTGGGCGACATTACGATTTATTCACCTTGGAGGAGGAGCGAGGAGCATTTGAAAGTGGTGCTTGAGTTACTTAGAGCCCATAAGCTATATGCTAAATTTGGGAAGTGTGAATTCTGGCTAGAAGACGTGAAGTTTTTAGGCCACGTAGTTTCTGGGAAAGGGGTGTCTGTTGATACATCCAAGATTGAGGCAGTGCAAGATTGGGCACAACCTAAGAGTGTGTTTGACATCCATGATTTTACGGGTTTGGCGAGTATTATCATGGGTTTGTTAAGGATTTCTCCAAGTTAGCTTCACTGTTGACTAGATTGACTCGGAAGGAGTCAAATTTGTATGGAGTGAGACTTGTGAAAAGTCGTTTGAGTTGAAGGTTAGATTGACCACCGCTCGGTCTTGATTATTAGGAGAGGGTTGGGTTATCTTAGTTCTTGTGGCGCCTCACGAGAGATGCAGGTTGTGTGTTGATGCAAGAAGGGAAAGTGGTTGCCTATGGCTCACGTCAGTTGAAAATTCATGAGAAGAATTACCCTATGCATGATCTAGAGTTAGCAGCTGTGATATTTGCCTTGAAAATTTGGAGGCATTATCTGTTTGGTGAGAAATTTGAAGTATTCTCCGATCATAAGAGTCTGAAATATCTGTTCACACAGAAAGACTTGAATCTGAGGCAGAGGAGGTGGATGGAATTTATGGAGGATTATGATTTCGAGTTGCACTATCATCCGGGAAAGGCCAATGTTGTGGCCGATGCCCTTAGTAGGAAATCTGTTGGTGACGTTGCTAGTATAGCCATCCGAGAGTGGGAGATGTTGGGTGCAATTGGGGAGTTTGATTTGCTTCTGGGTGAATCCGTTGAGGCTGCGGCCTTGTTTTCTGTTGTTGCGCAGCCCACACTTATAACTCGAGTGTTAGAGGCTCAAAGGAGTGATCTTGAGGTAGAATCTCTCCGAGAGAAGATTTCCAGTGGTAAGATTGAGAAGGGCTTGACGGTGTATCCCGACCTGAGTGTGAGATACCGAGACCGTCTGTTTGTGCCGGAGTCGTGTCGAGAGGAGGTACTCCGGGAGTTTCATCATTCGCGCCTTGCGGTGCATCCGGGAAGCACCAAGATGTATCGGGATTTGGGTCGCCAGTTTTGGTGGCGGGGTATGAAGAGAGATGTGGCAGCTTTCGTATCTAAGTGCCTTACTTGTCAGCAAGTGAAGGCCGAGCATCAGAGGCCAGCGGGTTTGTTGCAACCCTTACTTATTGCCGAGTGGAAGTGGGAGCATGTCACTATGGACTTCGTTGTAGGTCTTCCTAGGACTCAGCGAGGTAATGATGCTATTTGGGTGGTTGTGGATCGGTTGACTAAGTCAGCACACTTTATCCCTATGCGCGTGAGAGATTCGGTGGATCATCTTGCCGATTTATATGTTCGGAAGATAGTAAAGTTGCACGGGGTTCCAGTGATGATTGTCTCAGATAGAGATCCTCGTTTCCTTTGCCGGGTTGTGGCGAGTTTGCGAGTGCTTTAGGCACTAAGTTGACCTTTAATGCGGCTTACCATCCTCGGTGACCAGGCGGTCGAGGCGTACCATCCAAATCCTTGAGGATATGCTTCGGGGTTGTGTTCTCGATTTTGGTGGGTCGTGGGAGAGGCACTTGCCATTAGTGGAGTTTGCCTACAACAACAGTTTTCAGTCTAGTATCGGTATGGCACCATTTGAGGCCTTGTATGGCCGACCGTGTAGATCTCCAGTTTGTTGGGCCGAGGTGGGTGATGCACCTTTGATAGGTCCGGAGTTAGTGAGGAGGCAGCGGAGAAAGTTGAGCTTATCCGTAGGAGACTTATTCTGACCAGAGTCGTCGAAATCTTATGCCGTAGGAGGAGACCTTTGGTGTTTGAGGTAGGGATCATGTCTTCGAAAATCTCACCTAGGCGAGGTTTAATGAGGTTCGGGAAGAGTGGGAAGTTGTCCCCTCGGTTTATTGGTCCCTTCGAGATCCTTGAGAGGATTGGCGAGGTTGCTTATCGTTTAGCTTTGCCACCGCAGTTGTCCGGAGTTCATGACGTGTTTCATGTGAGTATGCTTCGGAAGTATGAGCCGGATCCATCGCATGTGTTGGATTGGACCGATTTAGTTGTTGATGAGGATGTTTCGTACGTGGAGAGACCGATTCGAGTCTTGGATAGGCGGGATCAAGTCCTGCGTGGCAAGACTATTCCTTTGGTGAAAGTCCTGTGGAAGCATCACGGAGTGGAGGAAGCCACTTGGGAACGTGAATTAGAAGTCCGTGAGAAATATCCGGATTTATTTATTGATTTGTAATCTTGTATCTAGATTATATAATATTGTGGAACTTGAGAATTTTATATATGTCTTAAGTTGGAAAACATTGAGAATGTTTGAGTTTAATGTTAACATTTTGAAATTTGCTTCATACTGGAAGTAGAATATAACATTTATATATTGAATGTGTTGTTTATATCATGGAATTGAATGGGTTATGGAAATTGTTAACATTGAGAAGAATAATGCATAATATTGATGCAAGTTGAAACATATGTTGATTTATACATACTGTGAGATGGCTCTTGATAAGAGATGAAGTGACCAGTTTTGGGTCGAGTTGTTGCTTATTATTGTGGTGTTTTATATCATTGGGAATTGAGAAAAACTCGTTTTTACAAACCTATGCTAAATTTCGGGGACGAAATTCTTTTAAGGGGGGGAGGTTATAGCGACCCCGGTCTTTTCCCATTTGATTAGTGTATCCGAACCTATGTTCCGTAGATTTCCGTTGTCTTATTGTTGTCGTTGTTGTCCTTTGATTCCTTGTTCTTTGGTTATAGGATGCTTTGGGCAGGTTGATTGCAGGTTGGTTGGGTTTAGAAACAAATCCTTGATGTTCAGTTTTTGGCTTGGTCGCTCGAGCGAGCTTCTCTTCGCTCGAGCGAGGTCCTTCTTTTTGGTTAGTCGCTCGAGCGAGCCTTTCTTGGCTCGAGCGAGGGTTGCGTCCAGTGCTAGACCTGATAGCAGTGCTTGTTGGCTCGAGCGAGCTTTCTTCGCTCGAGCGAGTTGCTTTACTTTTGGCTCGAGCGAGCATATCGTCGCTCGAGCGAGATTTTTTTTTTGTGTCTGGTCGCTCGAGCGAGCAGACCTTCGCTCGAGCGAGCCTGTCCAGTATTTAAACGCAGCAGCAGTTTTAAAACGTCCTTTTTCACAATTTTTGATCTAGAAACCCTAGTTCCGAGTTTCTTCTCTCTCAACTCATCTTTTTCTTGGGTTTGATCTATCTAGAGGGCGTTTCTAACCTAGTTCCTTCATTAAAAAGGTAGAGGATAGTGATGGCTTTCATTTAATCGGAGCAATTGTTGATTTGGAGCACTTTGGGGTTTCGAGCATCTTCTTCGTCTTCTTCTTTTGGATTCTTCGCTTTAAGGTAGGGATTTCCTACTCCTTGTATACGTTTTAATCCTAAGTGTTGGTGTCTTGATATGTGGGGAGTAGTTTGGTAATTTTGGGGAGAAACCCTAGGGTTTATCATAGATTAATTCATGTAAGAAATTTAAAAGGGGAATTGGGTATCGGTTGAATTCATGAGATTTTGGGGAAATTGAGATTTGTTGATATAGTTGAATATTTATTCATTCACCTGTAAAATTGACATTATATATATACATATTGTGATATTTATTTCTTGCTTAGAAATAATTGTTTTGGGCTATCGGTGGAGGATAGCTAGTGATTGTTGTAGACCTTGCATGTGGCTTAGGTATAACTGGAATTTAGTCATTTATGTAGACTATTGAATTAATACAGAACATTACTTGTATTAATTATGTGTTGTATATGGCAAGTATTGATTATGTTGCATATGCATTTGGTGTTGGAGGAGATAGGGGATGAACTCCCGGTTTAGGGGAAGAAAGGGGATGGACTTCTAAACCGAAATTGTTGGAGGGTTTAGGGGAAGAAAGGAGATGGTCCTCTAAGACCAGATTTGTTGGGAGGAAAAAGGGGATGGACTCCACTTGCATCACATATATGTGTACTTATTGTTAATAGAAGTATTTCTATTTATTATTGATATGATACATCACCACCATGTGTATCAGATTGGGAAGTATGGAAGTGAAGTTGATTGTGATTGATGTAACACCAGTATGTGTGTTTATTATGTTGTAAGAAAGGTTAACCTGATTTGTTATCCTTGTTGAGTTGTTTGGCCAGGTTCTGAGCCATGTCGGTATAAATGGAAAGTGAGTTGTGTCATAGACTGTGTAGGCATTCGTGTCTTAAAATTTGGGAATCTATTATCTTATGCTAACCATGTATCGGATGTTAATACTTTAGTTAATTCTTATGCCTGGTTTAGTATTTCTCTATTGGGCTGTGGCTCACCCTATATGGGAACTTCTTTTTCAGGTTCAGGCGGTTTACTACCTCCAAGGACTTAGCTTGTGAGGATTTGGGCTTGAAGATTTGTTTTTAGTTTATTTGCTTTTATATGTAAAACACTCAAGCCTAGGGCTTTATTTGTTTTTGAGTTAGAACTCATGGATTTGTGTCCAAGTATTGGCTTGGCAAGATGTAAGCCCGTAGGGCATTTATTTTAATGTTTTATTTCTTAAGACTATGATGAATGGAATTATATTTCTTGTTTTAATATATTGGTGCATGTTAATATTATTTATTATGGGTTAATTTTGAGGGCGTTACAGGTATTTAGTTTTTATTTTTGGCTAAATAATTATAAAAAGACAAAAAAAAGTCAAAAAATTATAAAAAGCCAAAAATCATAAAAAGACAAAAAAAAAATCTATTATTTCAATGTTAAAAAGTCAAAAAAATCAATTAAGAATACTAAACGAACAAAAAAGTTCGAGACTAAAAAAGGCAAAAAAATCAAAAAATTAGCTAAAAAAGTCATTATCAAATGAAGACTAAGTCATATTATTTTATTTAAATTATATCACTTCTTTACTATATCACTTCAAATTTAACTCATATTTTATAAAAAAATAAAAAAATACATATTTAGATCGTTCAAAACCAAATCAACAAACTTGTCATGTCAGAGTACTCAACCTATATATGCATCATGCATGCATGTTATTGGCGTTACCTCAAGAAAACGATGATCAATACTGGTTGAGAAAAGTCTACCTTCGTCATGATTAAATTGATGTGATGTATTTTTTTATTCCTGATTTATTATAAATATGAGATTAGAGTTTGATATAACTAAATATGCAGAATTATTTGTGAACAAGTTAAAAAAAAAAGTTAAAAATCAACTGTTAATTCATTTTAAAGTCTTCTTTGATATAATTTATTTTAGTCTATTTTTTTTATTTTTTTGGTCACATTAATCAATATTTTCTCTTTATTTTTTTGTACATCTTTTTATAAAAAGTCAAAAAATACATTTATTTAAGACATCTTAAGGCCAAGTTTGACATCTACTAAATAATATAAAAAGTCAAAAAGTCACTATCCTATTTAAGCCACATCATTTTATTTAAATCACATCACCTCTCTAACACATCACATCAAACCCAACCCAAGCCCAACCTATATAAGCCAATAAGTCAAAAATTACACTTTTTTAGAACATCCCAAACCAACCGCCACTAAGTCACGTTATATTTTATATAAAAAAATTTAAAAAATTAATTTTTAATCATTTTCTCAAATCATCCCTCGATATCTCAATTGGGCCGAACACTAACTTCTAGAGTCCTATAGTTATCACATGACAAATAATGTAAATAAATACTTGGTAAAAATTTAAAAAAAATTAGAAAATAGAATAATGGGGTGATCTAATGTAAAATGAACTAAATATGATTGTTACAATTCTCTTAATTTTTTTGGTGAACTCAATTTTTATTTTTAAGGTAAATTTCATTTTACATTTTTATATTTTATATATTTAATCTCATTTTATTTCTTAACATTTTAATTATCCTAATCAACTACTCAAACTTCGAATCAAGTTGCAATCGAACACATTTGCATAACAACCTTTCAAAAACTAATAAAGAACACTCGCGTGACAATATTAATAACACTTAGTTACCATGCATTGATATCAAAATAGCATTTTAATCTTTCTACTTACTCTTTAATACTATTGAACTCTTATTAAAATCTCACTTTAATTCTTCAATTTTAATCTATCAATTGTCAAAATGATGTTAAAAGATTGGGCTTAATTGCAACTTGACTTAAAACTTTAAGAAGGATTAACTGGAACAATTAAAAAGTTAAAAAGCAAAAAGTGTAAGGTAGAATGATGTAAAATGAAATTTATTCTTATTTTTATTTAGTCAAAATAAAAAATTCATTTATTTATAATCAAAATTTCTATACAATCATTCATTTATAATCATTCATTTGAAATCAAAAAATTCATCACTATCAATCCTGATTGCATTAATACTATTTATCACATCATTTGTATGGAAAATTTTATATATTTAGTATTTTTCATTTTTAAGTCTTTATTTATAATATTGTTTTTACATTAACATATAGTGGTATATAAAGCACTATGTAACAAAAAATATAGTGGGTGTGGGTGTATAGGATAGAGATGAATTGCAAATTTCCAAAAAGTGGGGGAAAGCACCTCCTAGTCTTCTGTGTTCATACTTGGGTCACCTAATTTGCAGGTTGGACTTGTTCTTTATTTTTTTGGAATTCAGACTAAATTCGTAAATTTATTATTTTTTTAATTTGATGGATTCACTCATTTTAGCCACCCAATCATGTCATGCTTCCAACCTAGCTTCTAGAAGAAGCCAGAGTTCACATTAATTCTGTGTTTAGATTTTTTTTTTTTTTAAAAAAAAAAAAGTGAAAAATAAAATATTTTTAATTTTTTGATTGAGTTAGGAAATCAGATTATACATATACATATATATATATATACATTAATTTAGTTACCTTAAAAATGAATGTATTAGTAATGAATTAATTTAGTTACCTATAAAAAATGAATGTATTAGTAATTCTCACCATAACAAATTAAAGTCTTATAATAAATTAAAGTATAAAGTATTATTGTATTTTTAGCGACAAAATTAAATATTTAGTAATGTAATTATCATTTTGGGATCAAAATGTCCGTCTCAAAAAGTAAACATTTAAGCGTGAAATTATTTTGTTTTTAAAAATGCATTTAATAGCAACATTATCAAAATTTTGTACTAAATATCATATTTTTTACTTTTTAAATAAATCTTGGGTGAATTACATTAATGGTCCCTATAGTTTAGGACATGTATCATTTTGATCCTTGACTTTTCAATTATGACACATTTGACCTTAAATTTTGAATCTTGTTCCAAATAAAGACAATTGTAGATACTATTGGATTTTTCAAAGGCAAAATTGTCAATTTGATAAAATATAAATTAATTTGACAAAAAATAAATGTCAAAAAATTATTTTTGAATTTTTAAAAATTATTTCTATCTACTAAAGAAAAAATTATATAAAATTAATAAATCTTTTAGACATTTATTTATTTTTTTACCAAATTAATTTTTATTATGTATTTGGATGATGATCATGTAAAATTAATTTAAAAAAATTAATCATGTAATTTTTATCAATTTTACATAATTTTATTTTTTGTGCGTAGAAATAATTTTTAAAATATTTTTTGGACATTTATTTTTGCCAAATTAGTTTATATTTTATCAAATTGATGATTTCGCCATTGATATTAAGCAATGGTATGCTCAATTGTCCTTATTTGAAACAAGATTCAAAATTTAAAATCAAATGTATCACAATTGAAAAGTTAGAGATTAAAGTGATACAAGTCTCAAATTATAAAGACTATTAAGGTAATTTGTCCATAAATCTTTTGGTGACGACTGACATGACGATGGCTATTGATTTCTTAATTTTTTTACAACGTAATGTTTACTTTTAAAAATAAAAAATGTATAAAGCCCTTATGTTGTAGTGTCTATTTAGCTTTCCTTTTTTATTTTTTTTCATCTTTCAATTTTTGCTCCCTTGACAAACGGGCAACAAAACAAAGTACGGGTTGGTTTGACAATTTTTTTGACAACTTTTTTGATGAAATTTTTTCCAAGCAACTTTTGACTCTTAAGTTCCACTTTTGTTATAAATTACAAAAAAAATTTTGAAAAAATGTAATTTTTTTTATTTAGGCCAAGTTTGGGAAGTTTAGAATAAGTGCACTTTTTG
Source organism: Camellia lanceoleosa (assembly GCA_025200525.1). Taxonomy (NCBI): domain Eukaryota; kingdom Viridiplantae; phylum Streptophyta; class Magnoliopsida; order Ericales; family Theaceae; genus Camellia; species Camellia lanceoleosa. Next base: position 180,141,192 of record CM045764.1, on the reverse strand, counting down.
ACTTTTCTTGTATTATGTGTAGAAAAAGTAGAGAGGAGATATTGATTGATGTGACCCAAAAAAGATAAAAAGATGAAATAAGTGCACTTATATTGGGTACCCAAACAAGGCCTTAGATTTTGACCAAACAGAGCATGTGCTATGTTCTACATGTTATGTTCAAATATAATATGTATTTATTATTTATTGAGTAATAAATGGATTTTTTTACTCAATTTTCTTACACTACCAAGATTGTGACACAACATTAATAAATATAAGCGAAAGTTATTGCTTTTATGTTTAATGAAAAAACTTGACATAAAATACTCTTATATATCTCATTATCCTTATTTATTTACTTGAAGAGAGATTTCCATTTACTTCTTCTAGTGTTGAACATGTCCAACTTTCTGATATATAAAAAAAAACGTCAAAGCAAGAATCCATCTTATTAACTCTTTGTTTTGAGAAGTTAAAAATTAGTTTTTTTTTTAATTTTTTTGGCTTTTTTAAAAAAAAAAAAAAAACGTATAAAAAATAGAGAAATAATATGACCCAAAATAAGTTAAAAATAAAAAAATGACTTTTAATCAACATTCCAAATTAGCAGACGATAAGACTTATTTAGTTTAATTTCTCTCAAACAAAAAGTTAATAATTAAAAGTAACTTTAATTATTTTTATTTCGTAAATTATAAGTAAAAATTACATAATATATATATACACTTATGATTTTGACCGGAAAATATCTAAGACTCACTAAAAATCTCTCATAATTTAGGCTTTGTTTGGGATAATAAAAAAAGGTCAAAAAATTAAAAAATTATTCAAAAAGTTAAAAAATGTATCATTATTCACAAAAAAATATTAAAAAAAATAATTTTATACAAAATTAATTTTCAAACAACTATGATGTCCCACAGGCACAACTGGCTTTTTGGAAAAATTGCACTGATTTAGGTGCACAAATAACACTGTGCTGTTCAGCCCGTGGGGGCCCTCATGGGTCCCGTTTTAATAATCTGAATCGTATCATGTGTAGAACTCGTCGAGTACTATATATTTTTAAAAAATAATGTTGAACGGATATCGGTATCTATATGATCAAATCAGTTAAAATTTATAAAATAGATGGTGTTAATCTTAACGGTTGAAAAAAAATTAATCCGATCAGTAGCTATCGATATCCGATCAACGTGATTTTTTACAAGCATATAGTACTAGACGAATTCTACACATTGTACGATTTTGATTAGCAAAACAGGATCCATGGTAGAGCCCCACGAGCCAAATAGCACCTTCAATTCACTGTCCGAAAAGTAGAAAACCATCTCTCCCCCATACTCTACACACTGTCCCACTTTCAATCAAACCGTAAAACCTATTCTATCTAATCTTTTTCTATACACTAATTTATATAATTTTTTAACACATAATTTTTTTTATAAAATATCAAAAAATTATCTCAAATAATCATATTTTTTTTCTCAACTTTTTAATTTAAAAAATCAAAAACTACATTTATTTAAAATACATCAAACAATCTCTTAATTCATAATAATATGATATAATACCTATTCACTTTTAATTTATTACATATTCAATTATATAAGGCTCGTCTCTCCCGTCACAATAAACTTTTGGCCATAATTTCAAGTGAACAACTAGAGAGAATACGCGTATGACGGTCGTGAATACGCGTATGACGGTCGTTTGAGGTTACAGAGCCTATTAGCTAGTACTTGGTTGCTTCCCAATTCAAAAAAATTTTAAGGTTATATTTGATTATTTTTTTATTTTGATTTTAATTTTTTTTTTTCACTTTGACTCTTTATATTTTAAAATTTTATCAATTTATTTTTAAAATTAATTTTTATTCAAAATTAAACAAAAAATGTCACAATAACATAAAAAATATTATTATATTAGAGTTTATATTTATATTAGAGATCTGAATTATATATAATAAAATATTTTTATATCACATGACTGTTAATGTGTCATTTTTTGTCTAATTTTTAGCCAAAATTAGCTTTACAAATAAACTGGAAAAAATTTGAAACACGAAGGGTTAAAGTGCAAAAAAATAAATAAATAAATAAATAAAAGCCAAAGTGTAAAAGTGACCAAATGTAAAAGGGGTAATGTGTAATTTATCCTTAAATTTTATTGTCAATACACATAATAAACATTAAACATTTCAGATTACTTTACAATGTAATATATATTTTATTATTTTATATAAAACTATTTTACATTTTCAAAAAAAAAAAAAAGCCAAAAATTCCTTTTTTATTTTTCAAAAAAATCAACTATCTTGTCGATGATAAAAATTAGTTTCTAAATATTTTATTGTAACAAAATTTTTACTTTTAAAAATTAAAAATTTGACTCAAAATCAAATTTTTAATTGTTGTAATGCAAATTTTGAGTTAAATTCGAACTCAAACAAAATATTTCGATAAAACTAAGATTTGGGTTGCACAAAAATCCTGCTCGAGTTATAGCCCTAGTCTCTATTGCAAAGTAAGATTGTTGTTGATTAAATAATGATATCACGTTGGTCAAAAACTTTACTTTTCTTGACTAGGGTCTTTGGTCCTCTAATTCGACAACTTCCAGGTAATAGTGTCTCTCAAATCTGAATAGACTAAAATTTCTATACAAATTGCGGTCTAATTGGCCCACACATAACATGTGCCATTAATTTTGAAAGTTCTATGCAATACAGTTCGAGAAAAAAAGTTAAGGTTGTTAGATTTACCATCAATTAAATGACTATTTGTTAATTTTTTTAATGTAATGATCAATTTCTATTTTACTAAATCAAATATTAGATTGCATAGTGTTAGTGTACTAAATTCATTTGAAGAATTAGGTATAGCCTCCTCACATGATCCCGAGAGAATGAGAGTTGTGTTCAATTATGTGGTCGTGATTAAATTCAATTCATATAAAAATAAAAACTGCTGGGATGGAAAATGGAAACATGTTGTTGTTATCTTTGAGGAATACTCCTCAGACCTTGGTGAACACCTGCTCAGATTCTAGGCAGATTTCTAGACCAAAGTCTTCCATGTTTTATGTTTCTCTGTAGTTCCTCTGCCTTCTGTTCTTTTTACAATTGGCAACCACTACAATATTTTTTTAGTTTAGTGCCACTTGAAAATGTCACAAAACTATTATTCTAATTATATTTTTTAATCTTGTGACATTTTAAACAAGTGTTATTTATACCTGTGCCACGGTAGATACTAATGGCACCTCAGTGACATTTGCAAGTGCCACTACACCATTATGGCTAAAAACTTTTAATGACATTTTGATGTCATGATAGATACTATTTGTAACACTATCAAGCGCCATTAAAAAAAGACTTAGTGGCACTTCAGTGACACTTGTAAGTGCCATTATACTATCAGGGTAAAAAACTTTCAGTAACATTTTAGGGCATGTTTGATTGGGTAGATTAGAGCATGGGATTGAGATTATTAATCCGTGGGCCCAATTATCTCATGTTTGTTTTAACATTTTGGTTTAGGATTATTAATCCAATGGATAATTAATCCAACAAATTTGTAGGATTATTAGTAATGGGGTAAGGGTGGGATTATTAATCCAATGGATATTAATCCAATTGGATAGTGAATACTACACTAATTTAATAGAATTATTAATACTTCACTATTACTCTTTTGAATCAAACATGACCTTAATGTCATGGTAGACACTATTCGTGATGCTATCAAGTGTCATTAAAAAATACTTACAATCTAAAAAATGCTACTATATGGATTTTTAATAGCGCTTGTTATGCTACAATTGATATTTTTAATAACTTTATAAATGCTACTAAATCCAATTCATTTGTGCCATTAAATGAATATAAGTATCATTGGAACTTATTCTAGTGACACTTTGCAAAACTACACCACTACTATAAAATGCCACTTATATATTCTTTTCATTGATACTTTTAAAAGCCACAACTAAGCATGCGTAAATGCCTATAAAAATTGAATCGATTTTATAAACAATTGAATATTAATTGCCACATCCTATATTAATTTGACATCCATTCATCCTGTAATATTTTCATAATAATAAACAAATATTACCACCATAGGATCATCATGTCAAAAACAAAAAAAATTCAAACCACAATCAATTTTTTGTCTAAAAATATAAATTTATTTATATTGCAATAAAAATCATAATCAAAATTATAAAATATTCTGCTATACTAACAAAGTTAAAGAAAAATAATTTAAAAGAAAATTATTCCAACCATAAGTTCTAAAAAGCCATAGTGATATTGTCATGACCCAAACCTGCCTCTATAGGTTTAACGTTATAATCGGCCAGCAATTCTCGGATTACCAAAGGCCTCTGACCTGAATATATCATGAAATATAAGGGCCAGCAGAAACAAAAAGAGAAACAAATATAGTCCATAGAGCTGTGCAGACATATATGAGACAGAAAAGATTTAAAACTTATATATAATGTCAAACTTCCATACGTCATGTATCACCATACAGACACAGATAGTGTCGTAAGAGACTTAACCCAAAGTACAGATAGACAAAACATCATTCACATGATGCACAAAACTTGACTTGACAAACAGGAACCTCCCCGGGAGACACGGTGGCTAGCTGACAAAACAAAACTCCTTAGGCAGTAGCTTAGGCCTGGTCACGCACCTGCTCACCTACATATATAATCTAAATAGTGAGCGGAAGTCCAGTGAATAATAACAAAGTAAAGGGTTTAATGAATGTTGTCCATAACAGTTACAGAAAATGGAATTCATAATCACAATTTAAAAATTAGAGTTCATAACAGAAACATGATCAGTATCGTACTCATAATTAGGATTTGCAGTTAATCATACATGATACATCCATTAGCACTAGCAGAAACAGTTGACCCATAAAAGAACGGCCACAAAGGCATACAATTGACTCACGTGCACGGAGACGGTATAGTTGGTTTATGAGACGTACAATTGACCCATAAAAGGGACGTATACAAAAGGATCCATAACAGTTGGCTCATGAGACGTATAGTTAACCTATTATTGGGACGTGACAGAATAGATAATAGATGTCATCTAAAGCTAAGAATGCCATGAATACATTTAAGAAATATTGGACAACCATTCATTCATGTAGAAAACAATATTTCAGAAAACAGATCATCTTATATCATTCAGAAAATACTTATAATTGAATATAGCTTTACAAAGTTATTATTCACTGATGGCTCCAATTGCAGAACAGATGAAGCAAACAGATCAGATAGCTTACGACGCGTGACCTACAAACAACATATAACATGTACACATTGAAACACACGCTCAGAATTCATTACAGTCATTGTGTTTCGTTCTTAGTGTGTTTCTAAGTCTTCTCCTCATTATTGTATCTTAATCATGGCCTAAGAATGCCTAGGATGCGATGAGGATGCCAAAATGAACTTTGAAACACTTAGTCAATCATGCTGAAAGCCACGGCCTCGCTCAAGCACAACTTCCTTTGCTCGAGCGGTCTGTAAACTCTGAAAAAGTATTGGTTGCTTGATTTTTTCACTTGACGGACGCTGGATGGTCACTCGAGCGTGAGACTGAGGTCTTTGCTCAAGCGTATCTCTTGTCGCTCGAGTGGTCTGCAAAATGTGTGAACTTCTGGGAACATTCATTTCACGCTTGAGCCAACTTTTGGTCGCTCGAGCGGATGTGCAAGATCACAGAGTGGTCGCTCGAGCATAGGTTCTATCACTTGAGCGTAAAATAAGAATTCTGGAATTTCTAAATTTGTTTCCAAGCTTCAAAACCCAACTCAATGCTACAAATCATGTTCTCTTGGGCTAAAAACTCAAGGAAACTTGTGTAAACTTGGAAAACATCTTGAATTCAAAACTATTTTGGAAAATCAAGGCTCAAGAGTAAGTTAATTGTGCAAACTCAAGCTTAAAGAACATAACATGTATGCATTGATATGAATTCAAACCTTCCAAAACATGATCAATTAAGGTCATTTGATAGGAAATGTGGTGAATTCTTAAAACCAAGCTAGAATTATTACATGTATGAGGAAATTCTCTTGAAAACAACATCAAAACTCCATGAAATGCACATGCATGCATGGTGTGATCTAAACTCCTTCCTTTCTAGCTCAATCCTTGTGTTACGCAACTTCATTCTCATGAATTCATGGCTTGGGCATCAAAATTGTACATTTAAAGGGTTGAATTCTTTCCTAGACTTTCCGAGGTGAGAGCTAGAGGCTTAATTCTTGAGTCTTTAAGTCCAATTCTTCTTCTTCCTAGCAAATCCCCTTAGTTTGAGTTCAAATCTTCTCCTTTCTCTTCCTTTCTCACGTTTGTTGTGTGTGTGTAGGCTCAAAGGTGTGATTAAGGAAAAAGATGAGTAGTGGCACGTATTGGAGCCTTATATAGGCTTGATTAGTGGTGATTAATTAAAGCTAATCAAATGGACATTAATTATTCTACTTTAATCGTTCTGAATTGGATTTTACTTAGACCTACCATAAAATTCTAAAAATTCCAAATAACACATAACTCAAGTCAATTTCGTGATGGGATGCTGATAAGGCCATCAATTTGCAGAACAAAGCAGAAACAAAAACAAATATTTCTACGATGAATATATATAAACACAAATTATGCTATGCACATGTAATTAACATAGGATTTCATCTTAATTACGTATTAAGCATCCTTAATCATGGTTTAACAGTAAATCTTAGGTCAAGATTGTTATAGTCTTCCTCCCTTAAAGAGTTTGGTCCTCCAAACTCAAATTACCTTCGTTTTGGAAGAATATCAAGTCCAGAGGGAACAAGTCAGGGTATCTTCTCATCATATCTTCTTCTGTTTCCCATGTCGCATAGGTTCCACCATGATTCTGCCAATCAACTTTCACCAACGAAATTTCCTTGTTTCTCAATCTTTTGATTCTTCTGTTAACAATTTGGATTGGCTATTCTTCGTATGTGTAGTCATTCTTCAAAAGTATGTGTGTCGGCTCAGTAACATGTAATGGGTCCCTTAAATAGTCTCAGAGCATTTAAACGTAGAAAACGTTATGCATATGTTCCATGACTAGCGTTACTGTATTAGCTTCACTTTCTCAGTTGTCTCTTGGACTAGTTCTGGCCCCAATAACGTTCTATCACCGACTTCGGCCCAACAAATTGGGAAACAACACTTCCTACCATACAAAGCTTCATACGGAGCCATACCGATACTCGAATGATAGCTATTGTTATACACAAACTCAGCCAGTGGTAAATAGGTCTCCAAATTGCCTTGGAAATCTTGGGCACACATTCTGAGCATATCCTCCAAGGTCTGTATCATTCTTTCTGATTGGCCGTTTGTCTGTGGGTGATAAGCACTGCTCAATCTCAACTCAGTTCCCATAGCTTGTTGGAAACTCAGCCAGAATCTTGAAGTAAACTTGTGATCTCTGTCGGATACTATGGAAACTGGAACTCCATGCAATTTTACAATCTCATTGACATACAAATTAGCCAACTTATTCGCATTATATAAAGATTTGACAGGCAAAAAGTGGGCAAATTTAGTTAAATGATCAACAATAACCCAAATAGAATCCATTCCTCGGGAAGGGCGAGGCAATCCCACAATGAAGTCCATGGTAATATGCTCTCTTTTCCATTCTGGTATTGGAAGCGACTAAAATAGTCCAGTAGGTCGTTGATGTTCAGCTTTAATTTGTTGGCAATGCAAACATCTGGCAACAAAATCAGCAATGTTTTTCTTCATGCTAGGCCACCAGAAATTCTGTTTTATGTCTTTGTACATTTTCATATTTCCCGGGTGCATAGCAAATTTAGAATTATGGGCTTCGGTTATGTGGGGAAGTGGTTCTGGAAATACTCTTCGAATCCTGGGAGACGCTCTTGATCCTCAACTAGTCACCTGCAAAGACAAACACTTCGGTCGGGGGTGCCGGGGTTAGCACTCCGACGGGCAAGTCAGTTCTTATACTCAAGAAAGCTTGTTTACTAAGTTTAGTGAAGTGATTCTTACATACCATTCCAAGAACGCTGCTTGTTTATTTATATCTGTTCCTTCTGAGGCCTCGGGGCCTGGGACTACTTTTCAGTCATTACCCGTTCTTCTATTCGGCCTCAAAGATCCTTTCTTATTCGGCTTACGTATTGTATTTGGCTCATCCTAGTCTTGCAGGATGCAGCCGGTTAATGTCTGCAGGATGCAGTCGGTTAATGTCAATCTACTAAAATATGCCCCTTCCGATTTAGCCATTTATTCGGCTCCCACAATTGCCCCCCGAACTCCCTATTGACGGTAGTTAATCGGCGTGTTTGGTCTAGAATTTGAAAAGCTTAGCATAGATCAGGCGGCTTCGCGTTCCCCAAGACGTCAGAGGATGTCAGAAGGCGCACACCTTTTCGTTTATCATTACACTTTCCCGCGCCATTAATGTGTCTCTCGCATTTATTGCGATTTGAAACTTCAGTCATTTTTGGTGCATATTTCGTCGATCATCTGATACATTTGGACCGCCAGCGCGCATCTCTCCTCTCATTCACATTTTCTGCAACTTTCGTCCGTCTGCCTTTGCCTCATCTGCTCTTCGTAAGTCTTCTTCCCTTTTCTTTGTAATCCTATTCTCTATTTATCGTTTTTACTTTCGGCGAATCCTTGGGTCCCCGTTGGAATGGCTAAACACTTGAAAGACCTCATTTCTAAGAGTCACATTTCCGGATTCCAGCGACATTTTTCCATTCCCGATGACGTCCATTTGTCTCTCGTAACGGACAACACTCTAGATATGAAGAGAGAGGATCAGAATACGATCGTATTCCCCCTCCTGTCCATTGCGGAGGGCGGAGTTCGTATCCCCTTACATCCATTGCTTAGGGCCGTTCTTCGCTATTGGAGTCTAATTCCTTCTCAACCCAATGTAAATTTCTTTCGAATCATTATGGGGGTTATAGAGTTGAATCGACGCCTTAGGATCAATCTCGGAATTCGGCCATTAAAGATCGCTATGCTTTAGCCAAATCCTCGGGTCAATTTGGCGGTACTTCCTCAGGGCCAAGGATACTGACCATCATTTGGTGACTATGCTTGCCAGTTCTGGTAAGAGGGTTGACGATGTAATGGTCAATGTCCGAGGTAATTGGGAGGTCGCTGAAGGCGAAGATCGCCTAGACCTCATTCCCAGGCATAAGGGTGATCCAGGTTGCCACGTAGTATCTTATGTTTGTCGATCTGTCTTTTAATCGGCTCTCTTTCCTTAAGCTCTCCTCATCTTTTGCAGGTAACAAATTGAAGAAGATTCTGACTTCAGTTGACGACGTGGTCCTTAGGGACATTAAGACTGCACTCGACTACTTCCGTCGCCCAAACGTACAAAAACAAGGGAGAGCCGCCCACATTTTACTCCGGTACGAACCCACTTATACCACATTCTCGGCTGCGGACAACATCCCAATTCCATCTGGCGATCAGCATCTCTCGGCTCTTATCTTCCCTAGCTACAAGAACCTTAGGCAGATTGGTCTCGAAGCTTCTGATTCGGGGCAAGACGCAGAGCTGGTGATAGAGGTAGTTGCCGACCCGGCCAGAGAATTCACTGAGGAGGGCGAAGAGGTTGACGAGGCCGTGCGTTCGGCATTTGAGGCTGCTGGACTCAACCAGCCTTCCTTACCATCCGCTTCGGGTCGGGCAGAGTTTTCTTCCGGGGATATTTTCGCGAACTTAGGAGATCTACCCAGAGATTTCTTCGGAGGTATGGCAAAGGAAAGCCTTACACAAATGGCGCGTAAGCGAAATGCCGAGCAGATGGCTGCTCGAAAAAAGGCCGAGGTCGCGGAATTCGATCCCAGCTTGACTAAGGCCTCTGTACCCATTATTGAAGGAACGGCTCAGGTTACGCTGGTCGAAACAGAAAAAGTGGTTGAAGAGCAGGCCGGCGAAGAACGGCTGATTCCGGAGGGACGCGGCCAAAAACGTAGCGCCGAGGAGGAGGCTAGTTCAGAAGTTAGTCCCATTGACAAACGGATTTGCCTCAAAGAATCGGACATGGTTGCTCCTTTTGTTATTCAGCCCAAGATTAGAGATACGCCGATTCCTTCCAATGCTTCGGCCATGGAGGATCCGACTGTTGCATTGAGCCTGGCGGCTTCAATTTCCTTACCGGCTAACAATGCAACCCTTCGTGTCGTGCCAGATATTATGGCCGTAGCTCTGTCTGCGCAGTCGGCACTTTTGGTAGGTGATTTCAAATTCTCTTAAATCTATTTTTATAGAGGTATCTAACGATCGCTTGTTCTTTGCAGACCGTCGGCAGGATCGCCGACTTAGGCCGCCGCTTGCATGATGCTCTTGGCAGAATTGACCGTTTGCAAACAGAAGTGGACAGTCAGAAGAGTAGGGCCGAGTTTGAGAAGATGAGAGCTGCAATGGAGAGTGCACGAGCCGAAGCGGAGAAGGAGAGGGCTCGCACTGCCGAATAGCTTCGTTCTGACGTTGAGGCCAGAGCGAGTGCGAGTGAGGAATCGCTCAAGCTCTCCAAAGAAGAACTTGCCGAGGCGAAGAGTCAGTTGGAGAAGCTCAAGGCGGCCCAGGAGAAAGCCGAATCTGAGGCTTTTGAGGTGGGAAAAAGAGCTGCCTTCACGGAGTACGTTGATGAAGTTCCCAAATTTGAGAATCGGGGGTTCAAACACGGGTGGCTCAAAGCCCTTGCTGCCGCTGGGATTGCATTGGATTTGCCAATTCCTTACGAGCAAGTGGATGTTGAGCCCCTTGAATCCAACACCGAGGAGTGATCTGGGAGGCGTTTCCTAATTCATTTAGTTTTTTTGATTTTTGTTTGGTAGAGTTTTGTTGGTTCAGGGTGGTTTTCATGTATAAATTGGTTACTATCTTGTGCGCCATTTATTAATGAAAATTTCCTTGTAATTTCATTACTACTCGTACACAATTTGTGTGATTTATGTTAATGAAACAATATTGATTCGTCTTTAGAGATTGAATATCCTGTGGCAATATTGATTCGTCTTTAGAGATTGAATATCCTGTGGCAATATTGATTCGTCTTTAGAGATTGGATATCCTGTGGCAATATTGATTCGTCTTTCTCATGCCGACTGGATTCGAATTATGAACTGTCGATTTGTGAGCTGGCTGGGGTACCTGAGCCGAATATATTGATGAATCCGCCCTTGCCCCAGGCGGTTCCTGCAGAGGTTAGAATTGATTCGGGAGCCGGCTGGGGTACTTGAGCCGAATAGATTGATGAATCTGCCCTTGCCCTAGGCGGTTCCTGCAGAGGTTAGAATCGATTCAGGAACCGGCTGGGGTACCTGAGCCGAATAGATTGATAAATCTACCCTTGCCCCAGGCGGTTCCTGCAGAGGTTAGAATCGATTTGGGAGCCGGCTGGGGTACTTAAGCCGAATAGATTGATGAATCTGCCTTTGCCCCAGGCGGTTCTTGTAGAGGTTAGAATCAATTCGGGAGCCGGTTGGGGTACTTGAGCCGAATAGATTGATGAATCTGCCCTTGCCCCAGGTGGTTCCTGCAGAGGTTAGAATCGATTCGGGAGCCGGCTGGGGTACTTGAGCCGAATAGATTGATGAATCTGCCCTTGCCCAAGCGGTTCCTGCAGAGGTTAGAATCGATTCGGGAGCCGGCTGGGGTACTTGAGCCGAATATATTGATGAATCTGCCCTTGCCCCAGGCGGTTCGTGATATTCGAATAGATGGTAAAATCGTGCCCCTGCCGTCGACTCAGCCGGTGTCGGGCGATTCAGGATCTCCAATTAATGAGGTTGCCTCGATCGTGCTGCCTCTGTGAAGGATAAATGAACAAAGGTACATCCTTTATGAGCTTGGTAGACAACTGACTCGAGCTCCTGGAGGAAGACTGATTGCGCGAATGTCGAACCGACTCTTTCTTAACAGTAAAGGGGAAGCGAAGACCCTAGCTGAGCTGGGCGGAGGTATGAATCGAGGTGGTGAACCCTCGCGTACAGGAAGTAGAAGTTCCAGGGCTCGAGAGAGGTGTTAGTCTCCCCGACGTCGTAGTAGATCGCCTAGGCGAGACAAGCAGTCGCAGGGTAAATCTCCACAGTCCCGAGTCGAGAGGAGGTCTGACGCGAATCTGTGCCCATTAAGCTTTGTGGTATTTGTGAAGAATAGATCCATGATAGAGGCAGACTCGATCGTTCGAGACCCAGACGTAGCGGTCGACTTTGCCCGACAAATATTTCCTCCTGAGGTTCAGCAATCAATGCTAGGTCGACAGGACTACAAGGTGTTTCGCGAGGGCATTCACGGCACGGTGAAGGGGCTTTACGCTGCTTACGAAGTCGGCATACGATTGCGTGCTGCCCGTTAAGAGATGGAGAAGAAGGAAGAACGTATTCGAAGTTTGGAGGCCCGCGTGGAGGCGGCCGAGCGGGAACTAAGGAAGACCAAGGTGGCTCAGGCACAATCCACCGCGCACGCGAACCCAATTGTGGAAGAGAGGGTTACTAGTCGGCTTATCAGCTCCGCACTTGTCGATCAAGAGACAGCAAGTATGTTCACAATAGAGAGTGCGAAGGGGAGGGCCTATGAGAAAGGTTTCCATGAGGGCTGAAAAGTGGGAATCGAGAAAACCAGGGAAAACTTGGCCGAAGAAGTGTGCCGATGTGAAAACCGTGGGTTTAGGCACGGTTGGATCAAGGCATCTCAAGCCGCAGAAGCTCTTCGAGCGTCGGGAATTGATTTGGCATCACCACGCTACAAGAGTAAAGATTTTTCGTTTTCTGCTTTTGAAGTTGAGAAGAGTGAGGATGTGGGTGACGCCGTATGAGTTTAATAGTTGTAAGATTGGAACGCAGGGCGCGTTTGAAACTATGTAACTTATTGTTTTATTGAATAAAGAACGTTTCATTATAAATGTTTCGTTGTCAATCATATTCGGCATGTGTATTTCGTGTTACTTAAATGTTTGAATGAATGTCTGAATATTGTCCAACCCAGGTAGCTGTTAACTGTCCGGCGATATGCGGGCTTATCGGCAGGATCTGCACATGGGCAGGATCGGTACATTCGCGACGACCGTTAAGGTTTTATTGAGGCTATTTCAACGGCCATTTATCTTTGACTTGGGTCAGCGCATTAATGCTTGGCCAGTTGGGTTAGTGGGCTGGTCGAGGGTGATCGGCATGTGAAGACTTGGCCGACTGGTTTAAAAAATCTATTTCGCTTTGGCCTAGCCAGTGCGCGTTTCGGCCAACCATCGGGATGGCGGTCGTGGCAAATGTCAATCGACACTCATCTTATTCAGCCAATGCGTTTTTTTGGCGTTAATAAAATTTTCTTGGGATTGGGACCTCGAGATCGCGGTCGTTGCTGAGAATAAAAGGAGTAGGCGCTTCGCACCAATAATCCCACTTGACTCATAATTCCTTGTGTGGGATGGTGATTTCGGTTACAGAGGCTCAAACTTCGGTCAAGTTTGGTGTTGAGATGGTTTGCAGTAGAAAACCTACCCGTGAGGGAGTTAGGTCATCCAAAGAGCCTGAGATCTGTGAGTCTCCAAGTTGTCGAAGCAGATCACCCCGAAAGGAGAGTCAACAACTGTCAAGTTCATTCTTCCTTATCCTAGATCTTTGGCTTGACATTGTCAATGGTATCAAGGGAAGTTTGGCACCATGCAAGTCGTGGGCTTAAGCATAACTGGTTTAAGGTATTGCACGCCGTGGAGGGGTTTAGGGCGACAGTCGTCGATCTGGCGATGTTGCTTTACCGGCGCGTCTTGTTCCTTTTTTGCTTTCGATATTGTAATGCTCGAATGCGGGTTGTGTTTATGTAACAACTGTTTAATCAAATAAATGGTTTTATTTTGAATCTATTTGCGTGTTATTCTGAATTTTGCTTGTGTACTAAGCACATTACTTCGAATGTATGATCTGTTCTAGCGTGTTACATAGGATCAATTATCAATATCTTTTGTTCGTGCCAACGTTTGCTCCGGAGACTTGATCGGCCAATCGTGATATCCACGAAGGGCGCTCTGAATCCGGAGACTTGATTTGGCCGATCGTGATATCCACGAAGGGCGCTCCGAATCCGAAGACTTGATTTGGCCAATCGTGATATACACGAAGGGCGCTCTGAATCCGGAGACTTGATCGGCCCTAAGGCGTCATGCGCCAAAGGGGGCTCCAAATCCGGAGACTTAATTTGGCCGATCGTGATATCCACGAAGGGCGCTCTGAATCTGGAGACTTGATTTGGCCGATCGTGATATCCACGAAGGGCGCTCCGAATCCGGAGACTTAATCGGCCCTAAGGCGTCATGAGCCAAAGGGGGCTCCGAATCCGGAGACTTGATTTGGCTGATCGTGATATCCACGAAGGGCGCTCCGAATCTGGAGACTTGATTTGGCCAATCTTGATATACACGAAGGGCGCTCTGAATCCGGAGACTTGATCGACCCTAAGGCGTCATGTACCAAAGGGGGCTCCAAATCCGGAGACTTGATTTGGCCGATCATGATATCCACGAAGGGCGCTCCGAATCTGGAGACTTGATTTGGCCGATCGTGATATCCACGAAGGGCGCTCCGAATCCGAAGACTTAATCGGCCCTAAGGCGTCATGAGCCAAAGGGGGCTCCGAATCCGGAGACTTGATTTGGCCGATCGTGAAATCCACGAAGGGCGCTCCGAATCCGGAGACTTAATCGGCCCTAAGGCGTCATGCGCTAAAGGGGGCTCCAAATCCGGAGACTTAATTTGGCCAATCCTGGCGAGTGCCCCACTGGGAATTGACATATGATTTTGAGCGATGAGGAAAAATAGTTCGTATTGCAGAGGCGAAATATATTTACAGGTATCAGAGCCCACAGGATCGGGTCAGTGATAGGGTTTTCATCAGAACTTTGCTTGTGCCGATTGGGGGGAACCACGTATTTCTTCAATGCCGTGGGTTGTTGGGAAACGCATGATCTGATGGTAGGTGCTTGTGACGACCTTCATGATATGTATCCAGGTTCTTCCCATGATGGCATTATACGGTGAGGGGAGCTTCACGACCAGGAATTCCGCTTCGACCGTTCTGGAACCCGCTCGAACAGGTAATGTGACCTTGCCCAATGGATATTCGGGATTCGTATTAAAGCCGAACAGTGGGTGAGGCACCGGAGATAGATCCGACTCATTGAGGCCGAGCTTGATGAAAGTTTGGCAGTACATGACCTCTGAACTACTCCCTGGGTCTATGAGAATTCGTTCAATGATGAACCGGTTTATGCGTAATCCAATGACCAACGGATCAATGTGGGAAGCCGTTGCGTCATTGAGGTCGGAGTCGTTAAAGGCAATTGTCGGAGCTTCTTCGGACCGGTCAGTCGAAATACGGCGCCCCTGTAGAGTTGGATGCGATCGAATTGTGTGCATGGCTGGGGGTATAGGCAGGTTGTAAATTACATGGATCATGCCAAGTGGGGGAGAGTCCTGCCTTAATGCTAATGCCTTGGTTGGCCTTCCCTGTTTCACATACTGCTGCAGTCGGCCGTCTTGCACCAGTTCTTCCAGGTGATCTTTTAATGCGTAGCAACTCTCTGTTTCGTGGCCGTGATCTTTGTGATATTCACACCTCCGGTCCCTTCGTCGTGTATCGGGTGGCCCCACCATCTTTGACGACCATTTGAAGAATAGAAGGTGTTGGATTTTGGTCATTACCGCGGTGATTGGCTCTGACAGTTCCGTGTACTTTTTGTCGGCGCGCCTCGAGCGTCTACTGTCGACTTGCAATTGTTCATTCGTCGGGTGGAAGCATTGATCACTCGATCGGCGAGAGTCCCACCTTCTGTCTCGTTTAGCACGTTGTCGCGGCTCAGGGCTTACAGGTGGCATGGAACTTATTGGTTGAGCAATTTCAGGAGGTGCCGGTTTGGTGGACACTTGTCTGGCTTTAATCCTCAAGGCATCGTCTTCCACTTTGCAATACTCTTCGACTTTCTTCATCAACGCCCAGACTGTTTTGGGGGGTCTTCTGGTCAGGGAGTTGCGAAGAGCACTGTCAGGATGTAGTCCCATTTTGAAGGCGGTGATGGCCATAGAGTCGTTGCAAGCGTCGTCAACGAGATTGAAGCACTCCCAATATCGCGCCGAATATGCTCTCAGCGTTTCTCCTGGTTGGATTTGCATAGCCCAGAGAGAGTTGGCCTGTTTCGGCTGTACCTCGTTGGTGATGAACTTGGCCCTAAAGGATTTTTGTAATTGATGGAAACTTCTGATTGAAGCCGGCTCCAGCTTGTAATACCATCTGACAGCTAATGGCCCCAAGCTGCTGGGGAATATTCGGCACATGAGAGCTTCATTGTCTGCATGCAACGTCATGGCCTGCTTGTAGTGACGTATATGATCAGTGGGGTCTGATTTTCCGTCGTAGAGAGTAAATGATGGAGCTTTGAACTTCTTGGGCAGGGCCGCCCTCGCAATTCGTTGGATAAAAGGATCGTGCCAGCCCTCTTCGTTTGAACTGTTTCTTCTACGCTTGTTCCTTGTGTGTGGACTTTTTTCAGAGGAGCTGGAAGTGTCTGAGCGTCCCTTGTTATGCTCCGTGGATAATGAGTTGGAGTCGCTATCGGTTTCCCTTGGTCGGGCTCGAGGTCATTGTCTACCTGCCCTCAGGGGTCGTTCGGGGTCTTGGCGCGCGGCTTCTTTGGATTTTGCTACTTCCAGGGCCAAATCTTGACAGAGGCATTCGTTTTCTGAGATCATATTTTCCAGCCTTTGTTCATTCTGTTTAGCTTGTTTTATGATGGCTTGCATCGTCTCCTGCACTAAAGTCGTTGGCGAGTCAAAATTCAAGGCGTGTCTCGCAGCGATGGTTTCCTTCCCGAGCATATTTGCCGGAGTGATGTCGTCTCTCTGTGTAGTCTCGTCGGTGGCTATCGGGGGATCTTGCGTCACGCATTCCATGGATGTACTTGAGTATTCCCACAGACGGCACCAATTGTGGGGAAGTGGTTCTAGAAATACTCTTCGAATCCTGGGAGACGCTCTTGATCCTCAACTAGTCACCTGCAAAGACAAACACTTCGGTCGGGGGTGCCGGGGTTAGCACTCCGACGGGCAAGTCAGTTCTTATACTCAAGAAAGCTTGTTTACTAAGTTTAGTGAAGTGATTCTTACATACCATTCCAAGAACGCTGCTTGTTTATTTATATCTGTTCCTTCTGAGGCCTTGGGGCCTGGGCCTACTTTTCAATCATTACCCGTTCTTCTATTCGGCCTCAAAGAACCTTTCTTAATCGGCTTACATATTGTATTCGGCTCATCCTAGTCTTGCAAGATGCAGCCGGTTAATGTCAATCTACTAAAATATGCCCCTTCCGATTTAGCCATTTATTCGGCTCCCACAGGTGATAACACGTTTCCTTAAATCAAAACAATATGGCACACAAAGTCGATTTTGAAATTTCAGCACATTGTTCTCTAACACAAATCTTGATTTTAGTTTTGAATCAATCCCATCAACAATTTTCTTCAAGAACGCATCTTCCAGTTGTTTCTCCTTAATCTCGTTAATGATTGCAGGTTGGGCAGAAATGGCAGCTAAGATCCCGCCTTGTTCACTCAGTATAATTTCAATTTCATTCTTCTCTAAGTCATACAACAATTCTTTCTGACCGGTGAGCAAACATGACAAATTCCTGATTGATTTTTTGTTTAATACATCTATAACGGTATTGGCTTTCCTCGGATGATAGAGAATCTGCAAATCATAATCCTTTATCAATTCCAGCTATCTTCTCTGTCTCATGTTCAGTTCTTTTTGGGTGAAGAAGTATTTGAGGCTTTTATGGTTAGTATACACTTCATAAGTCACTCCGTACAGATAATGACGCCAAATCTTTAGTGCAAAAACCACAACTACAAGTTCAAGGTCATGGGTCAAATAGTTCTTCTTCTGTGGTCAGAGTTGTCGTGAGGCATAAGCAATCACCTTGCCATTTTGCATAAGTACACATCCCAAACCTTTATATGAAGCGTCACTATAAATTTGAAACCCATCAGTACCATTAAGTAATGTCAGGATAGGTGCAGTTACTAATCTAGTCTTCAATTCTTGGAAGGCTGATTCCCGCTGCTCAGTCTAATCAAATGGTACATTTTTCTGTGTCAATTGTGTTAGTGGCATAGCAAGTTTTAAAAAGTCTTTCACGAATCTGCGATAGTAACCTGTAAGCCCTAGAAAGCTTTTGATTTCTGACACATTGGTTGGTCTTGGCTAGTCTACAATGGCTTCAATTTTTTGTGGATTCACTGATATGCCATGTTAATCACGTGTCCCAAAAATGCTACGTTGTCAAGCCAAAATTCACACTTGGACAATTTGGCGTATAGCTTCTTCTCTCTCAAAATCTGTAAAACAGTTCTCAGATGATGTTCATGTTCTTCCCTACTTTTAAAATAAATCAAGATGTCATCAATAAATATAACTATAAATTCATCGAGAAATTGTTTGAATACCTTGTTCATTAGATCCATAACTGCCGCAGACGCATCAATTACCCCAAATGGCATTACCAAAAATTCATAGTGTCCGTATCTAGTTCTGAATATAGTTTTGTCTATGTGCCCGAATTTAAGGTCAATTTTGGAAAACACTTGAGCTCCTTGAAGTTGGTCAAACAAATCATCTTTTTGGGATAGTGGGTACTTGTTCTTCACGGTTACTTTATTCAATTCATGATAGTCTATACATAACCTCAAAGACCCATCTTTCTTCTTCACAAACAAAACTGTAGCACCCTAAGTTAACGTGCTCAGATGGATAAATTTCTTGTCTAACAGTTCCTAAAGTTGAGTTTTCAATTCTTTCAGTTCAGAAGTCGACATTCTATATGGGGTTTTAGAAATCGATTGTGTCCTGGGTATAACATCAATAGTAAACTCGATTTCCCTATCGATTAAGTCTCCGGGTGCCTCATTTGGAAATACATCAGGAAATTCATTTATTACAGAGATGTTCTCAACAGTAGAACCATCAGAAGTCACAGTGAAAATGCAACATAAGCAACCCCGGCATCCTTTTCTCAACAACTTTCTGGCTTTCACAAAAGAAATCAAATACGGTGGAGGAGGAGTTACCCCATTCCCAACAAATACAAATTCAGGCACATTAGGTGGTCAAAATACAACAGTTTTATTCACACAATCAATAGTTGCATAGTATTTTGTTAACCATTCCATATCCAATATACAGTCAAAATGATCAATTCCCAAAGGCAATAAATCAACATATAATGTCACATCACCAATCATAATATCACATGTCGAACAAATATAAGCACATATCATAGAACCTCTAGATGGTGTAGATACAGACAGTAAATAATTCGTGGGTTCTAAAGGTCTGGTTAATTTCTGGGAAAAGGCATGTGACACAAAAGAGTGTGTAGAACCAGAATCTATTAAGTCATATGCATTTTGGGCACAAATTGAATTATATCTGACTCCACGGACTTGGTTTTCTACACATCCCCAGGCACTAGTGTGAATACTCTCCATTGTTTCAATGTTTCATTCCTAGTATTACCCCTGGTATTTGTTCTTATATTAGGCCTCGATGCAGAAGCAAATCCGGCTGAACTTACTACAGGATAGTTGGCATTTTCTGACCCAATTGGACAATCTCTTATCATGTGGCCCGTCTTGCCACACTAGAAGCAAGCACCAGATATCCCATGGCAAACCCCTCTATATCTCCTTCCACATTAAGCACAGATAGGCACCGACCCGCTGCTTTAACTTGAACTGCTAGTAGACCCTGTATTTTGCTTCTTACTCGTAGCAAATGAATAGCCCTTCTTGAAACTGAATCTAGATCTTTTCCCTCTCCATTCAGTTATTGGTGCTTTGGATTGCTTCTTTGTTGCTAATGTGGCCTCTGCCATCAATGCTCGATCAAGTACTTCTACATATGTAGGCAATTTCAAGACACCTACTCAATCAAATACATCCAGGTCCAATTACCCTTCAAATTTTTGAGCTTTCTTATAGTCTGTATCCACTATGTAAGGAGCAAATCAGGCTAATTTAGTGAATCTAGCCTCGTACTTGGCTACAGACATGTTACCTTACTTAAGTTCTTGGAATTCAGAAACCTTTCGGTCATGGAAGCACTAAAGGAAGTACTTGTCATAGAAGATCTCATTAAATTACACCCAAGTCATGTTCCCATTACTATTTCAGATTAGCAACCACCATTTCGAGCTTCATCTTTTAGAGTATAGGTGGCCAACAAAACCTTCTGAGTCTTGGTGCAGGGGAAAACTTTAAATAATTTCTCCATTTCGAGTGACCATGTCTCTACCTTTAAGGGTTCTATACCACCCAAGAAAGTTGGCTGTTTCATCTTCATAAACTTTTGAGTTAGATTTATAATATCATTGTTATCCGGCTCATTTTGTACCCGTGGTGGCGGAGGAGGCAAGGGTTGTTGTCTCAAGGATTCTATTAAAGCTGCTAGTATTTGTTCTATCCGACTCATTCGGGCTTCAGACGATTCACTATCATTACTACTTGCATTTTCCACGTTGCTATAAAGAAACAAGGTAATAATAAACATAGGAATAATCTTGTTCATTTCTCCCAAATTTCTTATGTCCATATTCAAATTCAGTTCTCTGTAGCACACACTCACACATTCAGATGGAATGCCCTTACTTCTTTTCTAAGACATCCTAAAGCTCATATGGATTTGTGTGTGTGGTATGACACGTGCTCTGATACTACTCTGTCACAACCCAAACCTGCCCTTATAGGTTTAGAGTCGTAACTGGCCAGTAATCCTCGAATTACCAAAGGCCTTTGACCTGAATATATCATGAAATATAAGGGCTAGCGGAAGCAAATAGAGAAACATATATAGTCCATAGAGCTATACAGACATACATGGCACAGAAAATATTTAAAACTTATATATAATGTCAAACTTCCATACGTTATATATCACCATACAAAAACAGATAGTGTCGTAAGGGACTTAGCCCAAAGTACAGATAGACAAAAACATCATTCACATGATACACAAAGCTTGACTTGACAAACATGAACCTCTTCTGGAGGCCCGGTGGCTGACTGACAAAACAAAACTCAACTCCTCATACAGCAACTTAGGCCTGGTCACGCGCCTGCTGTAGACACCCCATTTTTGACCGTCCTCAAGACTTGGATGTTATCGTTTGAACACTCGATGATCATCCATGCTCGTGTTCGTTTTGAGTTCCCGGAAGTCTCGGCCACGCGCCTTGCCTCAAGATCTCTCAACTTGTCTGTTTTGTGCTTGGTTGTGGACAAAGGACTTGTGGTTTTGCTTCTAAGGGAAGAGGGTGGCTTGTTGGCCATCCTCTCAACCCATCGGCTAAGGCATGATGCCATCGGCCATGTTTTCTTGCCATCGGCCATAAGTGTTGGCCGATTGGCACTCATTTTGGCTGATTGGCACTCTTTTTGGTCGATCGGCCATATTTTTGAGTCGATACCTTTCCATCTACTTTTTGCAAATAATTTTTGCCAGCTGTGACAGTTGGTGGGCACAATTCTCATCCTCCATACACGTGTATGGAGGGATTGCTTTCAAGACTCAAGCTTGTTGAACAAGCTTGAGAATTGAAATTCTATAAGAAGGGAGCCTCCCCTCCCTTTCCAGAGGTTCTGAAAATTTGATATACAAGTTCTATATCTCTCTCTCTATATATATATTTTCCCTCTCTCTCTCTTGTTTAGTCCTTGTTTGTGCCCAAAAGTGTAGATTCTTCACACTATTGCACACAAACACCTATTAGAACACCATCCTTTGGTTGCTGAGGTACTAGGGAGCTGGTTTTGGAGTTCTTGGACTGGTTTTGATCGAAGAAGAGTGCTGGAGTTGTGTTCTTGAATGTGTTCTTCAAGGGTGAGTAAACTGCCTTTTAATTCCCCATTTTGGCTTAAGCTTTTAGACCTACTTGCATATTGTTTTAAGCTTAACTCTAAACTACAAAAATTTCTGATTTTGTATGCTTGTGATGTTTGGTTAAGGTCACTTTTTGGTTGGGGGTGGTCTACCCCCTCTTAGGCCTTGTTTGGCCTTGTTTTGAGCCATCCCTTTTGGCCTTTGTTCTTGCCTTTGCATGACCTTTCTACCACTAAAATCCAGAGAATTTTCAGTGGTGGAAAGGTGGTTTTGGAGTCTTGAATAGGAGAGAAACACCCTCCTTTCCTTGTGTCTCATTTGCTAGTATAAATGGCTCATAATAGTAGCATGTTTTGGCCCCATTTCAGCAAGTATTTGGTGTTATTTTGCCATGTTATACCTCTGTCTAAAGTTGGTTTGATGACCTCTTGCATGCAACGTGCACTTGTAGTGTAATCCTCTCTATTGCCTTAACATGCACCTTGCATTTGAATCATCATTCTTGCATGTTTTGGCTCAACTCAAAGAAGCTTTTAGTCATGTTTTACCATGCTTTAACTCTATTTGGTGTTGTTTTAGTCATGCATGCATTGTTTTATATAGCCTTGGTTCAATCTAGCTTGTTAGCTTTGGGTGTCCTAGTCATTAGCATGCATTGCTTAGACCATTTTCATGATTTGGCATCATTTCATATGTGATTTTAGTCCATGTAGTGTAGCCATACACTTTCATTTGTCATCCTTTCAATGCTTTGAAGAGTTGGTGTTTTATGCCTCAAGAATAAATCATTGTGCATGCTATCATACTTAGGCTTTTGGGATGCCATCTCAGTGGGTTTTTGGGCTTATTCTGACATGCCATAACTTTGATTTTTATTGGTTAAGTCATGCCATGTTTGGTTGTAATAGGTGTAGTGTAATACCCCTTGTTAGCCTTGCATGCCTCATGCTTTTTGGACTTTTGTTCTAGCTTGTGTTGGCTAGGTTTGAGCATGATTTTGGTCTTGTATTGACCTACCTTGGGACTATTTTGGTTGCCCTTGTCCCTTTCGGGCTTGCTTTGCATGGCCATGGTGTGAACCCCTTTGCTACTTTCAAGCTTTAAGCTTTCTTGCATGCTATGCTTGACTTGTGTGCATGATTTGGCATCATTCTTCACATGATTTTAGAGCTTATTTCATTGCCACATTCTCATGTTTGTCACATCTTGCTCATGTTTGAGGATTGTTTATTGTTGCCTAGTGATAGGCCAATTGGAATGCATGCTTGTTTTGCATTTCATTCAATCATTTCATCATATTTGGCCACTAATTTTGGGCATGACAGAGGTCTGTCCATCTTTAGTATAAGTCCATTCACCATGTTGTTCAAAGTTGCTACTTTACATCATGTTTGCATGCTTGAGTTGCATGACATTTGCATGCTTGTCGCATGGCCTATCATTGCATGTTTTTGCATGTTGTTGCATGCTTGGTGCATTGCATGTTGTTACATGTTAGTTGCATTACATGACATTGTTGCATGTTGTTGCATGCTTGTTCCATTTTGTCATTGTTGCAGGCTTGTCGCATGCTTGTCGCATTGCATGATTTTTGCATATTGTTGCATGCTTAGTATATTGCATGTTTGCATGCTTGATACATTGCACGTTTGCATGTTTAGGTTGCATCGCATTTGGCATGCTCGTTACCTTAGCCTTGTGTATATGCTTGAGTCATATTGCATTTGGCATGCTTATGTTGCATTACATAGCTTTTCCATGTTGTGTGCATTGCATTGTGTTTGGTTTGGGGTGTCAAACCAAACACGAGGACCGAGGGATGTTTCGTACTTGAAGTGACGAAACGTGCCTCAATCCTTAGTCCCCGACACTCTTGATCCAACATGATAGAGTGTGAGGCATTTGTGTGTTTTTGTGTATTCATTCCATATTGATTTGTGTAACTCGGCCTCTTTGGCTATCATGCATCGAAATGCGTAATTGATGGCTCGAGATTCGAGCACTACACTCCTTTGAGTCCCAAACATGATAAGGGGTGTAGTTGCACAACATTATCTTGCAAATGTATTACCATGCCCTTGTTTGTCCTCTGCTGCAGCAAAAGGAGCTGTCTGCAGGAAGAGATGGCCGGTCGGCTATCTGCAGTGCCGATCGGCTAACAATTTTTGGCCGATGGATTCAAAAGTGGTCGATGACCCCTTTCCCTTAGCCGATGGCTATATCTTTTGGCCGACGGCTCTCAGAGTTCCCATGAGGTGGTTCAGAAGCATCACAGAAGTTTTCACAGTTTTCAGAGGTGCAGAATAGTGCAAACAGAGGCAACATGAGGCATGGCAATGGATTTCTGAGCAAAGCTGATCGAGCATGCATTTGTCCCTCCTCTTGAGGCCGCTTTAACTGTTTTTTGTAACTTAATTAATTTGCTTAATTAGTTAAGAGTTTTGTAATAATTAATTAGCTAGGGTAGTTGATTAATTAGTTGATTTGTATTATTTATTCGGACCCTCTGTCGAGAGGCTGAATTTTGTAATAAGTGTGCGTGAGTGTGTGAATGTCTTCTAACCCCACGTCTTTCTCCCCTTTACTTAACCGCTTACGATGGTTAGTTCTAGGTCATATTTTGATTAGCATCCTTATGTTTGCATGTTTGCATCCATTCATTCGTATTGCATGCACCGGGCTCGACTCATCATACTAACTGCATTGTATTTCAAAACATTTACTTGAATACGTGTTCAACAGCATGTTATCAAGTTGTATTTCATATGCCATCTTAGAATAGCCGAGCCTATTTCTAGTTGCATTTTACATGTGTTGCATTAGGCATCTTAACATAACTAGGATCATGCATGATTTCTAACTAGTTCTCTGTTTTGGCTCAGAGTACTAGGTAAGCTTTTATGCTTTAGCATCTTGCATGAGTGTGAGTGTTGCCATGATAGCATGCTTGCCATGAGGCTATTTGCTTAAATGATATAACTGCCTGAATGCATGTGGGTGAAGGTTGGATTACTTGAATTGGAACAATTCATCGAAATGCGAGTTTTAAGCCCACTTGAGGGTGCCAAAATCATGTTTCTTAAGACCATTTGAGAGTGGCAAATCCACGTCTTAGCCTACTTGCGAGTAGCACTTTCAAACCATTTTCAAATAAACAAACATGAGATGTTTTGTTCCAACTTAGGCGATCTAGTCTATATTTGTGTGTTGTGCGCATCACGTAGTAATTCTAGCTAATAACCGGAATAAGAACACATGTGTTTTCAAAAACAACATATCATGTTAGTAAAGGCCAATTTTTTGATCGGGCGAGCGGGGGTGTTCATTGCATGACCTTCCCCTCTCGTACCCAAGTTCCCGAGCCGAGGTAACTTTGGTGATGACGGACACGTAGCGTTAGGCACGAGTCAGGGTTTTCTAAATTCCCCCAAAATAAAATATTTAAGTGGGGACTCTGCATCTGGCAAAGCAGTCCATGTTTGGCACTTCTTTACAAAAATCAGTTTTCCAAAATGATTTGCCGAATTTGGACTCTTTGGTGATTTATCGGTCTCGCATTGCACTTTGCAGGATTAGATTTAGAACCGTGACATTTGAGTTCGAACTGTAATATGCTAATGAACCAAACGGATTTTCACACCATCTCGCGCGCAGAACCGTGATGTTCGGTCACGTTTACACCTGCTCACCTACATATATAATATAAATAATGAGCGGAAGCCCAGTGAATAATAACAAAGTAAATGGTTTAATGAATGTTGCCCATAACAGTTACAGAAAACGAAATTCATAATCAGAATTCAAAAATCTTAGTTCATAGCAGAAACAGATTCAGTATCGTACTCATAATCAGGATTTGCAGTTAATCATACGTGGTATATCCATTAGCACTAGCAGAAATAGTTGACCCATAGAGGGACGGCCATGAAGGCATACAGTTGACTCACACGTACGGAGATGGTATAGTTGGCTTATGAGACGTACAGTTGACCCATAAAGGGACGTATACAAAAGAATCCATAACAGTTGGCTCATGAGACGTATAGTTGACCTATAATTGGGACGTAACAGAATAGATAATAGATATCATTTGAAGCTAAGAATGCCACGAATACATTTCAAAAATATTGGACAACCATTCATTCATGCAGAAAACAATGTTTCAGAAAACCGATCGTCTTATATCATTCAGAAAACACTTATAATTGAATATAGCTTTACAAAGTTATTACTCACAGATGGCTCCAGTTGCAGAACAGATGAAGCAGACAGATCAGATAACTTACGGCGTGTGACCTATAAACAACACATAGCATGTACACATTGAAACAAGCGCTCGAAAATCATTATGGTCATTGTGTTTCATTCTTAGTGTGTTTCTAGGTCTTATCCTCATTATTGTTTCTTAATCATAGCCTAGGATTGCCTAGGATGCGATGAGGATGCCAAAATGCACTTTGAAATACTTAGTTAATTATGCGGAAAATAAGGGCCTCACTCGAGTACAAATTTCTTCGCTCGAGCGGTGGGTCAAAAATGTGAGGGGCTGCTCGAGTGCAACTTCATTCACTCGAGCGGTCTGTAAACTCTGAAAAAGTACTGGTTGCTTGATTTTTCCGCTCGATGCATGCTCGATGGTCGCTCGAGCGTGAGACTGAGGTCTTCGCTCAAGCGCAACTCTTGTCGCTTGATCGGTCTGCAAAATGTGTGAACTTCTGGAAGCATGCATTTCACGCTCAAGCCAACTTTTGGTCACTTGAGTGGAAGTGCAAGATCACAGAATGGTCGCTCGAGCGCATGTTCTATCACTTGAGCGTAGAAGTAGAATTCTGGAATTTCCAGATTTGTTTCCAAGCTTCAAAACCCAACTCAACGCTACAAATCATGTTCTCTTGAGCTAAAAACTCAAGGAAACTTGTGTAAACTTGGAAATGTCTTGATTTCAAAACCATCTTGCAAAATCAAGGCCCAAGAGTAAGTTAATTGTGCAAACTCAAGCTTAAAGAACATAACATGTATGCATTGAGATGAATTCAAACCTTCCAAAACATGATCAATTAAGGTCATTTGATAGGAAATGTGGTGAATTCTTAAAACCAAGCTAGAATTATTACATGTATGAGGGAATTCTCTTGAAAACAACATCAAAACTCCATGAAATGCACATGCATGCATGGTGTGATCTAAACTCCTTCCTTTCTAGCTCAATCCTTGTCTTGCACAACTTTATTCTTATGAATTCATGGCTTGGGCATCAAAATTGTACATTTAAAGGGTTGAATTCTTTCCTAGACTTTCCGAGGTGAGAGCTAGAGGCTTAATTCTTGAGTCTTTAAGTCCAATTCTTCTTCTTCCTAGCAAATCCCCTTAGTTTGAGTTCAAATCTTCTCCTTTCTCTTCCTTTCTCACGTTTGTTGTGTGTGTGTAGGCTCAAAGGTGTGATTAAGGAAAAAGATGAGTGGTGGCACATATTGGAGCCTTATATAGGCTTGATTATTGGTGATTAATTAAAGCTAATCAAATGGACATTAATTATTCTAATTTAATTGTTCTGAATTGGATTTTACTTAGACCTACCATAAAATTCTAAAAATTCCAAATAACACATAACTCAAGTCAATTTCGTGATGGGATGTCGATAAGGCCATCAATTTGCAGAACAAAACAGAAACAAAAACAAATATTTCTACGATAAACAGATATAAACACAAATAATGCTATACACATGTAATTAACGTAGGATTTCATCTTAATTACATATTAGGCATCCTTAATCATGATTTAGCAGTTAATCAGAGGTTGAGGTTGTTACAGATATCCATCTTCTAGAGAGACAAATTATCAAACAAATTTAGTTCCCAAATTCTCAACCTCACTTGTATAAATATTCTCGGCTAGCATCCATAACTTTCAAAATCTGCATCCAAAAGAAACACATATAAAGGTAATTGAAACTATATTAAGTTAATATAAATTTGTTAATGAAATTAGTATTTACGAATGAAATATACAACAAATGGAGCAGACCAAGCAACATGAGCTCCAATAACTTGTCCAATTGTTTTGAAAAGTCCATATGATCAGATCAAGCTCTCATTAGGTTTGACTAGCACTTGAACATGTACCTCACAATAGTCAGGTCCTAGTTCTTCCCCTTCTACTTCTTTAGATGGGTTTGTGCTTTTAAGTACTCTGATTACAACTGTTTTTGTTGGCCTAATGATACTTTTAAGAACAACTATATCTCTCACTTGTAAATTAAGATTTAACTACTTAAGTAATTATATATTTACAATTAATAAATAATATTTAAAAAATAAATTAGTACAAAATGCTAGAGTGAAGATGATCACAATTGAAAGTGATATGCATTTCTCTAGTAGATAAGCAAGCTATGTGAATTAATCACTTAATTGGTTCACCACACTACAACAAATTATATAAAAGTAACAACCTCAAGTCTTTAGACCATATAAAACAATAGCTTAAAAAAATCAATAACAACCAAAGGCACCAATCAACAACAATCAAAATCATGCCCATTATCAATATCAGGATCCCCTAAACTCAACAATGTAAATCAAATGTAATTGTGAAAAATGAAAATCAACTAATTACTTTCCAGTAAGATTTTATGGGAATCAAAAAGAGCCCATGGAGTAATAAATGATGGTGAGATGTCTCGTTGAAGCTTCACAAGAAAATAAAAAAATAATAATAATAAAAAAAAAAGAAAAAAAAAGCACAAGTTTCATCATATCATGATTTTTACTGTGTAGCACATTTTGTCTAGATTGAAACAATGGAATTTAGGTCAGTAATATTCATTGCTTGGTTAATTGTAAGACAAGTTTTGCATGTTATTCTAAAATAAAGCTGGAAGTAATGTGATATATATGATTAGCTCTTAGTGGGTACATGAGTAAGAGAGGCATCTTGTATCAATGACAAGGACCATACTTGATGTCGAGCTGCCATGTCAAGAGGACTAGAAGCTGTTGTGACCTAACTAAATTTGAACTAATTAATTTTACACACACACACACACACACACACACACACACACACACATATGTATATATATTTGTAGCAAAACATTAATAACTTATAAATTCTATTGAAAAAATTACTTGGTTAAATGTGTTTGGAGCATGCTCAATATGGGAAACTTTGGACCTTAGCTCTGAATTTTTAGCTTCCATAGCATCCATTGTTGTGTCTTGGTTTGCTTTATGACCAGATGTATCTCTCTATAAATTAGACGGAGAACACCTAATCCATACATGCGAACTCTTTTTTCTTTACCCATCACTTGTCCAAATGTATCATTTGGACCCTCATTTGATAAATTTGCATTTAAAGTTGTCCTCTCATTCATTTCATCCTATAAGGTTGCAATAAACATGACTTAATATATACATTGCAATCACTCAACACTATAATGTGGGAATTTTAACTAATCTACAAGTTTAACTGGATAGATAATTATTTGGTACATACTATCATTGCTTTCGTTGCCTCAGGGGTTCCAGTCTCCTTTGTATAACATACTTTAAACATGTGAGCACGTGTTGGAGAGTGTCCCAACTTATTCTTCTACAAAATAATGTATTCCAAAATATAAATTATATCATTCTAGCACAACATGCATATATTATCATATTAAATATACAATATGAAAAGCTTAATTAACTTGCTTCTTTCGAACACGTGGAAAACTTTTTGTTCCTGTAGTATGATTATACTTTCACTTTGCACGACTTGCTTTGTTTTTATCACTTTGTGCCTAAAATTACAAATACATAAATTAATGGTGCCCAAACTATTGCAAGTAAAATAGCATATAATGATCAGATCAAGTATACTTTTACTTCTTCGATGACCCAACACTTAATAAGGTGTTCTCACTGATCAGCATATACTCTATTATCTTTATAATGCTTTTGTTGGTCAAAAATCAAGTGGTCTTTATAATAATTTTTATTTATGTTTGCCTTCCAGTCTTTTAACTTCTTACCAGAATACTTCATAACCCAAGTCCTAGCATGACCTGGAAGATCAAACTTTGACTGAACACACAGAGAGAGAGAGAGAGAGAGAGAGAGAGAGAGAAGAATAAAATAATAGAACATTAATCTTTCCACATAAAAAATTAAAAATACAAAAAATTATAGAGTGTTGTTTTAATCATATTACTCATGTTTACTATTTTTCACATGTGATCTTCACACAATATTAATTGTGTCATTTACCTATACAAGTGCCCACATGTGATCTTTGTAATGTTCTGGGACTTTATGCCAATTCTTGTAAGCGAGTGGTGCATTTTTCCCATCACGCACAATAGTTCCAATGAACAATGATAACTTTGTTGCCAATTTTTCATTAGTTTAGCCAAGTTTGTTCCAATTGACTGCTAGACGCTCATCATCATGAATACCCCAAATATTACACATTTGAGTGGGACCTCTAGCTTTGTTTTGCCCACTAGCACCATCTAGTTATAAAAAATAAATAAATAATACTAATGATAATAATAAAGTATATATGAAGAAATAATATGAAATTTTTATAAGGTTTGAACTTGTATACTTGCCTTATTATTGGGTTGACTAGAGTTTGGCTGAATCTCAGATGGAGTTGACTCACTAAACTCACCAACATTGCCTGAACGAAAACAGAAGATATGGGTCCATAGGCTTTTTACTTTACAGATGAATCCTAGCATGATTCAAGCAAAATAGACAAATCAAATTATAAACTTAGAATGATCCAAATAAATTATTTGCAAATGAACAAAATACTTGAAGAAAAGTAACAAAGAAAAATTGTGTATTCACCTTCATTGCGTTGCTATCTTGATAGTGAATGTAACATATAGTAAATAAATATTTTGTAACCACATATGAAAATGACATAGTTAAATTAAAAATGCATTATTCATTCTTCAAACAATCAATTAAATTAACAAAACAATGATAAAAAAAAGAGAATGAAAGGAAACTATAGAATTGTTTTCAAATATAAATAACTAGCAATGTTTAACAAGTTTAACAGTCACATAAGATCTAATTCTTCCTTATCTCCATCATCATCTCCATCATCATGAACATCGTTGTCTCTCAACACCTAAGAAAGTGGTACATCTACAATTGCAACAGATATGTCTGTCCTAACCAAATAAAAATTATTATCCACATCACCACTTTGTGTATTGCATACAACACTCTACAAGTATGCCTCTACATTGTCCACAGAAGACCCTACATTCATATCATAAAAATCTCTTGGATTTATCTTGATAACAATTTGCCAATCTTTGTGTTTGAGGTCTTCTACATACATTACATGTTCTACTTGAGAAGCCAACACAAAAGACTCAGCATCTTTCATTAATTGTGCAAAGTTGACCAGTATGCAATCTTTATCTTGTTTTTTCCCTACTTGTGACACCCATTCACCTTTAAATAACACAACCCTCTTCCCAAACAAATAATCTAACTCAATTATATCTGTTAACACACCATAAAATGCAACATCTCCAAAGACAAGATTTCCATCTCTACCACTTGCAAAGCTTCGTGTTTTTGTCTTGACAATAATCCCACTATTTTGAGTTTTTCTCTTTCGCTCGATCTCCATAGTGTGGAACCTAAAACCATTTATCAAGTATCACTTATATTTTGTAAAAATTCTATTTGGACCATGAGCCAAACATCTAAGATCTTCAGTTATTTGACTATCCCCTGCATTATGCAATTCCTCAACCTGTTTTTAGAAAATTGACGACAACTTCTGTAAGTGTGTAATGAAATTGAAGTTAATATCAAGTCAAATTTTAGGGAACTTCAAAACACTACTTACATGTTCATCAAACCATGTTGGAAATGTATCACTATGAATGCGATCAATGGCCATTTCATGATGACGTGGATATTGTATGGCAACAAGTCTACGGTGTTGTCTGTATGCCATATAAAAGATTTGTGAGTTTGTGGAAAAGTATGTATAATAATAATAATAATAATAATAATAATAATAATAATAATAATAATAATAATAATAATAAATTGATTAAAGATGTGGAGTGTCTTACGCAATAAATTTGTTGACTGTCTCACAATTAAATAGCACATATCGATGTGCCTTTTCTTTTGTGCCATCATCCATTTTGTCTATCACGCCCTTACCTAATGGTCGGCCATGCATTGAGAAAATAGATAATCCTTCTGTACCATTACCCCCTCATCATAATTTGTTGTAGCTTTGTGTGCTTGTGCTCTGGCTGCAGTTGTAGCTTAGTGTCTGTGTGCTCTGGCTTATAATTCCCCCTCAAACTGTGGGGACTAGGAAGGACCAGAAGCTCATAAGTATTAATGGAAGCAAGAAAATAGGAAGTAGAGTGAGCTTTAGACCTAGTAACTATATGATAAGTCTACCACTGCCACTGTTACTCTGTTTCACCAAACTAAACCAGTGGTACTAGAATTCAAACTGCTGTAACATCTTGGTGAATAAAGGCTGCTGTGACATGTATTAAGAAACTTGTCACAGAAACTCGGGTTTGCATAATCACTATGGTAACTCTTTCTAGACAAATTTGATTTTGTGCTATCACAAGAAAAAGAAAAATACTAATTTTGCCCTGCTTTGATGCTGGTCTATTAACCTTCTCAAGACTGAATGCTTCATTTTCTTTTCTATTTTTTCTGGTTTTGGAAGAGTCATTGAATACCTTTATTTCTTTCAGTGTTTTGTGTTTTAAGTCCCAGAATATCAATGGTTAGTACATTATGATACCCCAAATCTAGTAGTTAGTATGCAGCATATCTTCCTAAAGTGTTTTTTTATTAATTTTTTTATTTTTTATTATTATTTTGGAGAGATTATAAATATGTATTTACATAAACTGGATTCAAAACCTATCAAAGGTATCCTGTATAGTCCTAATTTTCATAGCCACCGTGGTGATTATTTTAAGGAGGACAAATCTCTTGGGACACAACTATTGTGGCATTTTAGGAACAAATGGGAAATGAACAAATTTTGTTATGCTTTGAATGCTTGTTCTTTCAATTAAACTTTATATAGTTTGCTTACTTAGATCTTCTCTTTATTTCCCCTTTCCATTTTACAGTTTTGATGGACGTGTCATTGAGTACCTATACATCTTTTCATATGTTGGAAATAAGTTTAACTCAGATTACTTTGGTGTCTCAAAAGGTAGTACAAAGATCTTAGAACTTTTCATCTTTTCATGGTTCTCTCTGGTAAGAAATTAGATCATTGATCAAGATAATTTTATAATGTCGGCACCAAATATGAATACCATGGATAAGCATGGATGTATTTGTTGGAACAATCTTCTCTATAAAATAAATAATGAAACAAATCAAACAAATAAAATAAATTACTTACCGAATTTATTTTACCGAAATATAAAAGTACAAAAAGATCAAGTCGAGTGTGTGACACTTTATCCTTAAGACAGATTCGTCTCGCTACGGTGCTTATGGATAAAATGCGTCTATCTCTCAGGATACAATGATCTTCACAAATTTTAGTAGCACTCCAAACAATTTGTACGGCAAACAAAACCTGTGTTTTATACTCTCTAAATTTTTTCCTAAAATTATATGAAAAATATATATGTAACAGAGCAAAATCTTGACAACAAGAAACTGAATTTTTCGGAACGTAGGAATGTTGGAAGATGTCTTGGTATTTATAGGGCCGAACAGATCTGAAAATCAAATTGAACAGGTATTATTTGAATTAAACAGATCTTATTTCAAATTGAACAGGCGCAGAACCAGTTTGCAACAGATCTATTAACTGTAGTAGTTATAAAACTGTCCAGAATTGCTGGGCAATTTATTGATATGCTTGAACATTTTGAACCTATTGAACTTGCTGGAAAATGGACTGAAACCGGATACTTTTTGGACAGAAAAAATTGGCGCAAAATTTAAATTAATTTTTCCTGCAAGAATTTTGGAAAAAATTCAAACAAAATTTTTAAATTTTGTCCAAAAAATTAATATAAGAACTGACCCGACCCACAACCCACACCCGCTTTTCGGCGTGATACGCAGTTCGTGGTGGTTTGAGCCAAGGTTCACTTTGTCCATAACTCCTCTCTTCTACAAACTTGGGGTGCCCCTTGGGGCCCGACCCAAGTGTTGCTACGTATAACTTATATACATACACAAGCTTTCTTAAGTTTCCAATGTGGGACAAGCCTTACGAGGAAATTCACATTTTATTCTTTAATTGTCCATTCCATAAACCCGAAAAACAACGTCAACTTCCTATTCACTCATAAATGGTTTTGACGAACCGTCTACACCGTGTGACTTGCCATGCGGCAAGGAACATGTCACCTTTTTGGACCCTCCCCAAAAGACGTTTGGAACCCACTCAAATTTGGGTTCAAAGTTGGCCCAAAATAAGCCTATAAAAACCAAAATTTCCAACAATCCCCCACATGAATGAAATTTGACGGAGAGAAAATACAACAACATGATCTAATTATAGAGAGTACATAAATTAGAAATATTCTGCAAATGATATGTATCTTTTGGCTTTGAACCTTCCCTTGTAAGGCACTATTGGATTTACTAGCTAACCAGTGAACATGATGTCTTGAACTGTTCGACCATTTATGTAAACCAAGACAATAGAACTCACACAGTATATCACTAGACACAGTTTAGTTTTCATTATTGTGTTCATTTTGGCCCTAAATAACTTGGTCTTTCATGAGTGCTCTAGAGAATTATAGCCTTTCACAAATCTCATAGAACCGGCATAATTCACACTCATGTAGGTGATTCTTATG
The DNA here is from genome assembly GCA_025200525.1 of Camellia lanceoleosa. Taxonomy (NCBI): domain Eukaryota; kingdom Viridiplantae; phylum Streptophyta; class Magnoliopsida; order Ericales; family Theaceae; genus Camellia; species Camellia lanceoleosa. Next base: position 180,106,379 of record CM045764.1, on the reverse strand, counting down.
AAGAGTATCATGCCATACTCCACTAGGTATACCTATATATAAGAATCATTAAAAGTATTACTTAACCTAAAACGCTACAAACATCACTATTTCATCATAGAAATGGTACGAATTTGACTCCCCAGTGATCCTTATGAGTCATACACAACTTGGTTGTCCCTTTGAACCTAGATCTTGGGATCTCCAGTCAACTAGGTTGGGTTGCCATTGTGGTAACTCTTATTTAATAAGCTTAAGTCCCATTCCCCTCGATGAATTCTCAACTAACTCTCTTGCTAACCTTTTGGTTAGTGGATTTGCTATGTTGTCTTTAGACTTCACATATTCAATGGAAATAATTTCATTAGAGAGTAGTTGTCTCACGGTGTTATGTCGACGACGAATGTGTCGTGACTTACCGTTATACATATGACTCTATGCTCTACCTATTACTGATTGACTATCGCAATGTATGCATATAGCAAGCACTGGTTTTGGCCATATTAGAATATCTTCAAGGAAGTAACAAAGCCATTCTGTTTTTTCCCCAACTTTATCTAAAGCTAAGAATTCTGATTCCATAGTAGACCTAGCTATGCAAGTCTGTTTGGAAGATTTCCAAGATACAGCTGCCCCACCAAGAGCAAAGACATACCCATTGGTGGATTTTGAGTCTCTAGTTTCCGATATTCAGTTTGCATCACAGTATCCTTCTAGTACTGTTAGATATCTAGTATAATTAAGCCCAATGTTACGAGTAAATCTAAGATATCTTAGAACCCTTATAATTGTTTTTTAGTGTTCTACTCCTAGGTTACTCGTATATTTACTTAATCTACTTACTGCATAAGCTATATCCGAGCGAGTGCAGTTCATCAAGTATATTAAGCTTCTAATAATTTGGGTATACTCTAATTGAGAAATACTTTCCTTTACATTCTTAGAAAGAAACAAATTAACATCCATAGGTGTTCTAGCAAGATGATCATCATCTTTTCTGAATTTGTCAAATATTTTCCTAATGTAATGAGATTGTGACAAAGCATAACCTTCTGATGTTTTGGTAATTTTTATACCAAGTATTACATCATCAATTCCCATGTCTATTCAATATTTTCTTGGTAGTTTTAATCATGTCATTATTATTACATATGATGAGCATATCATCCACATAAAGACATACTATAACATAGCCTTTGTGTTTTAAATATAAACACGTTTGTCACATTCATTAATTTTGAATCCATTTAACATAATTGCTTTGTCAAATTTCTCATGCCATTACTTTGGCGCTTGTTTTAAATTTAAACCATATAATGATTTAACCAATTTACATAGTTTATTTTCTTTTTCTGGAACAGAAAATCCTTCTGGTTGTTCCATGTAAATTTCTTCATTTAACTCACCATTTTAGAAAGCGATTTTCACATCCATTTGATGAATTTCTAGATTGTACAAAGATGCAATGGCAATTAGCATTCTAATGGATGTTATTCTAGCAACTAGTGAGTATGTGTCAAAGTAATCAAGACCTTCTTTTTGTCTAAATCCTTTGATCACAAGTCTTACCTTATATTTCTCAATTGATCCATCTGCTTTCATTTTTCTCTTGAAAATCCACTTGTACCCAAGAGGTTTACAACCTGGTGGCAAATCCACCAATTCTCAAGTGTGATTTTGCAGGATGAATTTAACTTCGCTGTTTACAACTTCTTTCCATAAAGGAGCTTCAGGACTAGACATAGCTTCTTTGAAAGTTAAAGGCTCATTTTCTAACAAAAAAAGTTAGGAAATCTGGACCAAAAGATTTTAAGGTTCTAGCACGTTTACTACGCCTAGGTTCCTCTTCTTTATTTTGATCTATCTCTAGCTCTTGCTCTTGTTCTTGATCTTGTTCTTGATCATAACTAGTAATAGCATCAAAAGATCTTTTGTTAGTACTAATCTCTTGTTCAGTTTTGTTTGTAAACACATGTTCAAAGAAAGACGCATTTCGAGATTCAATAATAGTATTTACATACATTTCGGAATGTTCTGACTTATGAATCAAAAACCGATATGCACTACTATTCTTAACATAACCAATGAAAATGCAATCAATGGTTTTAGGACCTATCTTAGTCTTTTTAGGACTAGGAATAGCCAATTTAGCCAAACACCCCCACACTTTTAAGTATTTATAGGATGATACTCTCACTGCCACATTTCATAAGGTGTTTGATTCACTTTCTTTCAGGGTACTTTATTAAGTATATAATTAGCAGAAAGTATTGTTTCTCCCCACAAATTCTGAGGTAATCCAGAACTTATTAACATGGCATTCATCATTTCTTTTAAAGTCCTATTTTTCGTTTTAGCAATTCCATTTTATTGAGGTTAGTAAAGAGCGGTGGTTTGATGAATTATTTCATGTTCCTTACAAAACTCACCAAAAGGTGATTCATATTTACCACCTATATCACTTCTAAGTTTCTTAATTTTCTTACCAAGTTGATTTTCAACTTCATTCTTATGTTGAATGAAAGTTTCCAAAGCTTCATCCTTGATTCGAATTAAATAAACATAACTATATCTAGTATAGTCATCTATAAAAGTGATAAAATACTTTTTCCCACCTCTAGTTTGAATTGATTTAAAATCACAAATGCTACTATGAATTAATTCAAGTGGTTCCGTACTTCTTTCAATTGTATGAAAAGAAGATTTGGATAATTTTGCCTCAACACAAACTTTACATTTGTGATTTAAATCAATGTCAAATTTAGGTAAACATTCCAAATTAATTAATCTATGCAAAGATCCATGATTAACATGTCCAAGTCTACCATGCCATAAATTTGAAGACTCAAGCAAGTAAGAAGAAGATGTATTTTGATTAATAACAAAAGATACAACAGTCATTACATTCATATTAAAAAGGCTATTAGACATGTAACATTTTCCTATATACATTCTGTTTTTGGTAAGTACAAACTTGTCACTTTTAAAAACTAGCCTAAACCCACTTTTACTCAACAAAGATCCGGAAACAAGATTCTTGCGAATGTTTAGTACATGCAACACATTGTTGAAAGTGAGTTCCTTTCTAGATGTCATCTTTAGAATAATCTTTCCTTGTCCTTCAACTTTAGAAGTCAAGGAGTTGCCCATAAAAAGTTATTCACCGTTGTCCACTATAGAATAAGATGTGAACACCTTTTTGTCAGCGTAGATATGGCGAGTAGCACCAGTGTCCACCCACCATTCTTTAGGATTTCCGACAAAGTTTGCCTCGAAAACAACTGCAGAAAGATTTATGTCATCTACACCATTGGAAATTTTGTCCACTTCGGTAATATTGGCTTGAGCAGGCTTCTTGCTTGATCTTCTTTTGCCTTTGTATTTGTTACGACAATCTTTGGCCCAATGTCTCTCTTTGTCACAGATGTAACATTTGCTATTACACTTGTACTTCTTAGTTTCCCCTCCTTTAGAGCCTTGTAAGGAACTTTCTCCAGAAAACTTCCATTTCTTTGCTTTTGGAGCATGTTCCACCACATTTGCCTTAGACTTTATTGGATGCTTACCAGCCCACTTCTCTGATTTGCGGTTGTCCTCCTCAATCCTCAAACGCACAACCAATTCCTTTAAAGACATTTCTTTGCGTTTGTGTTTGGGGTAGTTCTTGAATTCCTTCCAGCCTTGTGGTAATTTTTCAATTAAGGAAGCAACTTGAAAGGATTCACTAAGATACATGCCTTTTGCATGAATGTCATACAGAATGAGTTGGAGATCTTAAACTTGGCTAATCACAGTTTTAGAATCAACCATCACAAAATCCAGGAATTTGCCAACCACAAATTTTTTTGAGCCAGCATCTTCTATTTTGTACTTTTTCTCCAAAGACTTCTAAAGTTCCTTTGCCATTTTGATAAGACTGTAGACGTTGTCTAATGTGCTATCAAATTCGTTCAAGATGTAGTTCCGGCAAAGGAAATCAGTATGTTTCCAGGCATCGACCGCAGTAACCACTTGCTGGTCAGTTTCATCCTCTTTCATAATAGGAGCATCCTCATCGAGAAAATGTGCCAAGTTGAGAGTAGTAAGACAGAACAGCATTTTCTGCTGGCATCTTTTCAAATCAGTTTCTGAGAACTTTTCTGGCTGTTTATCGTAATTAACTAGCACAGTCACAACAGAAGAGGGGCTTGACGCAATTGCAGCCACCATACCAGTACTTGTTTGACCAGTTTCAGTAGCCATGAATTTTAAATTATAAAACAAAATTATAATTAGAATTTTATATTACACAGAAAATTTAAACCAAAATCACAGAATTAAATTCTATAAAAAATAAAATAAACAAGAATTGTAACTTTTATTTTTAATTAATGTGAAAATAAAATAAAATTTTATTTAAACAAATTAATTCCACCCTGAAAATTAAATTTCTGTAACACTTCAATAATTAAAATACTGAAACAAAATTTTAAGTAATGAAAACTCAAAAATTATTTCTGAAAACCAAAATTAATTTCTGACCAACTTCACAAATAAATATTCTAAATTGTTAATGACACCAGCATATTACTACTAGTTGTCAAAGAAAATAAACAATATATTACTACTTTTGTCAAACAATATATTACTACTATTTGTTTTTCTAACCAGAATATTATTTTGTAAAATCACATAAAATGATTTCTGTAAGAAGAAAGGAACAAAAGGAAAGAAATGAAAAATTCTGTATAAATAGAATAATTCGAATCTATCTTAAGATTATTGGGACAATCTTCTGTGTAAAATAAATAATGAAACAAATCAAACAAATAAAATAAATTACTTACCGAATTTATTTTACCGAAATATAAAAGTACAAAAAGATCAAGTCGAGTGTATGACACTCCGTCATTAAGACAGATTCGTCCCAAGATGCAATGATCTTCACAAATTATAGTAGCACTTCAAACATTTTGTACGGTGAACAAAACTTGTGTTCTATACTCTCTAAATTTTTTCCTAAAATTATATGAAGAATATATATATATATATATAACAGAGAAAATTTTGGACCGCAAGAAAATGAGTTTTTTAGATTGTAGAAATACTAGAAGATGTCCTGGTATTTATAGGGCCGAAACAGATCTGAAAATCAAACTGAACAAGTATTATTTGAATTAAACAGATTTTATTTCAAATTAAATAGGTGCAGAACCAGTTTGCAACTGATTTGTTAACTGCAGTAGTTATAAAACTGTCCAGAATTGTTGGGTATTTTTTTGATTTGTTTGAACATTTTGAACCTGTTGGAAAATGGACTGAAAACGGGTACTGTTTGGACATAAAAAATTGGTACAAAATTTAAATTAATTTTTCCTACAAGAATTTTGAAAAAAATTCAAATAAAATTTTTAAATTTTGTCAAAAAAATTAATATAAGAACCGACCTAACCCATACTCGTGCCCGACACGGCTGGTTAGATGGGCAGCGGCGCACGTGTGTGGTGGTTTGAGCCAAGGTTCACTTTGTCCATAACTCCTCCTTCTACAAACTTGGGATGACCCTTGGGGCCCAACCTAAGTGTTGCCACCTAGAGCTTATATACATACACAAGCTCTCTTAAGTTTTCAATGTGGGACAAGCCTTACAAGGAAACCCACATTTTATTCTTTAATTGTTCATTCCACTAATCCGAAAACGACGTCAACTTCCCATTCACTCATAAATGGTTTTGACGAACCATTTTCACCATGTGACTTGCCATGAGGTAAGGAACATGTCACCTCTTTGGACCGTCCTCAAAAGATGTTTAGGACCCACTCAAATTTGGACTCAAAGTTTGTACAAAATAAGCCTATAAAAACCAAATTTTCCAACAGTATTTGCCAGGGGAAAAATCTTTAAGAGGTGATAGATTTAGACATTGATTATGTAAACTCACATTTAGGATTCATATAATCTAGTTCTTACACAATGAAAGAAATAAATCCAATCTATATTTCATTGAGATTGATTATAATCATGGGTGGAGTTATTTATCCAAAAAATAAATAAAATAATAATCATGGGTGGAGCTACAGTATCAATAGTGGTGTCAAGGGACACCACTCTCTTGAATTTCTTTTTAAGCAAATGTAAGTGAACACAGAAGGAGATAGAGTAGCAGTTATGCAGCTCAAAAGATGAGCATCAATTGTGATCCAGTTATGCTAGTATTGTAGCCTTGGCTGATTTGCTGCAGCTACGACTAGGACTTCAGCTATGTATGCTTCGCCTGCCACGCCTACATCTACAACTACGTACGTGTACTACGGGTTTATCAATACAAAGGTATCAAATTAATTGAATTTAACCTAACAGAATTGAAATGGATTGTGAATCTTTGAAAACCACTGTATCAAACAATACCCTCATTTTAGAATCGCAATACCACATGCTATAATCCCACCCAAGTAATGATTATCTAAAACATTACCTTTCGTAAACAAAATAAAAAAAATATATTATGCATTTACTGATTAATATTATTTATCTTGATCCATAGGCAAAAAATAGAACAACTCTGCAATTTTAAGATAGTTCATCGGAGAGCAATTTTATAAATTGTTGCGGGAAAAGTTCTTGGAACATTCCTTTTAAATGGTTTGCTAGCCATACTTGGTTGGGTTTCTTAGAGGACTTAAAGGTCTGACATGTGGAATGGCATCAAATTGAAAGATGCCCTTTGACCATATAATATTCTACATTACTTTAATCAATTTAATTTAACTATGCAAGCCTTTTAAGGTGAAAATTAAGAAAAAAAAATTCATATATGCAGGGTTGAGGAGACCCCAAACACACCGGCCTAAACAATAAGGCAGAGAAGAAAAAGGGAGCTATTTTATCCAAATCTTTCATAATTTTCTACTTTCGGAATCCCATCTTAAGGAAACAATTCAAAGCTCATATAGACTACGAAAGGAACATTTTTAAGGCCCCATCACGAGGCTGAACGAGTAAATAAACCATCTCAACCCATCCATCAATATCACCAATCTCAATGAAGCATTCAAACAAACACTTGCAAGACATTGTATAAAATCATAACATAAATACAATAATAGTAAATCACAACCATCCCTTTATATTAAATTTGTTGAAAATTAATAAATTCATGGGTTAGAAGATTACAGCCTTAGATTGTATCAAGTTTTATGCGTAAAACAAGAAGATCATAAATAAATGACAAAAATAAAGGTATTGTATGTGTTTGATGAGAGTGAGAAAGAGAGAATACCTAATGAACTCTAATTATAGAAGATGAAAACACAGAATTTTTGTGGAGTAGATGGTATGTAAGGATGGCGTGAAAAGCTCCCACCTCTTTGTCCCGCTAAAATCAAATTTGTTTCACCAATTTCAGAATTGTTCGACTTCTGTCTCTTTGTCTCTAACCCTAGCTGCTCTACAAATTTTGCTCTACATATTCTGCCTCTTTGCCTCCTTGCTGTGTTTCCTTAGTCCGTTTGTTTCATAATATAAAAACGGGTAAAGTAATGGATAGTCGTGTACAAAAAAATTATTTTTTTTTAACAAATAAATTTGTTCACATTATAAATAAGAAAATAGATATCAATTTTGGTCCTTATATTTTTATTTAGATCAATTTTAACTTTTAATAAATTTTGTATCAATTTGGTACAATTAATGATACCGTTAATGTTTTTGATAGAAAATGATCACTGAAGATTAACTCACCGAGTTAAGAAAATTTATTATTTTGTCTTTAAAATAATGACATATGTCACTTGCATGCATATTTGTCATTTAAAATGTTAAAATTAGGGAAAATTACATTATTAGTCCCTCTATTTTCGCTATTGTGTTCATTTTAAATTTTGTAATTTCAATTGAATCAATTTGAACATTGAATTTTTTATTTTGTCTCAAATTGGTCCAATTGATAGCATGTTATATTGAGTTCAATTTATTTTTTACATTAGATAGTATTAGAAATGGGCGCCCATGTGGCATGACCCTTTGATTCTTTTGAACCTTATCCAAATGGGTTTTGAATTCAAATTCAAACCTATTTGGATAACCACTCAATATATATATATCTATCATATAATTGATATGGATAGATGATATATCTTATATTATCTCATATAACTGATATGGATAAATGCGATAACCATATTATATATCTGATAATATGGGATATGGGTGATTAAGAGAAAAATAACGTATGTCGTATGTTTTACCCATATACTAACTCTCTCCCAAAATACAATGATCAAGAGCCATTTTGCACTGTGACTTGTGTGGGTGATATTCATTCTGTAATATCACTCCATTGTTGGGTTGATTGATCAGATTCAGGAAGCACGTGATTTACCTACGAGATCCTTCAATTCAGACTCTATAGAAAAAGGTATGACCATAATTCTTCATCCGCTGCGTTTATACTTTGATTTACATTGGTATTAGAGCAAATATGGGTATTTTCGTGCATATTTGTATGCGATAAAATATGTGTATAATTTTATACAAATATACATACACATTATATGCATGAAAATTAGATTGAGAATGTGATACATCTTATTTTTATGTCCATTAAATGTCACTTTTGAGACTATAAATGTATTTATTGTGAAAAGTGAAGTTCGGCAGTACCAAAATTAGACCAGAAAACACCATGCAAGGCGGCGCGTGTGCCTCACGCGCTATATGATGCCGCCCAGTGGTTCCACGCGCTTCGACGCGCCACCACAGGCGCTCACGCGCTAGGCGCTCACGCTCTAGGCGCTCTTCCCACGCGCTCCACGCGCGCACTGTCCGCGCCCTTCACACGCGCGTGTTAGCCGCGCCGCCATTGAGCCGCCTTGCGCCGAGTTGCGCTAAGTTGAGCGGCACGAGCCGAGCCGAGCTGTTTTTCGTAGCTGGCTTGGTTCTAAGGCTCTGTTTGTTCTTTTTTTTTTAATTCTGAATTACGTTAAATTGTCATAATTAATTCGTTATAGCTTTGTTTTAAGCATGGTTGGTATCGTTAGACTCAGAATTAAATTTTTTGTCTTCTGTAAAATTTTGAAAATTTTATGAAAATAATTTTTTTTTTCCTGAAATAATAATTCATAATTTTTGGTTTAAAATGCATCTGGTATTACATGATTAAGTTTCTGGGGTTAAATTTTTTATTGTAGACTACTGTTGTAGTTTACTATTTACTGGTATAGTTATATCATTTTATCAGATTCTGGAATATTTATTTCTAATTTTATGTGTGTTTATTAGTTATTTAAAATACTAGAAAATTTCAAAAGTGATATAGTTTCTGTTATGGCATAATTTGAATATTAAATACAGTATATTGTTATTTTTTGCCTAGAGTTTCTAATATGTTGTAATGAGAATAGCAGGATTAATTGTTATTTGTTTAAATTCCATTATTAATTGTGACATAGCATGAGTTGGTTGTGAATCTACATTATGATGCTATTGTATGGAATTAGAATTTTTTATCATGCTTTTAGACATGCCATAGTAAGTGGGAGGTTATTCGGTTGAGAGAAATCTTTGTAGATTAACTCCCGAAAACCAATATTTTGCGCATAAATTAAATTAAATTTTGGATAATTGTCACCTGTGGCGCAAGAGATGATTACGAGCATAGCGGATTTTCGATCTTGCGACTTGTGTAATATTGTCACTATTTAATTTAAATTTTTGTGGCAAAATTATATTATGCTAATCAAAATTAATCCCAATGCGAATTTCTCTCTAAACTGACTTACCTTATGGAAGTTAATTTGGTTGACCTAGACTTAGTAGAGATGTTCAAATGTGAACAATGTAATCCTATTCTTTAGATGAGAAAAAGTCTTGGAGACTTTAGGTCAGACCTTAATTGAGCCAAAGTAAGGAAACATGACTCAAAGTCGCCCTGTTTTTGTTGCCTTGTTTGGCACAACAAAATTTGATATGTGCGCTATGGTTAGCGGCACACTACGTAGTTTTGATTGGCGAGTTTTGGAGTTATGAAATTAGTAAGCCCTTAATAGATCTGTATATGATCTTGACTATTGAACTACGCGGATTGACTTTGTAATTTAACTTGTAAATAATGTTACATCATTGGATGAAGTAACATTCAAGAGTCACGTCATCCAAGAAATGCGAGCTTAAATAAATTAGTCATTAAGTGTAAGACGAGTAGCCAGTATGAGCAGTGTTTTGCTCTCTACCCAATTATTGAGAGTGGATGGAGCAAAATTTCATGCACTATAATAGTATACGTTGAAATATCACGTGAAGTTAAAAGATTAGCGCTTAGAAGCTACAAAATCTATTAACACTAAGTGAAAAGATTAGCGCTTAGAAGCTGCAAAATCTATTAACACTAAGTGAAAAAGATTAGTGCTTAGAAGCTGCAAAAATCTATTAACACTAAGTGAAAAGATTAGCGCTTAGTGGCTACAAAATCTATTAGCATTGCCAACTTGTCTAAGTCTGGACACTTATTGTTTCCACACTTGAGTGTGAGACATGAGGAGGGGCTTCTTTGTATGATTCCTTAGCTAGACTAACGTTTTTGAATAATGTTTATCACTAAGTGCAAACGTTGCAGCATAGCAATGAAAATGTCAAGGCTGACAAGGTTGTTATGACTCTAAGAATTTGACGCATCGCTTGTGAGAGCGTTGTGTTGAATTAGACTCTTTAGCCTAATTCGCGCTTAAGTTACTTCAGGAGCTGTCATAGATTGATAACTTATTCTCTCATTCTTGTGGATAGTAGAATTAATTGCAAGTAACTATGAAGCGAGAAACAGAGATGGCAAGAGGAGTATCGTCATCTTTCAACTAGATGCATTAAAGTGTATGGAGAATAAAATTGACTTGAAGGTGCAGGGGGTTAGTACTTACTAGTTAAATTTGTGACTTAGGCGCACTTGATATCTCTATGACATCCTTTTATGATCTAGTGAATATGAATTAGTCCTGAGTCATTACCTAGTTGGGCCTAAACCTTTTAAACTTATCTTCGAGAACTCACACATTAAGATGATTGGAATTAGTTTATGACATTGGCCATGAACCCGTGGCTTATTATACTTAATCACATTAATGAGATGATGACACGATGGTTTGAGTAGGCCTTCTCGGGCCCACTCGTTTGTGACATCATGCTCTCATGTGAATGTGTAACTTTGTTCGCAATGGTTGCGCACAAGTAAGTAAGAAAGCCGTAGAAGGTCATTTGTATTGGCGCATTTAGTCCACTATGATATTTGTGACTAGATATGTGTAAGGATATGATAGTTAAGCCTCAATCTTGACACATTTATAGATTATGATACGCATCTGAGTCAAGACTATTTGATCTCCCATAAGTCAAAAGTTTTGAGATGATTTTTGATATTGCACATATGAGGTCGAGATCAATTAGATTAGAGCTTTTGTGCTTTTAGTTTTGACCAAGGTGACGAGTATCTATTTGAGTTATTTTTTAGAAAGCTCTGTGAAGAGAAATGGATGCTTGGAAAATTGATTATTCCTAGTACCCAACAACACAATGGTGTAGTAGAGATAAGGAATTAAGTATTGTTAATGTTAGGTGGATGATGGCGCAAAATGTTTCCCAATTGGGAATTGCACTAGTTTGTTGCCTATATCCCTAACTAAGTGCCCTCCATATCAGATTTTACACTCCATTTGAGTAATGGGTTAGCGGAGAGCCATTTATGGGCGATCTGTAACCGTTAAGCAGCTTATCTTTATTTTACTTCTCATAAGGTTGCGAAGTTAAGACCTAGGGTTCTATAGCGCATTATTGTATGCTGTCATGTAAACACATAGGGTCATGTGGTGCATTATTGTATGCGGTCATATAAACCCTCCGGGTCATGTGCATATAGGTAAGCAGCTTTGTGGTAGTGTAACTAAGTCACGTAAAGTTTTCTTAGTAAAGGTGAAATGAATAGAGTTTTTGGAACTCTATAAGATAGAGAATTCTAAGCATAGCACTCTATATAGCCTAGTTGAGAATGGAAAGAAATTTCCAATATTCTAGGGACAGTGGGAGCGATGTGCCTACTAATGGATTAATCTGTTAGAGAAGAATACTCTACATTTTTAGTTGCGTGGTAGCAATTGTGAAATTTTTCCCCGTCATCACTGGGTGATTGAGAGGGAAACATTCATGATTGCTCCACAAGATGATAAAGAGCCTAGGATAATGCCAAAGGCTCTAGTCCCCTGGTTTTAAAAAAGTGGATTAATGTTGTGCAGTTTAAGACAAAGTCTTTGAGGATTAATCATTTCTATAATTTGGTTGACTTTCCATTATGACGCGAAACTGTTCTAAAGTTATGCGTAATTTCGATAGTCATTGTTGAGGCATAAGGCTCGCTAGATACCGAAAAATCGCACAATTGAGGAAAGTGTAGACCATGAGAAAACTTCCTCCTGGGGAGTGAGGTTATTTTGACTTAGGCTATGATTGACATAAGTTTGGAACATTGATTTGTGAACATTGTGACCTAACTTTCTCATTAGAGAATTGGATAAGTAGATCTGAAGGGATTTACCTTCTGCTTTTACGGTAAAAAGTTAGGAGCACAAAAAGGTTGCTAGTTCCAATAAATCTTTTACGGCCTAAAACAGTTATCCAAAATAGTGGTTCTTAGATTTCGTCAAGCCATGATAGGCCAACGAAGATCGATGAAGACCATTGAGGCATGATCAATGGTCCAAAAGAAGTTTTTTTCCTTACTTAGTCATTATGAGCCAGGAATTTATAAGGTTGTCGCCACCTAGGGTGGGTAGTCCTCTATTTTAGATATGATGGACATGGGTGATGTAATTTATATGCTCGGATGTACGATCCTTAGGGATTGTTTTGGAAAAATTCTCGGTTTGTCTTTGATGACTTACATAAGAAATATCCTAGAATGATTCTAGATGCAAAATTACAAACCTATTGACTTACCTATCGGTAAAAGCCAGAGCCTTAGCTATTGAGTGTATCCTTGTATTGTCTTTGGGAGAAACAGATGACCTATATTCCTTGATCTTTTCTTTGTTGTGGGACCTAAAGTACGCTTTGTGGGCGTATTCGGCATGATAAGTGTTATCTTTGGTAAATGGTCAACTGAGTTGTTTAGACATTGACCTTGCTCATTAGATTGTGGATAAAATACTTTACTAGTAGTATATTAATTTGCTCATTGTAAGATTCAATGTGCTAGTTGGGCGCATCTACACTAGTTAGGCGCATCAAGAATGAACTCAAATTGGTCACCAAAATATCTTTAGAGAGGTTATTGCGCAAGAGGTAATGATTTTAAATCACTTCATGTGAGGCGCACATGGTAGATTCCGTTGTATATACTTATCGCAAGAGGTGCTGATAAGGCTTATGTTTGGAATCTAGAATTGTGATCTTGAATCACTTCATGTGAGGCGCACATGGTGGATTCCATTGTATATACTTATCGCAAGAGGTGCTGATAAGGCATATGTTTGGAATCTAGAATTGCGCAAGCTGTGGTCATTTTTTTTTTTTTTTTTTTTTTAAATCGATCACTTATTTTGAGATGATGGGATGTTGACACTATTATGGTTTGTGTCATAATGATTAGCAGATGATGATGTCAGCAGGCAAAATTCGCTCACTCACACGAGCAATTGCCCTTGGCGCTTGGGAGCGAGCAAGGATAAGACTAGTGGTTTATTTTTATTTGGAGCCAAGAGAGGCTTAAAATTATCCACTATGTATGTCGCCTTAGTTACAACCAAGATAAGGTCGTGTTAAGGACCAAACATGGATATTAGTACCCACTTTCCATGTTGTGCCTGTTATGAATAGCCAGATGCGAGATCTCATTTGGCGCCTAGAAGGCGAGCAAATAGAGAATTCGGGTTAGGCGCTAAAAAGCGACTAGACTAATATCTGTATGGTGTATCGAGGATGACGTCACTCTTTTGGAAGAGTTACTCCACCGTAACATGTATTCATACTTGTAGACACCCCATTTTTGACCGTCCTCAAGACTTGGACGTCACCGTTGGAACACTCGGTGATTATCCATGTTGGTGTTTGTTTTGAGTTCCCGGAGGTCCCGGCTGCGTGCCGTGCCTCAGGACCTCTCGACCGGTTTGTTCTGCGCTCGGTTTTGTACCAAGACTTGTGTGTTTTTGCTTCCGAGGGTAGGGGGAGGCTTGTTAGCCATCCCTGAAACCCACCGGCTGCCCCACACCTCCACCGGCACCACCTAGTGGCCACCGGCACTTATTTCTCAAAACCTTTGGCCGGTCGGCACTTTATTATGCTGACCGGCAAACTTTTGCCTTGATGTTTTTGGCTGGTCGGTGTGACCCCTTTGCACCCCCAGGGATGGTGCATACCAGCTGTGATAGCTGGAGTGCACCATCACCACTCCCCATGCCCGGGTTTGCACCCTTTGCACCTTTGAACCCCATAAACCTTCTAGAAGGTTGAACCCTTGGCCAAGCTTCTTGGAGAAGCTTGGCCAGCTGACTTAGCTTCCTTTGGAAGCCAAGACCCTCTTGCACCTCTTGAATCCCCCTCTCTTTGCTTAACCACTAAGTTAAGAGCTTTATGTTGCCTATATAAGCTCATCTCTTCCCCTTGTGTAGGAGGTTAGCCATTTTAGGTCAAAAACCAGAGCTTATATCTATATATCTGTGTGATACACTTTCTCTCTCTATATTTTCCCCCTCTCTCCTTTTTTGTGTGTGTTTTAGGCCTAAAAAGTGTGTTTTGACCTTACTTTTGCACTTGTACACATACTATTACACCTAGCTCCGAGATTGAGGGACTTGGAAGGTTGATTGTTGTGATTTTGGACTGGTTTTGATCACTAGAGGAGGGCTGCTCCACCTGTTCTTCAAAGGATCTTCAAGGGTGAGCTTGTTACTTTAGTTTCCCCATTCTTGCACTAGCTTTCCACCCCTCTTGCTTTGTGTTTTTGGATTTGTGTTCAACATAAAAAAGGCTTATATTTTCATGCTCTTGAACATTCATTAAGATTGATTTGTGGTTTGGGTAGAGTCTCACCCTCTTAGGCCTTGTTTTGGCCATTTTGGTGTCTTTTCTTGAAGCTTTGCTTACTTGGTGTTCTTGGTCTTTTCACCACTGAAAACGATTGGGTTTTCAGTGGTGAGGAAGGTACTTCAAGCCTCAAATAGGGGAGGGACACCCCTCTCCCCCTTGTCCTTTGCTTGCCTTTATATTTGGCCTAAAGAGTAGCATGTATGCATACTTGCATTTAGCTTCATTTCAGAATTTTTTTGAGTGTTTTGGAGCATGTTTAACCTCTGTTTTTGGTCGGATTTGTAGCTCTTAGTATGTATCTTATGCTTGCTTTGAAATGCTCTATTATGCTAGGAAGAATGCCTTGCATTTAGGCCATGTTCTTTGCATGTATTAGCCTCACTTCATGAAGATACTAGCATTATTTTGCCACATTTAAGGGCTGTGGGCCACTGTTTTTGTCATATTTAGCATGCTTGACATGGTTGTTTTGCATGATGGCTTGTGAGCCTTGGGTAGGTGATCTATGTACATGCATTGGTTAGGCTATTTAAGTGATTTGGAGTCATTTAACATGCTATTTCAGTCCCTATACCATGCTCATATGTCTCCATTTATCACTTCTTCCATGTCTTGAAGTGTTGGTCTCTTTTGTTTTAAAGAGGGCATTGTGCATGCTTGTATGTTTAATGCATTTTTGGGGCTGCCATATCAAGGTTTTTGGGTTTATTTTTGCATGATGGAACTCTGTTTTTGCTTAAATAATTCATGCCATGATTGGTCTTGGTGGTGGTGGAAGGGTGCTCCCTTTTTGTGCCTTAATCTTAGGCCATTTGACTTGCATGCTTGCACAAGTATTGGTCATCACTTTGGGCATGTTTCGCTACTGTTTTGGGTTGGTTTGAAGGCTGCCCCATTGTGGTTAATTCTACTTTTGCATGCTTGCATCATGTTTGTTGCATGCTTGAGTAATGAGGTCTTGTCACATGCTAACTCTATTGCATAAATGGTCCATGTTTGTATTACACTTTGTACCTTGCATGCTTAGTATTGCACACTTGCCATAGTATGTTGCATTACATTTGGTATGCCTTGCATTTCACCTCATATTGCATCATTTAAGCCATGTTGCATACATGCATTCCATGTCTTGGTTTGGGGTGTCAAACCAAGTGTAAGGGTTGAGAGGGGTTCACACTTCAAGTGGTGCAACTCGTCTCAATTCTTGGTCACCAAGACCTTTGACTAACACATGATAAGGCCTTGGATTTCATTTGTTTGTTTGCATGCATTACCATTAAAATGCAACCTTGGTTCCTTAGGCCATCATGTATCAACATGCATAATTGATGGCCCAAGAACCAAGGGTCATGGTTCCTGAGTTCCCAAACATGATCGGAGGCAAAGGCCTTGCATACACATGCCTAAAACCCATGCCATGCATTCTTTGGTCTGCTCTGCCGTCGTCAACCGTCCCTTGCAGAACTTTACGCCGACCGGGCAATATAATGTGCCGACCGGCATCAGTACTTTTCAACCGATAGCCTCGAGCGGCGGTGGTAAATTTAAGCCGGTGGTCATTTCCTCTAGCGGTGGTGCACTCTGATTCATTTGGAAGGTATTCGGGACTTTGGGAATTTTTGGAAAGGCAGAGGCAAAGAAGGGCGATGGTGCGTTGTAGGGCTTCCGCAAGTCGGACTCGAGCATGCATCATTCACACATCCGGCAGAAATTTGGGTCCCTTTTATTTCATGATTAATATTAATTCGATAAATAGAAATTTCTGTAATGATTAATTTATTTATTATTCGGACTGTAATATTTATTCGGTCCCTCCGTGTGAGGGCGTAATTGTAATAAGTGTGTGTGAGTGGGTGTATGTCTTCCAAACCCCCATTTCTTTCTATCCCTTTTATTTACCTGCTTATGATGGTAGATTAGGGCACGTTTATTTTAGCATACCTTATGCTATGCATGCGTGCATCCATGCATTTGTTAACATGCACCGGGCTCGGTACATCATACAAACTGCATTGTATTTTCAATTCCAAATTGAATGCGTGCATCAAATAAAGTGCATTTCACATGCCATCTTTAGGGTTTGCCGAGCCTACTTTAAATTGCATCCTTGTCTGTGTTGCATTAGCCACTTAACATGACCTAGGGACATGCATGTCTGCTAACTAGTTTCTTGTTTTGGCACGGAGTACGATGTAAGTATTTACGCTTTAGCATACCACATGTGTGTGAGTATTGCCATGACAGTATGCTTACCATGCGGCTAAGTGCTTATGTGAGATAAACTGTTTGAATGCCTGTGGGTGGAGGTTGGATTGCTTGAGTTGGGAAAACTCATTGAAATCTGTATTTTAGCCTACTCGCGAGTAGCAATTTCAAAACTATTTTCAAAACGAACGGATATGCAATGTTTGTTTCCAAATTAGGCGATCTAGTCTATACTTGTTTGCCGCGCGCACAACATAGTAATTCTAGGTTAATAATTGGAATAAGAACACATAATGTTTTCAAAAACGGATATCACGGTTAGTAGAGGCCGGTCTTCGGACCGGGCGAAAGGGGGTGCTCATAGCTGACCTTCCCCGATCGTACCCAAGCTCCCGAGCCAAGACCACTTTGGTGATGACGGACACGTGGCCTTTGGCACCGAGTCAGGGTTTCCTAAATTTCCCATTTTAAAATATTTAGGTGGCGACTCTGTAATCTGGCAAAACAGTCCATGTTTGGCACTACTTTTCAAAAATCTGTTTTCTCAAACGATTTGCCGGATTTGGACTCTTTGGTTCAAGATTTAGAACCGTGACACAAATTGAGTCCGAACTGTTAGATGGAAGCCCACGGGCGCGTCTACAATATTATATGTGCTTGGTGACTGAGTAATGAGGTGAGAGAATGAATCCCTGTTTCCTCACCGTGTGAGTCTTACGTGTCATTATTGATATGACTTTCATTTATGTACCCTTTTGTGACTTTTGACTATGTCATAAGGTAAGGGGTTGATGTTCTACTACTTTGGTATGTTGCCTGCGGTCATGTATGATTCGGCCTTAAGGGACATCATTGGGAAAGCGGTCAATCCTAAACTAAATGGCAGGAGGGCAAAGGGAAGATCATCTAGTATTACACCACTGTTGTATATTCACTGCCGGCAACTCACATTGCTCTGTATGAGAGGCGGATTGAGTGTGAATATATTGCAAGAATTGAGAGGGTCAAACATGCTCTTTTTGAGGGATTAGAGATTTTTTTTTGGACTGGTGTAATTAGATGGGTCTGGGGTATATGAAACACTATTTTTGTTCTTTTTGGGTTGATGTCTATATGCTGGCTCATTTTGAGTTTGTAGTATATAGCTCCCACATGCAGGTGTTCTCAGCAGTCGCACGGTGCAGTAGCTAGTATGAGATTGTTCTTTTTTGGAGAGATTGAGATAGAGGTGTGGCAGTGTCATGCCAACTCATGTGCGAGTGGGAGATGTTAGAAATGGGCACCCATGTGGCATGACCCTTTGAATCTTTTGAACCTTATCCAAATGGGTTTTGAATTCAAATTCAAACCTATTTGGATAACCACTCAATATATATATATATATATATATATCATATAATTGATGTAGATAGATGATATATCTTATATTATCTCATATAACTGATATGGATAAATGTGATAACCATATTATATATCTGATAATATGGGATATGGGTGATTAAGAGAAAAATAACGTATGTCGCATGTTTTACCCATATACTGACTCTTTCCCAAAATACAATGATCAAGAGCCATTTTGCACCATGACTTGTGTGGGTGATATTCATTCTGTAATATCACTCCATTACTGGGTTGATTGATCAGATTCAGGAAGCACGTGATTTACCCACGAGATCCTTCAATTCAGACTCTGTAGAAAAATGTATGACCATAATTCTTCATCCACTGCGTTTATACTTTGATTTACAGATAGCTTGGAAATTTTTTAGCTTTGTGGCATTTCTCAAAATGCCATAAAATATTTGTTTGTGACACTTTTCACTAAATACCATAAAAGTAACTTACACCTACTTAGTTTAGTGACATTTTTTTAAAAAATGCCATTACTACTACAATTTCGGGACATTTGTTGATAAATGTTACTAAAATAATTTCTTGTGTCATTCTTTTATAAAACGCCATAAAATTGATGGTATTAGATCATTTTTTTTTTTTTGGTAGTGATGTGACACTTCTTTATTGAAATGTCACTACAGCCTTTTTATGTTTGTGGCTCTATGACATTTTTTTAAAACATGCCACCAAATATTCTTTTTGTGAGATTTTTTAAAAATATATCACTAATATAGTGCCACTAAAATATATTTTTATTGTAATGAACAAAGCTTTGTATTAAAAAAAAGTTAGTGTCCCTGTCCCATGCACTCGTGCAAAAATTTAATGAGAACAGAGAATCTGGTGCTGCTTTTTTTATATCAATCATATCAATTAGTAAGAGCATTTTCAATGGGCTAATAATATCAGTGCATGAATGTTCTCCAAAAAAGCATTTATAGCCAAAAGAGAGTATTGTATGAAGGAAATAGAGGGAATGGATAACTGCATAACGTAGCACTAAAACTCAACCCAAGTATCTAATAAATGAAGAAATGCCTGATTCACAAAACACTTCATGGCTTTGCAAATTTGAAAGTAGTGCATGCTTTTACTGGGAAAGTGTCATTGCTTCGATGCCCATCTCCTCTTTTGTTTACATAACCTGGAAAATCATATCTTGAGAACCATGCTTCCTCAACCAAGCACAGACCAACCTCCTCTGCTAACTTATCTATTTCCCAAAGATTGAAAGAGTGAGCCGTCTTGTGCGTCACGTGCACTTCTCCACTGTTTGTCAACATCTCCCTTGCACTATTCAGGAAGCCCTTCACCGCATCCTGGTGAAACTTGAAAATGCATTAAGGAATTTGAAATAGATGATCTTAGTGTCCTCTTGATAGTTTCACTTTCAACATATGTTCAAACTAATTAGTCAAGAACACAAAATCCAAATACATAACTAAATAGATAGTTTTTTTTTTTGAAATAGAGGTTCCATCAATAATCTTTTAAAATCTTGTCTATTCAAGTGTTTTTTGTGTCGGGTTCTGCATTTGGTTTCTGCACTCCTTGGACACCAGAATATCAAACAGGGAATGTTTAAGGACCATGAGGCCCTATTCCTTTTTAGTTTAGAAGAGAACTTACATAATTTGGATCGATGAGTGTTCACGAAAAGTGAATCTTGGATTGAATAGGCCATCAGTTGGCAATAAATAACCCTTTCCTTCAGGTTACCCCTACTCAATAAATAATTGTATTTAGTTGTGCCCTGCTACAAATGTTCATCCCAAGCCCCTAAGAAAACCGGCTAGCAGCTTCCATTAGCTACCAAGCCAGTGTCTGAACCCTAATTTTATGGTGATACCTCGAGTATGGTTTACAGAAAATAGAATAACATTTCACATCTGCTATGAACATTTTGTAAGCATGCTAATATTTCTTTTTCCTGTGCTTCATGTGGAATTTGTCTTTGCTTTCAATCTACCATGATTTTGCACCTATTACTGGAATCCTCCTTTCTCTAGTCTATAATTGAGCATGGTGCACTCCCGTGCTTGCTGAATCTGTTAGCCCATAATCATAAGAAGAGCATCAAGAAAGAAGCCTGTTGGACAATCTCAAACATTACTGTTGGAAACAAGGAACAGATACAGGTAAGCATTTAAATATTTGCAACTGAAATACTCAAAGTTAACTATTAGAAATATTCAATTGACTACTTCCTAGAATTTTATATCTATTTGCTACACTAACAAGTTGATGAGCATGACTTTATTTTATATGAATTTACCTCATTTTACTTGGTTACCATATAGTATCATCATTTTTATTGTTTTAAATTAAAATAAAATTCCAAAAGTAATGTATTGTCAGAACATTAGGAAAAAATAGTGTGAAATAATAAAACTGCTCCACAGAAAAGTGTTCACAGGCCATTGGTTTTATTTGGTGTCCTTTTTGAACTATAATATGTTTTTCATATTCAATTATGCTCAAAATCTTTCTCTCTTTTTATTTTATTTTTTATTTTTTATGACAATGATTAGTTGTGCCAATGAGTTATGCACTTGTCATTGTGATATTTTGCAAACTCATTCTTTCTATTGGAAATTATTAACACATTATTCTAATATATTGTAAGTGTCAGATGCATCTAGTGGGCAATAAGCTTCAAAAGATGATGAATATGTATGCCACTATTCGAACAAACATTGAGCAGTCCATAATCTGATTTGGTGTTGGTTGTTGCTGATAATAATAAATTACCTCAAACTTAAGCAGCAACTTTTGCATCGTTTAGAATATGATAGTGCTCTAAGACTTTTCTCAAACTGCATGATATGAAATAAATATGAGGCTATTGATTCTTTTTTTTTTTTTTTTTTTTGTGAACAGTGAGCTTATTGATTTTGTTCTTGATGTTGCGAGGAAGGAGGCTAAAAATTGTGATTGCTGGCAAGGTATTTTTCAAGTTCTCGCATGGGCTTTTTTTTTTTTTTTTCGGGTGCTAAATTTATCTTCCCATTGTTTCTAAGATGATTTTGGACATTGATGCCTTTAATTTATCACCTATTACCTTGAAGATTTATTTGTTAGCTTGGTAGTAATTACAAGAAGTGGCTATTAACTATTTATTGATGCATCCATCTACACTGACAAGGAAATTGTCAAATTTACATAATCTAACATGATACATGTTAGGTTATACATATGCATTTGGCTTCATAAATTCAGTTGATTCAACACAAAAGAGCACATTAATACATGTTTGCATTTCATGACTCACATTATAGCTAATAATGTCTAGGACAACTTAATATATACAAGAACTAAAATAAATTAAGGAAAAGAAAAGATAAAAGGATGAAGAAAAGAAACATACACCAATAGTGCCAAACCCATCCCCAACTATTCAATAATTGCCCATTGTACACTAAAGATGGTCTTGGTTTGATAAAAGGTTTCCAAAATTCTTCATTGTTAATTCTTGAATTACATAGTGAAGTCAGTAACTTGATGTGAACTTCTAAATAGTGAAGTCAAATTTCTTCTTCTTGTTTTCTTTTGGTATTAATCTATGCTAGGACAAAGATTATGTTAATCATGTTTATTTTTCAAATTCTTTGGTTTATTCACTAATCTGATTGGATTGGGTGACTACTTTCTTGTCTATTTATTTGTACAAATTACGAATTTGCATCTATATTTTTGTAATTTACTCAAAGTAAAAGAATTTAGAGAATGAACATTTTTTTCTCTTGACAATTTCTTTTGAAATAGTGTTATTTTTATTATTTCAAATTAAACTACGGGTTTGGTTATGGTGTGCAACTTACACCTTACACCTTATTCTTTACACTTACACCTTATACTTACACCTTTTATACCTTACACCTTACACCTTTTGTGTAAGTGGCACATGGTGTGCAACTCACTTACACCTTACACCTTACATTTACACCTTACACTTACACTTACACCTTACACTTACACCTTTTGTGTAAGTGGCACATGGTGTGCAACCCACTTACACCTTTTATGGGTTGCACACCTAAGAAAACTCCTTAAACTACATTAAATTTTCAATTCACGTGTATATATTTTTGCAGATTTTGTTGAGGGAGTAGTTGATATAATCGAGCGGGTGATATTTAGGAGCCAAACTGAGATTATGTTGCTCTTTTTTTTTTTTTGAGGACTTGAATCTTTTAGTACAATATAATATATTTTAAGGATGGTTGATGGATGTTCATGGATATTTGTTTTGCATGTCTGAAAGTTTATATTTTGTTTGCACACTTATATGTGAATAGGTTAATATTTCTATTATAAATTTAAATTAATTTGTTGTTTTTGTTATTTTTTTATTTAAAAAAAAAATTGTTAGGTGCTTGCAATTGATGTTTTTGTTGTAGCAAATGTATATATTATTTTATTATAAAATAATGATTTGTGACAGATAAAATTAGCCGCTAAAAGTGTTTTTGACTTTTTTTTTTTTTTTTTTTTGCAACGGCAAAATAGCTGTCGCAAAAAGTAGGTAAGGCAGCCGCAAATGGTTTGCGACTGTTATTTTGCGGTCGCAAAAAATATTTGCCACCCCACATTAGCGTCCCCATTTTGTGGTTGCATGTACCATCACAAAAGGTCTTTTGCGACTGTATTTTCATTATTTGTGATGACTTCTGGTAGTCACAAAAAGTACTTTTTTTTATTAGTGTGTAGGTATATTTTATTCACATTTCACTTACTTTTTTCATTTTCCTTTCCAAATGCCTCCTCAAATCTCCCAACAAAATACAATATAAAAGACTGAATTCTTAAAATTTTTTTATCATAATCAATTAGATTATGCCTAGTTAATTTGCATATGTATGGCCAGTGCGTGGACTATGGTACCACGTAGGCTTTGGCTATTGTAATTAAGCTGAAAGATTAATATTTGAATTTTATTTGCTTTTTATTTTGTTTTGTTTTTATTTTTTTTTAAATTTTTACCTAACTTTTACCGTACAAAATAAACAACTTCCTTTAATCTATTTATATATCAACAAACTTTTGTAATTTAAAGTGACAAGATAAAACGTTACACATTACATTATAAAACCTTATAACATTATTTCATTTACTTTACACATTACATTATAAAACATGTAAGGATGGACTTAGAGGGGGTTAAAAATATCATTTATTATAATAATATTAGTTAAAATTATTTACAAATTATAGAGGTCACCACTTTTAAGTTTTTCTTCCTTAACGAATTTTAAGAAGTCATGCTCTCTAGATTTTTAAAAAAGTTTTTAAGTGTTTGCCATTCTATATCTATGAAATATGGAATCAAAATATAAAATTAAAAAAAAAATGAACAAAATATAATTAAAAAAGCAATTTCTTATAACTAGTATTAAGCCTTAGTATGTAAAGAACAAAATAATGTATCTAAAGAGAATAAATGTAATTATCTTTTGTATTCAATGAATCAATATTTACAGTAAGAAGATCTATTTATACAAACTAAAACCTTGAACCTAACCATAACTACCTAACATAAATCTAACTACTTAATCAAACTATAAGGGTGGCCGATCTCCAGGGGTATGATCGCTTGAGTTCCAAAGCATAGAGCAAACGGCGTTTCTCCAGTAGATCGCCTTGGTATAGTTTGATGAGCCCACAATACACTCGGCAATTCTTCGACCCATTTGCCTTTAGCTTTCTCCAGCCTCTTCTTGATGCCGTCCAAAATGGATTTATTAGAGGCTTCGGCTTGACCATTGCTTTGTGGATAAGTCGGCGTAGAAAAGTAAGGTCGGATACCATACGTGCTGCACAGCTCTCGGTAGATGCCACAATCAAACTGGGTGGCATTGTCTAAGATAAGAGCTCTTGGAATGCTGAATCGTGTTATGATATTTCTCCATACAAAGCGCTTAACATCAGCATCTCGAATGTGCGTTAATGCCTCCGCTTCGACTCATTTTGTGAAATAATCTGTCGCGACGATCAAGTATCGCTTGTTCCTCGGGGCCCTTGGCAATGGTCCTACGATATCAAGTCTCCACTAGGCGAACGGCCATGGACTGGTAATGGAGCTTAACTCTTCAGCAGGTAGATAGGTTAATGAGGAGAACTTCTGGCACTGTTCGCATTTCTTCACATAGCATTCAGCATCAGATCTCATTGTCGGCCAGTAATACCCCTGTGTTATAGCTCGATGGGCCAAAGAGCGCCCGCCAGAATGGGCACCATAACTGCCCTCTTGTATTTCAGTCAGAAGTTCTTCGACTTTGTTCGGGTGTACACATTCCAGGTATGCACCAGAAAGGGATTTTTTTATAAAGCCTTCCTTGCGGATCCAAGTAGTATCACAGGGTTTTGTTTCGCAGCTTGTGCGCTTCTTTTTTGTCCACTGGGAGCTGTTTGGAAGATAGGAATGCAGCAATGGGGTCCATCCAACTCGGTCCTGACTCTATGACATTGACATGGATTTCCTCCGAAGGGCCAATGCTCGGCTCCAGGATGAAACCTACTTCGATGGTCCGTTTAATCTCTGAGTTGATGGTGGAGGCTAGGCAAGCTAGGGCATCTGCATGTGTGTTCTGGTCACGTGTTATCTGATTCAATTCATGATGGTCAAATTTGGCCAACAAGGCGCTAGCTGATTTCATGTAAGCTGCCATATGGTCATTTTTGGCTGCGTACTCTCCCTTTAGCTGATTGATCACCAATTTTGAATCGTAAAATACCAGCAAACGCCGAGCACCCAACAGGTGTGCATTCCTCAAACCAGCCAGAAAGGCTTCGTATTTGGTTTCGTTATTTGATGCTTCGAAGCCGAGTTTGACGTCCTGCTCAATTATTGCACCGTCGGGAGCCATGATTACTACTCCGGCACCGCTGCCCCGTTGATTGGATGATCCATCATAGTACAACTGCCAAATGTCCCCAACATAGATTCTTTAGTTCGGCTTAGATCAAATTTCATCAGACTTGAAATCGGCAAGACCCCGGGTAAATTCAGCTACAAAGTCGGCAAGCACCTGCTCCTTGATTGAGGTTCTAGGTAGAAATTGAATGTCGTACTGGCCGAGTTCAAGATCCCACTTTGAAATGCGTCCTGATGCTTCCGCACTATGTAGTACTGATTGGAGGGGGTAATCTGTTAGCACCCCGATGCTGTGCCCCTGGAAATAATGCATCAGTTTTCTTGCCGCCATGACTAAGGCTAGGATGAGTTTCTCCAGCGGCAGGTAACGTGTTTCGGCATCGACCATTGCCTTGCTCACACAATACACTGGCCGTTGCTTCTCCAGCTCTTCCTTAATCAGTACGGCGCTGACGGCCCGGTCAGAAACTGCCAGATACAAGATGAGCGGGTCGCCTGCCGAGGGTGTTATCAAGAGGGGAACTGATCGAAGGTAGGTTTTGAGACCGTTGAAAGTGGCTTTGCACTCGGCAGACCATTTGAAAGACTTTCCCTGCCGTAGTGTATGGAAGAAGTGTCGGCAGCGATCTGTAGACCGACTGATGAACCTGTTGAGTGCGGCAGCCATCCCCATAAACTTTTGAACCTTTTTTACCAAACGAGGGGAGCCGAGTTCCAAGATTTCTGTGATTTGCCTCGGGTTGGCCTCGATCCCTCGGTGGTTGACGATGTAACCCAAGAACTTGCCAGAGCCGATCCCAAACGTACATTTGGAAGCATTCAGCTTCATTTTGTATTTGTGTAGAATGTCGAATGTCTCCTCCAGATCGGCTATATGATTCTGCTCTTCCTTGGATTTGACCACCATGTCGTCAATGTATACTTCCATAGTGTGGCCGAGTTGCTTTTTGAACATGGTGGTAACAAGTCTCTGGTAAGTTGCCCCTGCATTCTTCAGCCCAAAAGGCATAACCTTGTAATAATAGGTTCCTCTTGGGCTGAGGAATGCAGTCTTGTCTTGGTCTTCCGGATGCAAGGTAATTTAATGGTAGCCTCTATAGGCATCGAGGAAGCTCATGCGCTGATGACGTGCTGTGGCATCTACCCGTTGGTCTATCCTTGGGAGAGAAAAACAATCTTTGGGGCAGGCTTTGTTTAGGTCCGTGAAATCAGCGCATACTCACCAGGTCCCATTCTTCTTCTTCACAACCACAGTATTAGAGAGCCATGTAGGGTAGGTCACTTCCCTGATTGCTCTGGCGTCAAGCAACCGGTCAAGCTCTTTAACAACTGCGGTAGTGTGCTCTGCGGCTGATCGCCGGCTTTTCTGAATGATTGGCTTGCATTTAGGGTCAACATTTAAACGGCATTGTGAAACAGATGGATCTACACCTAGCATCTCATATGGAGTCCACGCAAATATATCAAGGTTGTCGCGTAGGAAGGAAATTAGCTCCTCTCGGTCGACTTGATTGAGGGAGGCACTGACCATAAAGAACCTATCTCGGTTGCCGTTGATTTCAACTCGATCTAGGTCTTCCGTGGCCTTTTCATTTGGGAGCCACCCAACGTCGTCGAGGCTCTCGCGATCTGTTACGTCAATAGAGTTCACTTGCAACTCCTTTGGCATCTTTTGAGCAAGGAGATAACATGCTTGTGTCGATTTTTGAAAGCCACGAATTTGCTCAATGTCACGTTCTATGGGGAAGCGTAGTAGCTGATAATAGGTGCTTGGCACGGCCTGCATAACATGCAACTAGGATCGCCCCATGATGAGATTATACGGCGATGGCAGCCTGACGACCAAGAATTCCACATCCACTGTTCGAGAGCCTGCTCGGACTGGTAGTGTGATTTTCCCAAATGGGTATTTTGGATTGGCATTTAAGCCGAATAATAGATAAGGAGCCAGAGAGAGATCTGATTCTGAGAAGCCAAGTTTGGTGAATGCCTTGTAATACATAACCTTTGATGTGCTCCCCGGATCAATGAGTACGCGCTCAACGATGAATCGGTTTACGCGTAACTCAATTACCAAAGGATCGATGTGAGGAAGTGTCACTCCGGCTAGATCTGAATCATCAAAAGAAATGCTTGCAGCTTCATGGGGCCGTTTAGCCGGAGTGAGTTGATTCTGAGGGTTGAGATTTGACTGAATCGTATGCACCGTAGATGAAATTGGCAGGCTGTATATCATGTGGATCACGCCGGGTGGAGGGGAATCCTGTCTTAAGGCTATTGCTTTGGTTGAGTTGCCCTTTCGGACGTACTGTTGTAGCTGACCATCCTGTACCAATTCCTCCAGGTGATCCTTCAATGCACAACAACTCTCAGTTTCATGGCCATGATCCTTGTGATGGCACCGCCTATCCTGTCTTCGAGTGTTGGGAGGTCCCGCCATCTTTGACGGCCACTTGAAGAACGAAAGATGTTGGATTTTGGACATGACCGTGCTGATTGGCTTTGACAACTCAGTATATTTCTTGTCAGCACGCCTTGTGGGCCTGCTATTGACTTGCAGCTGTTCATTTGCTCGGTGGGAGCATTGGTCGCTTGATTGGCGAGAATCCCGTCTCTTATCTCGTTTTTCCCGATGCCATGGTTCAGAGGTCTGAGTTGCTACAGAATTTAACGATTGAGCAATTTCAGCAGGAGCCGTCTTGTTGGTCAAATTTCCAACTTTAACCCGCAAGACATCATTTTCCACTTTACAGTATTCTTCAACTTTCTTCATCAACGACCAAACTGTTTTGGGGGGCCGTCTGGTCAAAGAGTTGCGGAGGGCACTGTCAGGATGCAGCCCCATCTTGAAGGTGGTGATGGCCATGGAGTCATTGTAAGCATCGTCTACCAGATTGAAACATTCCCAATACCGCGCCGAGTAGGCTCGAAGGGTTTTCCCCAGTTGAATCTGCATTGCCCAGAGGGAATCGACTTGCTTTGGCTAGACCTCATTAGTGATAAACCTTGCCCTAAAGAATTTTTAGAGTTGGTGGAAGCTTTTAATTGAAGCCGGCTCCAGTTTATAATACCACCTGACAGCTAGTGGTCCCAAACTGCTCGAAAATATTTTGCACATCAAAGCCTCGCCATCTGCATGCAGCGTCATGGCTTGCTTGTAACAGCAGATGTGATCGATGGGGTCTGATTTACCGTCGTACAAGGTAAATGACAGTGCTTTGAATTTCTTGGGTAGCACTGCCTCTGCAATCCGTCGTACAAAGGGATCGTGTTGATCTTCATCTGAACTATTTCTTCTTCGCTTATGCCTTATATGGGGACTCTCTTCAGAAGAACTGGTAGTTTCAGGTCGCCCCTTCTTCTTGGGCTCCGGGGATAATGAGTCGGAGTCGCTATCAATGTCGTCTAGTCGGGCTGGAGGTCGTCGACCACCTACCTTCGGAGGTCGTTCCGGATTTAGGCGTACAGCTTGTTTGGACTTCGCCATTTCCAAGGCCAAATCTTGATGGAGACGTTCGTTCTCAGCGATCATGTTCTCCAACCTCTGTTTGTTTTGCTTTGCTTGTTCTATGATTGCTTGCATTGTCTCATGCTCTGAAGTCGAGGGTGAGGCGAAGTTCATGGCACGTTTTGCGGTGATAGTCTCCGGTCCAAGCATGTTTGTTGGAGTGAGGTCATCTCTTTGTGCGGTTTCGTCAATGACTATTGGAGGGTCTTTTGTTACGCCCGCCATGGATATATTTGAGTATTCCCACAGACGATGCCAATTGTGGAGAAGTGATTTAGAGATACTCTTCTGATCATGGGGGACGTTAATGATCCTCAACTAGTTACCTGAAAAAGGATTAACACTCCGGTCGGGGGTGCCGGAATTAGCACTTCGACGGGCAAGTCAGTCTCTACACTCTGAATTACTTATATTTTAAGTTAAGTGTAATAGTTCTCATATACCTTTCTTTGTCTATTGTTCCTTTATTTATACTCGTTTCCTAGGCCTCGGGGCCTGGCCTATTTTTCACTCATTATCCGCTTATTTACTCGGCTCCATAGTTCAATAGATACTCGGCCTACCTATTGCATTCAGCCTCCTCATCGTGTAGAATGGAGCCAAGTAATATTTGTCTCCCAGAGTGTACGCTTCTGGTTCTGCCAATTATTCGGCTCCTATATTAACAATTCTACTCAATTTGCTCTTTAACTAATGTATGTGAGATCGAGAAAGAGAAGTAAATCGTTTGGCAAGAACAATCCAAACTTCATGACTAGTTTGGCAATGAATAACAATTGCGAAAATAGATAGAGACAATGCTGCAGTGATATAGCTTAGGAGATGAGCATCAAAAACAGTAGTCCACAAGATATGATTTGGATTTGAGATCTCAAGATTATTTGAATCTGACACAACTGATGGAGGACATACCTTTGATCCATTTACATAGCCAAGAAGCTTTGTGGCCCGCAAGATGTTCTACTACTGGTTCTTCCAAACTATGTAATTAGACGAATCAAGCTTTGTAAAAACAAAGGAACTGAGATTGGAAATCAACAATGTGAGATTCAAAGGTAATGCAGTAGATACAAACATCAAGGAAGAAGAAGCTGCAGTTGCAGTGATGGTGTTTGGAGTGGCCATTGATGAGGCTCTCAAGATTTATTGCTCGTAAGAGCCTAGGGCTCTGATACCATAAAGAGAATCATTGTAATCATCTTTTGTATTCAATGAATCAATATTTACAGTAAGAAGATCTATTTATACAAACTAAAACCTTGAACCTAACCATAACTACCTAACTTGAATCTAACTACTTAACCAAACTATAGTTAACCTCTAACAAACTAACAACTCAATTACAGTGTAGATTACACACGAGTGAAATTGGTTGCAACTGTGTGACATTGGTCAGAATCGCTATAAATTGTAGTCAGATTTGTCAGCTATTTGTTGTGGCTTTCGTTGAAGACTTTGGTAGCTGTTGTGGCTCTGGTAGTGACTCTAGTAGCTGCTATGGTTGGAACTTATTAGTATTAACTAGTTACTTGATTATGTTAATTGAAAAAGACATTATACAATATTTGAAGCGATTTACTAAAGATACCTTACTTTAATACATAAATTATTTTATAGTTGCTATCTTTTGTAACTAAATGTATACACAAAAAATATGCTATTTATATATTTTTCATTTTGTTTTCACTTTTTATATTAATAAAATTGATTATCATTCGTACTTTCTTTTTCAAATTTTTGTTAATATGTAGATATTCACGCCCCTTGTATGAAAATTCTGGATTCGTCCTTGAAAAGATGCAAAAATAAACAAAGACCAAACAAATCATCCACGTCAAGTGACATTATAAAACCTTACACATTACATTATTTAATTTTTATAGTCAAGGTATAGAAAATGGGATAATATTCTATAGGGCTTAGCAGTATATTATCTACGTTAAGTTCATTTAGAATTAAAATAGGTGTCTTAACTCTACAGTTGGGCTTCTATTTTTTTATTTTTCCTTTCCATCTCTTTTGCTCTTTGTTTTTTGTCCTCTTTCTTTTGGTTGGTTCCTTACCAACTGGGTGGTGTGCTTGCATTTGATTGAGACTCTCTCACCGGTGCCAATCTTATTGGGATTAATTTGAGAGTTTTGGTAATTTATTTGGGGTCTATAGAATTTTTCCCCCTTTATTAATTGTATCTTTGTTTTTCACTATTATAATCAATAAAGTTTTCTTTACAGATAAAATAAAAAAAAGTCATCTCTTTCAAGATATATATATATATATATATAAGAGTCATTTCTATTCTTTTCTTTTGTTGAAGTGTTTCTTTGAAGCTATGTTGGGGGATAGAGAATGAGGAACTAATTTATATCTTTTTATATATAACAATATTTAATTGAGCTTAACCCATGTTATCAGTATAATTCGGTTATGGAACCTTCTTTCTTACTCGAGGTGGTAAAAAATATTTTGTGTGACACATGGGCATTGTGGTTGAGTTAATATGGTGTATTATTTCACATATTATTTGTTATGTTATAAAAAATAATATAGTGTATTATTAATTACTCTTTATTAAGTGTTTCTAGGACACTTATTAGCATGAATGCTCATAATTAAAATGAGATTTTAATAAAAGAGAATTGTAATTTATACTATCCCATGAGCATTCTTGTTAGTTTTACATAGGGATCCAATGGCATTTATTTATTTACTTTTTTTTTGGACCTAACGGGAACTTATCATTTAGTGGAAAGTCCAATTCCGTTTTTGATTTTAACTTATCAAACACAAACTCAACCTCAACCTCCCATCTATTTTTAACTTATCAAACACAAACTTAACCTAAATAGCTACAACTATTACTCTGATGATACTATTATTGTAGCATAAATTTATAAGAGTTGAGTTTTTGAACTCATGGTCATATATTGGCCTCTTTGAAATTAGAACTCAATGATCATTTATTTTTAAAATCTATCAACTAAATATCTTTCCAAATTAATAAAATGCTTCAGTTTTTAGATTTCAAAACAATCATACATCTCACAATCTTGTTTCTTTAAAAAAAACTATCGCATGTTGATGTATGTACCACAACTTCTAATACATAGATAGATAGATAGATAGATAGATAGATAGACAAACCTTGCTAAAACTGAATTTAGTTCGAAAGATCAGAATTTACAACCATTGTGATTTGGTACAACATGAGAAGAAGAACCAGAATGCATATATTACAACTAGTGATGAATTTGTATCGATCTCACAAAAGATCAGATGAGATCACAAGATGGTGCAAGGATGTGTGCATGGCTCGTAAATTAGCTAGCAAAAAGTCAACGGTGGCGGTGGATTAGGGTAGTTATGAATATATGGAGATGAAGCCCAACGCACCGATTGGTTGTTGCCTGGTGGTGCCTCATCTTCTCCTAGATTCTCTCCTTTCTGCAGGCTTTCTAGTTTTGCATGTTTGCACACCTTCCTCTTGATTGAGTTGGTTAACTTAACCGCATCAATCTCATATCCCCTAATCTCTACTTGATCTCCCCTATTATTTTTTTTGAATTCCACTATTCATATCATCATAGCAAACCTTTGTCAATCCATGGCTTCTTCATGCATGAATTCTGATTTTCTGTTCTCATATCCCAAACACGAATATATACTCTACAAAAAATCAAGATTTTAGATACCAAAATTTAGGGATAAAATTATTTTTTAGGGATCAAATATTTTTGTTGCGAAAAATGTCATTATATTTTTAGCAACGAAATTTAGACATTAGTGATGAATTATTATCCTTTTGGCACCAAATTTTTTGGCTCAAAAAAAAAAAAAAAAAAAAAAAACAAACAACCATTTGAGACCAAATTATTTTATCTCTAAAAATCTATTTATTAATGACATTTTCAAAATTTTGTCGCTAAAAGCCTTGTTTTTGACTTTTCAAGATGACATTTTAATGACTATCCTCATAACGATAGAAATTGGTTTCTAAATATCTTTTGGAACAAAATTTTCACTTGAAGTGATACAAAAAGATTTAAAACAGAGAATCTCAGGAAATATAATAAGTCTCACAAATTTTGCATAATTATATTAAACTTCTTTAAAGTTTTAATTTACATAACATTTAACCTTCTATTTTCATCTGTAATTCACTAATCATATGGATCAAAAAATTATACTGGCACATGTTTTTTTTATTGAAATACATACCATGTCTTGTTTATCTTTATATTTTCACATCATCTGCATTAATTTTTATTCATTTTTAGACTAAAAGAAAGTTTAATATTATTATGTCAAATATATAAGATTTGTTATATTTTGTTTAAACCCAGGGTAAGTCCATGTAATTTACCAATATATATATATATATATAGGCAAATTGTATTCATGGTCCTTATAATTTATTTCACTTATTAATTTAGTCCATTTAGTTGTAATTATATTAAAATTTTCTTTTAATTTTTCAATGATATTTATTTAGTCTAATTGATAACTTCGACTAAGAAATTGAATAGCAATTAAGGGTAAAATCGTCAATTCAAAATGAAATTGGATCTTTAGAAATTGGGAAGAGTGAGTCGAATATTTTCTTTCCTTTGATTTTAGTCTAATTTCTATGGGTGTTATCATTTTTTTTTTTTTTTGATCAGCAAAAAAAAAACTTTATTGATGAAAGCATGCAAATAAGATACAGAATATCAATAAAGAGGAGCTTTAGCTCCAAGCTCCAGTTGGTGAGAAACCAACAAACAAAACAAGGACTAGAAAAGCATAACAGATCAGCACAACCAAGAGAGCCATATTTCCTGCAGGTTGCACAACACTCAGCACCAAAAATTAAACAATACCTATCCAAACCAGCATTAAAGTTGAGAGCAAAACTGCAGAAATTCACTTCAGCACAACATATCAGCAACACACATAGAAGTAGCCAAATAAAGCATCCAAAACAATGAATCAGCCAATGAAGCAGCCAAAAACTGAAATTGAGCTCAACCAGAAAGAACCCCAGAAGTAGATAGGAAGCAACAGGACTATCAGCAAAACACTCTGAGAAGCACCCAAACAACAGAGGAATTGTTCTACAGATCTACATGTAACAGTTGGTTACTATAGCTAAAGTCAACATCTAAAGTGCCTTTAGACTAATTGGAGCTCAAAGCAACAAACTTCCACCCAACCTACACTAGAGCTAAGAACTAAGCTGCAGAACAAATAACAAACACAGTAACTGCAGAATAGATGCCTATCTTCAGCACTAGCAAGAGAAACAATTGATTCTTGAAAGAAAACATACACTTCCACTGATGACAATCCAAAGTTACATAGCAGCAAAAGCCAAGGCAAAACCACAGGCACAACAGAACCAGTGCCAACCACAAACAGACCCAGAACATAACAGAGTAAACCAGCAAAACCAGAGCAAGCTAAAGTAGTAATAGCAGTAATACCAGCCCAATTATTGATTTGGAAACCCATCTCTGATTTGTCTGCAATTGAAGATTAAGTCAGCAACTGAATAGGGAAGGTCCTTAATAGATGCTTTTAGCCAGAGAGCTGATCTGATTTTGATAGAATCACTTGTTTCAGAAAAGTTGGGTAGAGCCTCTACAAAAATACATTCGTTCCTATGTTTCTAAAGCGACCAAAGGACAATGTGTGGGATAGCTCTCCAAATTAACCTAACAAAATGCTTAAATTTGACACTCATCCACCATTGGAGAAGGCCATCTACTGAGTCTTGAATGCACCAAGAGAGCCTCTAATCGTGAATTATAGAAGACCAAATCTGCCAAGAAAAAGGGCAATGGAGCAAGAGATGGGTAGCAGATTCAGATTCAAAACTACAGAAGGTGCAACTGATGGAGATAGAAGGTTCTAAAATACTAATCCTACGCATAAATTATGCTGACTTGATTTTATTCTTCCAGGCTAACCAACAGAAAAAAGAAACCTTAGGTGGGATAGCCTTATTCCAAATATATTGGAATATGTGGACCAAGGATGGAATTACTGAAAGAGTAGAGGGAAGAAACAGAGAACTCACCAGAGCTTGCAGAAGCATTTGTCCAAATATAACAGTCAGCCCTATGGAGAGTCAGAGAAGGGGCTGAAGCTAGGACTCCAAGCAATCTAGTTTCTTCATCCAATTCCCAAGTAAACTGCACTCTTCTGATGGGAAAATTCCAATTATTTGGGCTGGTCTTCCTTGCAAAGAATTGATGAAGAGTGCCATCTTTATCAGTTGAAAGATTAAAAATGAGAAGGAAATCAATCTTAAGATAGGAGTTGCCGCACCATCTGTCATGTCAAAATTGAATTCTTTTTCCATCCCCCACTTTAATTTGGCAGTTATCCACATAAAAATTGTAAATAATGCTGTTATGATTTCCAATAGGTAAGATGTCATTCCAAACTCTAGAATGTTTGTAAGAAAATCTTACTGGTGGATTCCAACAAGCCTCATCTATCTTGTATTTGCTACATATAGCCCTCCTCCAAAGTGAATTAATTTGAGTTCCAAATTTCCACCACCATTTGAGCAATAGACAAGCATTTACATCTTTGATTCTTCTAATGCCTAGGCCCCCTTGATCAATGCTTTTTGTTGCCTCCCCCCATTTTACTAAATGAACTTTCCTTTTTAGGCCATTCCCACCCTATAAAAAAGCTGCTTCAATCCTCTCAAATTCTCTGGCCACACCTTCTGGCATCTTAAATAAAGAGAGAAAATATACTGGTAGACTAGATAAGGTAGACTTGATTAGAGTTAGTCTACCTACAAAAGACAGCAATTTTCTCTTCCACTCTGAAAGTCTAGATCTGATCTTGTCAAGAACAGGTTTCCATGTAGATTTTTTTCCAGGGTTGGCTCCAAGAGGCAGACCCAGAAATCTTAGAGGTAAGCTATGAACTTGACAGTTGAGAAGCTTAGCAAAAGAAAGCAAAAGAGCATCATCCACACCAACACCACACACCATACTTTTGTGGTAATTTATTCTAAGACCAGATAAGACTTCAAAGCATCTTAGAATTCTTTTAATAAGCACCATCTAATCCAAATCTGCTTCAAAGAAGAGAATTGAATCATCTACAGATTGCAGATGAGACAAAAGAACATCCTTAGTCCCAACATGCACTCCTT
This sequence comes from Camellia lanceoleosa, assembly GCA_025200525.1. Classification (NCBI taxonomy): domain Eukaryota; kingdom Viridiplantae; phylum Streptophyta; class Magnoliopsida; order Ericales; family Theaceae; genus Camellia; species Camellia lanceoleosa. Next base: position 180,070,222 of record CM045764.1, on the reverse strand, counting down.
TGAGTATGCCAAGATTAATTGCTCAACCCAAAAGTATGTTTAAACCTTCAGAAACTATATTGAATAGAAAAGGTGAGAGCAGGTCGCCCTGCCTAAGACCTCTTTGTGGAGAGAATTCGTTAGTTGGTGAACCATTCACAAGAATGGAGATTCTGATTGCAGATACACAAGTTTTCATCCAAGAAATCCATTTAATCCCAAACCAGGAATTCCCAGTTAACTGAATCAAAGGCTTTCTCGAAGTCTAGCTTTAAGATCAGACCATGCTTCTTGGATTTCTTCCATCCATCCACCACTTCATTGGCAATGAACACCCCATCTAAGATGTTCCTCCCACCTATGAAAGCAGTTTGTGTTTCACCAATGATTGAGGGTAGAGCTGGCTTTGGCCTATGTGTTAATACCTTGGCCAGAATTTTGTAGAGAGAAATTACAAGGCTGATAGGCCTAAGTTCAGATAGGCCAGTGGGATTTTCAACTTTGGAAATTAGACTAATAAAAGTGCTATTGATGCCATAGGTCAGTTTGCTATTCCTGTGGAAGTCTGCAAAAAGTTGCATGATCTCAGGTTTCATGACCTTCTAAAATTTTTGATAGCACAGCAAGTTAAAACCATCAGGGCCAGGAGCTTTGTTGCTATTACAATCCTTAATTGCAGCCAATACCTCAGTTTCACTGAATTCTGAGACCAGGTGGTGAGAAAAATAATTTGCCTCAATGGTCTTGAATACCCCTCCCAAGACAGGTCTTTTAGCCCAATCCTCAGCAAACTATTTTTTGAAGTGTTGATTGACGACAAATTTAACCCTGCTAGGATCCTCATAAGACACCCCATTAACTTCAATAGAGTTAATCATATTCCTACTCTGTCTGGCATTGGCAAAAACATGGAAAAACCTAGTTTTCTTATCCCCATTTATAGTCCAATTCAATTTGAATTTTTGATGCCAGATCCATTCCACCATTCTGTGCAGCTTTCACATCTCTCCTCTAACCACTCTTCTTCTTGTCATTTCAGCTTCAACCAGAGGTCTTCCTTCTGCCAAGATGTCTAATGCATGTAATTCCTCCTCTAAAACTTTGAGTTTGGATGAGACATTACCAAACACCTCAACATTCAATTTCTTTAATTCTAGCTTTAAATGCTTTAGTTTTTGTACAAGTATGAAGCCAGCCCATCCAGTAACAGAAATGCTACTCCAGGTATCCACAAAGAACTTGGAGAAGCTTGGATGAAGAGACCAGGCATTTAAGAACCTGAAAGGTCTGGGCCCCAATCTCTTTCATCATCCATCATCAACAGAGGACAGTGATCTGAAATTAATCTAGGCAGCCCCCATAGCTTCATTCTGAAATTAATCAACCATTCTAGACCAAGCAGTACTCTATCTATACGGCTCTATTTCTCAGACTCCTGAGCATTGCATCAAGTGTAAGTCCTTCCATGAAAAGGCAGATCATTAAGCTCATATTTCTCAATAAACTCATTAAGATGTTTCATCCCCCTATCCCTCATGGAGCAGCTTATCCTTTTACCTATATGTCTGATTTCATTGAAGTCCCCACCCATACACCAAGGAGCATGGAAATGGTCTTTAAGCTTAAGAATATAAACCCATAAAGTTGATCTAGCGCTGGTATCATTTGGTGCATATATGTTAATCAAAACACAATGAAAAGAGTTATACAGGGAGCCAGAAAGCAAGATATATCTTCTATTGCAACAACAGCTAGAGAGTTGGAAGAAAACAGGGTCCCAAATACATAGAAGCCCACTAGCAGAGCCTTCAGGATCCACAGACATGTAATCCATATTTCTATACCCCCAAAGCCTTCTAACAGCATTATCCGAATCAACTGCTTTCTTGATCTCTTGAAGGAAAACAATGTCTACATGCCTGTCCTTAATAAGACTTTTGATTATGCCCATCTTCTCTGGTTTACCCAAACCCCTAATATTCCAAGATAGTAGCTTCATAAGTAAACAAAGTGATACACTTAATTCACCTATTTGCAGGATTTTATTATTGAGCCTTCCCCTCTTTAGTGATTCTCGCTTTATCCTTGAGCTCTAGGTCAATTATCTTGCTCAATACAACATCCTCTTCCCCATTGTAGTTGACACCCAATGATTTCCCCAAATGTATAGTAGCTTTGGCTTCTTCAAGAAGATAATTGTTCGAAGATGAGCCACTTTCAGATAGATCAGACTTGGCTAAAGTAGATGCTGCTGGTCTAAAAATGACAGACTTAGAGGAATGCTTATGAGCTACTGCAGATCTAAAGCCATGAAATCTAGTAAAGCTAGTGAATCCCTCGATATGAGTCTTCTTCTTCCCCTTTTTTCCTCTCTGTTTGCAGGTATTCTGGATTAGGAACAAAAGACTTGACCTGGGTTGAGTGGTTGAGATTTAGTAAACTGATTCCATTTGGTCCTGACTTGTTTGAAGGCCCAGCAGATTGCAAATGAGTCGAATGGCCAGATTCAATGGGCCTATTAGAAAAGCTACTGTCTAAGAACCTCTTCGGTGAATGAGCCAAGTTAACCTCCAAGTTGATATCAGGCCCAATGCTAGGCCCAAGAACTTTAGTAGGTTCATTGGCTAGAAAGACTTCCAAATTTATACCAGGTCCAAATTCATCTCTAGATACACCAGGTGAAGAAGCTTGCCGTAGACACCCAATTTTTGACCGTCCTCAAGACTTGGACGTCATCGTTTGAACACTCGATGATCATCTATGCTCGTGTTCGTTTTGAGTTCCCGAAGGTCTCGGCTGCGCGCCTTGCCTTAGGATCTCTCAACTTGTTTGTTTTGTGCTTGGTTGTGGACCAAGGACTTGTGGTTTTGCTTCTGAGGGAAGACGGTGGCTTGTTGGCCTTTCCTGCAACCCATCGGCCATAAGTGTTGGCCGATCGGCACTCTTTTTGGTCGATCGACCATATTTTTTGACCGAGACCTTTCTACCTGCTTTTGCAGATATTTTTGTGCCAGCTGTGATAGCTGGTGAGCACAATTCTCATCCTCCATACACGTGTGTAGAGGGATTGGATTAAGACTCAAGCTTGCTCAACAAGCTTGAGAATTGAAATTCTATAAGAAGGGAGGCCCCTCTTCCTTTCCAGAGGTTCTGAGAATTTGATATACAAGTTCTATATATATATATATATATATCTGTATTTTACCTCTCTCTCTCTCTCTCTCTCCATTTGCCCTTGTTTGTGCTCAAAAGTGTAAAATCTTCACACTATTGCACACAAACACCTACTAGAACCCCATCCTTTGGTTGCTGAGGTCCGTAGGAGTTGGTTTTAGAGTTTTTGGAGTGGTTTAAGCTCAGAAAAGGTGCTGGAGTCGTGTTCTTGAAAGTGTTCTTCAAGGGTGAGAAACTAACCTTTTAATTCCTTATTTTGGCTTAAGCTGTTAGACCTACTTGCATGCTGATTTAAGCTTAACTTTCTACTGAAAAAAGTTCTAATTTTTCATTCTTGTGATGTTTGTTGAAGGTCACTTTGGTGTTTGGGGTAGTCTACCCCCTCTTAGGACTTGTTTGGCCTTGTTTTGTGCATTCCTTTTTGAGTTTTTGGGACCACCTTGTTTGGGCCTTCTCACCACTGAAATCCAAAGGATTTTCAGTGGTGGAAAGGTGGTTTTGAGGTCCCAAATAGGAGAGGGTCCCCTCTCCTTGTGTCTTGTATGCTAGTATAAATGACTTATAATAGTAGCATGTTTGCTTAGCTTGTTTTGGCTCCATTTCTGCAAGTATTTGGTGTTATTTTGACATGTTATACCTCTGTCTAAAGTTGGTTTGATGACCTCTTGCATGCACCATACACTTGTAGAGCAATTTGTATGCTAGCGTAACATGCATCTTGTGTTTGGACCATCATTCTTGCATGTTTTGGCTCAACTCAAATAAGCTTTTAGCCTTGTTTTACCATGTTCTAGCTCTAATTTGTATTGCCTTGGTCATGCATGCGTTGCTTTGTATAGCCATGGTTCAATCTAGCTTGTTAGCTTTGGGTGTCCAAGTCACTAGCATGCATTGCTTAGACTATTCTCATGATTTGGCATCATTTTATATGAGATTTCAGTCCATCTAGTGTGGTCTTGCACTCACATTTGTCACCTTTTCCATTCATTGGGAGGTTTGTGTTTTATGCCTTAAGAGTGGGCCATTGTACATGCCATCATACTTAAGCTTTTGGAATGCCATCTCAGTGGGTTTTTGAGCTTATTTTGACATGCCATGACTTTGATTTTTATTGGTTAAGTCATGCCATGTTTGGTTTTAGTAGGTGTAGTGTAACACCCCGTGTGGCCTTGCATGCTTCATGCTTTTGGTATTTTGTTCTAGCTTGTGTTGGGTAGGTTCGAGCATGCTTTTGGTCTTGTATTGACCTGCCTTGGGACTGTTTTGGTTGCCCTTGGCCCTTTGGGGCTTGCTTTACGTGGCCATGGTTTAAGCCCCCTTGCTAGCTTCAAGCTTTGAGCTTTCTTGCATGCCATACTTATGTTATATATGTGATTTGGCATCATTCCTAACATCATTTCAGAGCATGTAGTGTTGTCACACTTACATGCTTTTCACTCTTTAAGTGCTCTTGAGAGTTGTCCTCTTTTGTGCCTTAGTTTTTGGGCCAATTGGCATGCATTCTTGTCTTGCATTTCATGTCTTCAATTCATCATTTTGGCCACTGATTTAGGCATGGCTGAGGTCTGTCCATTTTGGTTGAAGTCCATCTTTGCATGTTGTTGCATGCTTGTGGTTTGCATGTTGTTGCATGCATATTGCATTGCATGTTGTTGCATGCTTGTTATATGACCTCATATTTGCATGCTTGTGTTGCTTTGTTCAGTTAATCATGCATGCATTACATTGGTTTAATATTCTTGTCTTTGCATGTTGTTGTATGCTAGTTGCATTGCATGACATTGTTGTTGGCATACTCATGTTGTATTAGCTTTGCTTGCATGCTTAGGTTGCATTGCATTGAGTTGGCATGTCATTAGTTTTGATAAGTCAATCATGTTGCATTGCATAGCAATTTGCATGCTTGCCGCATTGTATTGTGTGTGCATGCATGATAGAGGTTAAGGTCCCTTATGTGTTTTTGTGCATTTCATTCACATTGAATTGTGCGACTCGGCCTCTTTGGCCATCATGCATCGAAATGCATGATTGATGGCTCGAGAGTCGAGCACTACACTCCTTTGAGTTTCAAACATGATAAGGGGTGTAGTTGTACAACATTTTCTTGCAAATGTATTGCCATGCCTCTGTTTGTACTCTATTGCAGCAAAAGGAGCAGTTAGCAGGAAGAAATGGCCGATCGGCTATCTACTGTGCCGATCGGCTAACATTTTTTGGCCGATGGACTCAAAAGTGGTCGATGAGCCTTATCCCTTGGCCGATGGCCATACCATTTGGCCGATGACCTCTCAGCATGCCCATGGGGTGAATCAGAAGTGTGTTGGAGATTTGTATAATTTTCAGAGGTGTAAAACAGTGGAAACAGAGGCAACATGAGGCATGGCAATGGATTTTCGAGCGAGGCGATCGAGCATGCATCATTCATCACTTCGAGGCAGGCCTGTGGCAGCCTACTTCAGTTTCTTACTTAGCTAGTTTTGTGAATTAATTAATTTATTTAATTAGTTAACAGTTCTGTAATAATTAATTAGCTAGGATAGTTAGTTAATTAGTTGGTTTGTATTATTCATTCGGACCCTCCGTCAAGAGAGCGAATTTTGTAATAAGCGTGTGTGAGTTTGTGAATGTCTTCCAACCCCATGTCTTTCTCTCTTTTACTTAACTGCTTACGATGGTTAGTTCTAGGTCATATTTCAATTAGCATCCTTATGCTTTGCATGTTTGGCATCCATTCATCTATCTTGCATGCACCGGGCTCGGCGCATCATACAAACTGCATTGTATTTCAATACCAATTTGAATACATGTTATCTAGTTGCATTTCATATGCCATCTTAGAATAGCCGAGCCTATTTTAGTTGCATTTCGCATGTGTTGCATTAGCCATCTTAACATAAACTAGGATCATGCATGATTTCTAACTTCTTGTTGTTTTGGCTCAGAGTACACTGTAAGTGTTTATGCTTTAGCATCTTGCATGAGTATGAGTACTGCCATGATAGCATGCTTGCCATGAGGCTATTTGCTTAAATGATATAATTGCATGAATGCCTGTGGATGAAGGTTGGATTGCTTGAATTGGAACAATTCATTGAAATGCGAGTTTTAAGCCCACTTGAGAGTGGCAAAATTATGTTTTCTAAGCCCACTAGAGGGTGGCAAATCCACGTCTTAGCCTACTTGTGAGTAGCACCTTCAAACCATTTTTAAACAAACAAACATGAGATGTTTTGTTCAAACTTAGGTGATCTAGTCTATACTTGTATGCTGTGCGCATCACGTAGTAAGCTAGCTAATAAATTGGAATAAGAGCGCATGTGTTTTCAAAAACAAAATGTCATGTTAGTAAAGGCCGATCTTTGATCGGGTGAGCGGAGGTACTCATTGCATGACCTTCCCCTCTCGTACCCAAGTTCCCGAGCCGAGACAACTTTGGTGATGACGGACACGTGGCCTTAGGCACGAGTCAGGGTTTCCTAAATTTTCCAAAACAAAAACATTTAGGTGGCGACTCTATATCTGGAAAAGTAGTCCATGTTTGGCACTTCTTTATGAAAATCAGTTTTCCAAAAACGATTTGCCGAATTTAGACTCTTTGGTGACTTATCGGTCTTGCATTGCACTTTGCGAAATTAGATTCAGAACTGTGACATCAAGTCCGAACTGTAGTAGCTAATGAACAAAACGGATTTCGCGCCATTTCACGTGCTGAGCCGGGACGTTCGGGCACATTTACACTTGCTGAACACACCTTAACTTGTTATCATTATTTTTTGAATTTTGCTCTGACCCTTCCATCAAAGTCCCCTCAATGCATGCTCCTTTTGTCCTATTTGAGCCTCTATCACAGAAAGTCTCTTCAACAACAGTGCTTATTTCCTCACCTATGTGACTGCCAATAGGCTCTTTCCACTGCTCAAACTCGTTTGTGCAAGCCAGGTCAGCACCTAATAAAGCTCTCATTTCTGCCACCTCATCATCATCTAGTTTGTTCATGACAGCTGCCGCTAGGGTGTTTCTACCCGGTTCACTGTAGCTGGTTCTCGTGAAACTGGATTCATCCATTCCTGATAGTTTCAATCCACCAGAATCTGCTAAGTGATCTCGCATACAAGAATGGAATAAAAATTGCCCTTACACTCCAGAAGTATGGTTTTGTTGATGAGTTCTATACACTCAGTAGCCACTCTGATTCTAGTGTGAGAAAAGGATTTAGGATGACAAATATCACTATCTAGGCTGAGAATGGTACCCCATATACTCCCAATGTTGTTAAGTGTATTCCTATTCCAGAGATGCAGAGGTATACCATGACACCTCAACCAAACGCACCTCTCATGCTGCAGATGAAGATTTGGCTTCCAAACCATCACAGATTAGGTCCAGCCCTTAAAGAACTCTTTAATCTTATCAATGTTTGACTGTAGCTCATTGGTGGATTTAAAGGATAGTATTATGTCTCGACCTCCTCTTTTCCTGACTTCTATCTGCTCCAGCCCTTTCTCTTTCAGCGCTTTGAAAATGTTGTGAGTAGTATACTTTGTGTTGAATCTCACTATTGCACTATCATAGAGCCAACCATTGCCATCTTCATTGACTTTTATGGTTATCCATGAGTTCTCATTCTCCACAGGGGTTTCTCCTTTCAATACATCAGCAAAAGATCTGTGGCCCACATATGCAGCATTGCCTCTAATATGAGTTGTATCCAAACATCTTCTGGCATCCTAAGAGTTTCTTCTGTTTTGCTCAGTGCTGCTGCTCCTATCATAGGTAGCCATTTTAACCACAAGCATCATATCATTCAACAAAAGGCCATTAGTTTTTTGGATGGCAACAGATGCTGCTATACGACAGTCATAACGCACAAAACCAAATCTTGAATTTGTCACCTTTCTTCTTTTAAGAGGGATGAAGACATCCTTCACGATTCCGAACTTGGTAAAAAGTTTGAACAAAGCTTTGGCATCCATTGCTGATGGGATATTATCTACAAATACAGTGAAGAAACCGTTTTTTCCTTCTTTACTCTAAGCGCCACCACTTCTCCGCTGTCTCACCACTGGAATGCAGCCACCGTTTCTGACTTGCACCATATCACCGTGAATTCGGTTTCTAAGAGGGTTAGGAAATTTTAGTTAGGATTGTTTAAACAGAAAGAAAAAAATGACTACCACATTCTTTAAAACTTCATTAGTTGAATACATGAGTGTTATCAATTATATTAAATTGATACAACTTGAAATTTTTTTAAATAAAATTGATACAATTAAAGTTGTAATGATTAAATTGACATAAAAAGTAAATTACATGGACTATAAATGTAATTTGCCTAATATATATATATATATATATGGCCCCATTTGATTAAAAAGAAGTAAATGATAGAAAATAAAATTAGTACAAAGTGAAGTGAAACAAAAGAAAATGAAAAAAAAATATATGTATATATATTTGTATAAATTTGATTAGAATGAAAATTTTGTAAAAAAATAGAAATTTTAATGTAATGCTTTCATGCGTTGTACAAAAAAATTAACTTTCTCGTAACTTCTACCATTTTTATACTAAACAAACTCAAAAATAATTTTTTTTTTTTTTTTTCCATTTCCCTCACTTTTCATTATTTTCGTCCTAACCAAACTTGGCCGAAGGTTTAAATTTGCAATTAAGGAGTGAAAATGGAGTATAAATGAATACGAGGTATACCCTGAGTCTTAGTAGCAATCCGCATGGCTCTTGATCTATGTTTCTCGCTGTTCAGTTGCATGTCTATAACAATCCTTTGTTGCAAAAGATTAAATCAACCAACATGTCAGTACTAACCGATATTACATATATACTCATATAAATACATGCATGTTATTATTAGCTAGCTCAAGAAAACATGATAAGTAGTGGTGGAGAGGAGTCTACGCTCATCATGATAGACAGTATTTCAAGACATATAGCAAGTTTTCTTTTTGTTGGATTTTCTTTTCTTTTCTTCGAACCTAAGTTGGGGGTAGATAGAGTAAGGAAAGCAATTGATCTCATATATAAGAGAGTGTTCGGGGAAAAGAAAAGAAAAGCAAGTGTAAAACAACTGTGCTGAGGTTTCTGACGAAATTCTTGGCTACGCAGTTATATAATTATATTAGGTGGGGTATTGGCCAATAAAATTATTTTACTGGAGCTCAATTTAATCTATTAAAAAGAAAAACAAAAAGAAAGACTCGACTTATGTAGTCAGTATTGCAAACATTTTCAATGATTACATCAATATATTGTTAAAATTGAAAAAACAATTACATCATTGTTAACTTTTTAGGATCAGTTTGTTTAGAATGAAATAAATGGAAAGTGAAAAAAAAAGTAATAATAATAATTTATGAGTTTGTTTAGTTTGAAAGTGGTGGAAAATAGAAGAAAATTAATTTTCTTCTATAACTCATATTAGCATTGTAACTCATTTTTAATTTCTTGTATATATAAAAATAAAAAATAAAAAAAATTGAATGTCTTAGTGTTAGCAAAAAATCTAGTCTGGGCCAAATCGACAGATGTGATTTGATAGAAAATTCAGAATTTCACAAACAACAATAGATCAAGCAATTGTGGTCTGAACTTTCTATGCCTTGACAGATTCAAAGACTTCTTTGGAGGCTGTAATGCGAAGAAACAAGAAGGAATAAACTGAAAATCAATTGTTGAACAAACAAACTTGGAATTTAATCAGTAAAATTAAATTTCCAGTTCAATGTACAGGACAATCGACAGAGAACTCTTAGTTACAGAAACTGAACTACAGATAGACTACTCCTAAGTAAGAACTAGGTAAGTTAAATTACTCCTAATGCTATAAGGGTTGTAAATTTGTTTGAAGATCCTTCTAACTTCGAATTTCCAGCTTCTATATTGCTAGTTTTCAAACTCCACTACTACTCTGCTGCCACGTGTCCCACTATGTAGCCAGCTACCTCCACTTCAATGCCCATGATCTCTGCAACTGCCAGTAACTACTTCTTTATTACAGCTTTTCTCCTTCTAGGAAATGTGACACGTATCCTGTATGCCTTGCATGCTAACTTTATGGCTTGACGTTTGGGCCATGTTTGGCCACATTCCACTTCACTACTAGACGAATCGACAAGAAAACTACAACTGCCATGTCTGTCTCTTTGACTATTTCCTTTTTGTCACTTGCTCTGTATTCCAGACTTCATATTCACCCACTTTTCACTTGCAAACTTGTTGAAACTCATGGTCTTTAAACCTAGCATTCGCTGGACCAATTCTCTGCATTTGTCCATGTAATCGACAAAGAATATACAATTTTTAGTGTCAACAATGCCCCCCTCATTCAAGACAAAAAAGGAGTTTTTTGCCTTGAATGATTATCTAAAAGAAATAAAGTTGGACATTTAAATATTTGGGTTGTTTATCTACAATTTGTCATAAGGCCTAAATGTTACATGTTAAAAATTAGTCTAACATAATTTTCAAGAACTCTGAGTAAGACCAATTGATCAAACTATCAAATAAAGCCCAAATTATAAAACTGAGGGCCCGCCACAAGCTATTTGAATACTAGAATTCAAATCATCATTCCACCATTCTCTATCTTTCTCTGCTATTTGCCTTTGACTTTGAAAAAACCCTTCTGCTCACACTCTCTAATGGCGCCCAAACAAGATCAGGTCAAAGGAAAGAAACAAACTGAGCCATCATCTGTCCAACGTTTTCCAATCAATTTTCAGCAGCTATTGCGTCAAAACATCTTTAACAACTGCATTATCCCACGCCATGGCAACCCTGGGGAAGGAGAACTGGGCCCTACTTTCAATATAACCATTCCTGATGAACTTACCCAATACTCTTCTATTGCAGACACTGAAACACTACTCTTCAACAAAGCAGAGCTGTCATGGAAACATTGGGATTCCAGCCCTAATCCTCTACGCACATGGCAAAAACCCAATCCATACTGGAAATGATGGGTTCAACGAATGATGATATACGACATAGACCTCTGGAGAGCTTTAGGTATTTACGATGCCATCAGATTATCAACTTTCTCTCTAGATATGGACAAATGGGCCATTGGTGCCGCTACATGCTTTTGGTCTTCATCATGTAATTCCCTTATTCTAAAATGTGGTATGATGTCACCTACTATTCTTGATGTTATCCATTTGACTAGCCTTCCTTGTTCTGGTCAACACATCAGTGCCCTTTTAATCCCAAAAACACTTATCAAATTGGACACTACCCTCTGTTATGGGAAATTTCAAAAAAAATACCAAAAATTTGGCATTGAACCCACAAATGAAGAGAGAACAGCTTTTTATTTACTATGGCTTTCCCAACACTTTCTTTATGTTCCTGGTTTGAAAATCACTAAAGAATACTTAGCATTAGCCACTTGCATTCAGGAGGGTCTAGAATTGGCTCTTGCCCCCCTTTTTACTAGGCACATTATACAAAGGTCTCTTTTCTTTAGTGGATAAAGAGATTGATCATAATGGTGGTGGTCCTTTTTGGCTTCTTCAAGCATGGTTGTATGCTTATTTTTCTAAAATCAGACCTACCACTCAGACTCCATATCTCCCCACATGCCAAAGCTATGCTGAATTTTTTCTTTCCTTCAGACCAGCCACCTCTAATTCTTTCACTAAGGTGTTCACTTTTCTTTATGAACTACCTATCGATAGAGATCCTCAGCTTTTTATCCCTTTTCACCAACTCCACTATACCTCATTTAGACTCACCTATGTCCATGATGATCCTTTTGTATTGGGTGATGAATTGAGACAACAACAAAAGCATTTTTGGGCTCAAATCCTTACTCCAAGATAAATTTTAGTGGGAGGGTCCCTTTTAACTAATAGAATTTCTAACTGCAGTTTTGAAAGTTATAATCCCTATCAATGGGCTAGGCAAATGGGCCTCTATCAAACTGTTCCTTGCCCATACTTTCATCCCATTATTCATGAGCAAGTTGGAGCCAGAATTCAATTCAAACACCAAACAGTTGTGGAGGCCCTTCTAGCCCACAATCAAGAACTATTTGATCAATTCAGCTTCTACTACTGCAAAGTCACACCTTTTCTCTCCACAAGATTCAGAGACTGGTGGCTTCTTATGAATGCAGTAATCTTTAATAAAGAAACTCAAGTATGCCTCTGGAATGTGCATCTTGACAACAAAAAAGGAGCGACCATGGGCATTGGTAAACAACTATCTCCTTCTTACTTTATATTTCTTGTTAAAGTTTTATGGGTGTATAACAGCATATATCTTTTCTACATATATCCAGCTGAGTCCTCAGTCAAAGACATTCCTTTGGCTATAGAAATGCCTACTTCCACTATCCAGAAAAGAAAGCATAAGGGTAATCCCTTAAACACCACCAATGCTAAAGGTTTCAAACCCTACAACCTAAGTGTGGAGACTGAACAAAGGGTGACTAGAGAAGAAGAACTTCAAAAATTCTTTGCATCTCAACCACAACTAGAAGGTGGTATTTCTCAACCAACATTGGAAGGTGATACAACACGTGAGAGGAGATCTAAAAGAAGACAAGAGGAACCAGTTCCTCCACTATCTCTGGCTACACCAGCTTTTTCCTCTTCCAGTGGTGCAGCACTTGTAAGGAGACCTAAAAGAAAGCAAGAACAACCAGTTCCTTCACAAGCTCCTGCTGCACCAGCATCTTCTTCTTCCAGTAGTTCACCTTCTCGTTCCATAATAGTGTGAATCTTACTCAATCTGTCAATTTTGTTACCATTGTAAATATGATATTCTATTTTGCTTGTCTAACATTTTCCTCTTTCTTTTTCAAACATATCTTAAGTCATACAAAAACAAAAGACTTGTTTCTTTGACCACCTCTTCCTCTTCTCATGGAGATATACCTGAAACTCATACCAACCTACCTCCTCCTCTTCCTGAGAATGAAGAACTAGCTAAGGCACAAGTTAGTTCTCCTGAAAGCCAAACTGAATTGCCAGAGTCTCAACCAAACCCCCTTGAAAAAGAACAAATTAACCAACGAAGAGCCATTTTAAGAAACTTGGCTCCTGAACAGGCTCAAATTTTGTCTGAAATTCCCCAATAAGTAGCTTTAGGAGACCTAATGGCCTTTCATCTTAGAGAGTGCCACATGGAACTGGTGAGGTCATCACTTTTTCTGGTGTGGCCTCTTCTCCAGAAGAATCAACCATCCCTGAACATGCTCAAGAAGATCCAGTTAATTCAGACCATGTCAGAGAAGCTCCAATTGACTTACCTACTAATTCTGACAGCCACACATCTCCTATCGATAGAGGTTCTCCTGTCCATGAGCATGTTTTTTAGCCAGATGACAACCTTCTAAATGAAGTTGACAGAGCTGACACTGAGGTTTTAGATGATGAGTCAACCTCAAGTGATATGAGAGTTCCTTAATCAATTATCATCACTTCCATTACTCAATCATTTCCAACACAGGTAACATTTTCTCACCTATACACCTTGTTCTTATTTTCTATATATATATATATATATATACTTGAATGTATATGGTTTAAAAACAATCCCCTTTCATTGTCTTATGCAAGACTGAGATGCCTTTTCAAACATCATTGACTGCTAACATAGGGGTGCAGACTACACCAGTTCAAAGTCCTTCAAGAGAGATCTTGGGTACTTCTACCTCACCTCACATTGTTACAGAGGTAATAATCTCTCATATAATTTTCCATATTCATTGTTCTTCATTTGTTAACTTTACTTTTTATAACTACAACTTGCAGTTACCTCCTCTTCCTCTATTCAAGACTTACTCTTGGGGATTTTTGCTGTTCAAGAAACTGTTGCTAATTTGACTGTTGAAGAAAAATTGAAGCAACTATCCAATGAAGAACAAGAACTTATTGAACAACTTTTTAATTTACTTGGTCAGCCACTGGATGCCTTGGCTCTCTCTCAAACTCCAATTTTGACTAACTGTTTGAGAGCCATTGCACTACTAATTCCTCAACTTTTGATCTAGACCAAGTGCAAATCTTTCAAACCTTCATTTCAGAGCTTCCTCAGCATTTATTGGCTATCAATGAATTTCAGATTGAGCCAAAAACTGTTGATAATCAAGCTGAGCAAGTCAGGAAAGCAATGCATGCTCTAACTGAAGCATCTGCTAGATCACAATCCCTCATTGCTCAATTTAACACTCTTACAGCAAAAGAAGCTCAGCTAGAAACTCAATTGGCCCACATGAGAGCCCAGAAAGATGCCATTGAACAGGAGCAAGCCAACATTTCTCAGCAAATTCCAAACCTTCTTACTCATGCTAAAAGTGGTCCACTATCTTTTAAGCAAGCCCAAACCAAACTTAGGCAAAATAAGCTAAAGCATCAGACTACTCTTCAAGCTTGGAGCAAACTTTCAATGTATTTCTAAAGGGATTAGGCCAAATGTAAAAAATTTCATTATTTGCCCTTCTGTACTTTTTATACAAGTTTAATGAAAATACTTATTACATTTGTTTTGGCTTTACTCTTTCTATCGCCTATCTTTGTTTTCATGTGTATGAACTCATGCATTCCTACATGGTTGGATAATACTTCTTTAAATACTTGCCATTAATTATCCTTCTGTGTGGCTCACCTTCTAAAGAAGCAAGATGATAGGCTCCTCCTCTAAGAACCTTATGTATTTTAAATGGTCCCTCCCAATTTGGAGACCATTTACCATATTCTGGGCTTTTAAATCCAACTGGTAAAATGGTTTTCCACACTAATTCTCTTTCAAAAAATAATTTACTCTTAACTTTCTTGTTATAACTTCTCTCAACTTTCTTTTTCTGAGCCACCAAATGATTAAAGGCCATAATTCTTTTTCCTTCTAAATCCTGTAACTCAATCGATAGTGCCTCTGAATATTCATCCATAGGAATATCCAAATGCCTGGCCAGTCGATTAGATCTCACTGTCACTTTCAAAGTAATACAGCATCATGTCCATAAACCAACTCATATGGAGTTGTACTTGTACTATTCCTTTTGGAATTTCTATAAGCCCAAAGTACTTCTAACAAGAGATTATGCTAATCTCTAGGATTGTCTTCAATCATTTTCTCTAAAGTATTTTTGATAATCTTGTTTGTTGCCTCAGCTTGTACATTTGCCTGGGCATAATATGGTGAAGAATTTAATATCTGAATGTCGTATTCTTTGGCAAACTCTTTAATCTCATCACCATTGAACACTGTACCTTGATCGACAGTGATAGATTGGGGTAAACCAAACCTATGTATCAAATTCTATTTCAAGAATTCAATAACTTGGACCTGTGTCACCACTATTAAGGGTATTGCCTCTACCCATTTAGTAAAATAGTCAGTGGCTACCAATAAATAAGAATGTGCTTTAGAAGATACTGGGAAAATTTACCCAATTAAATCCATTGCCCATCCTCTAAAAGACCAAGGTTTAACCACTGAATGCAGGCTGGTAGCTGGCACCCTTTGAATATTGCCATGCTTCTGGCAACTCTGACATCCCTTTGCATACATTATGCAATCTTTTCTAATGGATGGCCAAAAATAACCATACCTGTTAATTAGCCATCTCATTTTATCACCAGCTTGATGGGCCACACAAATTCCTTCATGTGCTTCAGCCATAACTTTCATTTGGTCTAATTTACCAATACAAAGCAGAGTCAAACCATCATGAGCCTTCCTAAATAAATCATCTCCCATGATAACATAGTTTATGGCTTGAAACCTCACATGCTTATTGCTTTTTTCACAGAGATTCGATAGGTACTTTATTAAAGGGAATCTCCAATCTTCTTTTGTCACATCCAAAATGAGAATAGGTAGGAAATTCCTACACATACTTTTAAGTGCAGAAAAGTTTCTTTTCTAAATTCGAATCACCCTTTCTTGAGCTCCTTTAGGTATTTTTAGTCCAGAAGCTGCTTAAGCCATCTCATTAGCCTCCTTATTCTCCAGTCTAAACCTATGTGTGAATGTGATATGGTCAAAGAAACTAATTAACCATTTAACCTCAGTTAAATACTCTTCCAAAGCACCACTAACACATTTAAACTTTCCCAAAACTTGTTTAATGACTAACTGGGAATCTCCAAAAACCTAGAGGCTTCTAATCCTGAATTCTATGGCCAATTCTAAGCCAATTATCAAGGCTTCATATTCACCTTGATTACAAGACTGTACATATTGTGCTTCCAACTAATACGCAAATTGATACATTTGCCTATTTGGTGCAATCAACATAATACTTGCTCCAACTCCTTCATCTGTTTTTGAACCATCAAACATCAATTTCCATGGTTTACTTTCCACCAAGTTGACTTTATATAGGTCTAAATCGACAGAAGTGCCAGGGTGTTCCACCAAGTCGGCCAAAGCTTGCCCCTTGACTGCTTTTTGTGACACATATTTGGGACAATACTCAATTAATGCTAATATCCATTTGCCCTGTCTCCTCCTTAAAATTGGTTTAGATAATATATATTTAATAACATCTGTTTGTGCTATCGCAAACACTTCTGTTGGCAACAAATAATGCCGTAATTTAATGGTTGCAAAATAAAGTGCCAAACACAATTTCTCAATAGAATTATATCTAGTTTCAGCATCATTTAACCTTCTACTTAGGTAGTAAATAGCTTGTTCATGACCCATGTCATTTTCTTGAGCCCATAAACAACCAATCGATAGGTCAAAAGCTGATATATACAATTTCAAAGGCTTTCCTGCCACTAGTGGCATAAGCACTAGAGGGTTTGTCAAGTATTTTTTGAGCAAGTCAAAAGCTTCTTGATAGCACACTTCCCATTTAAACTCATGGTCTGACTTAATTTCACTAAAGGAGAGAATGCTAAAGTTTTCTTGGCCAAATTAGCTATGAATCTCCTCAAAAAATTTACTTTTCCAAGAAAACTTTGCAACTCTTTCTTGTTGGCTGGAAGTCTTACCCCCAAAATGGCTTTGGCTTTATTAGCATCCACTTCTATTCCTTTGTGATGTAATAAAAAGCCTAAGAAATTTCCAGCAGATACTCCAGATGTACACTTTAAAGGGTTCATTTTGAGTTTGTATGTCCTCATTCTTTGAAATGTCTGCTGCAAATGTTCTAGATGCTCATCAAAACTGTTAGATTTGATGGCTACATCATCTATATAAACTTCTAAATATTTTCCAATTAAATCATGGAAAATGAAGTTCATTGCCTTTTGATAAGTTGCTCCTGCATTCTTTAATCCAAAAGGCATGACTACCCATTCAAATGTCTCTAAGGCACCAGGACATCTAAATGCTGTCTTATGTGTATCTTCTAGGTTAATAAAGATCTGAATATACCCAGCATGTCCATCCATAAAGGACAAAACCCTGCTCTTGGCTACTGAATCAACTAATAGATCAGCCACTGGCATAGGATATTCATCTTTAGGAGTTGCTAGATTCAAATTTCTAAAATTTATACACACTCTTAACTTACCATTTTTCTTCATTACGGGGACAATATTAGACATCCATTCAACATACCTGACTGTTCTAATAAAACCTGCATTGAGCAACCTTTCGATTTATTCCTTAACCAATAAGGTGACTTCATTAGTCATCATTCTGGAGGTTGTTTATGAGGAATAAAATTTCCTTTATTTGGGAGTCTATGCTCCACCAATGTTTTTTCTAATCCAGGCATTTCTTCATACGTCCATGCAAAGCAATCCACATGCTCAGAAAGCAAACTAACTAGTTTGCTCTGTGACGCTCCGAATCTACACTATTGATTGACGCCGGAGAGTCTACTATTGAGTCACATAAAGAGTCATAAGATCCCTATGGTCAATAATTAAGTGATCTTCAAGTCCACGGGAGTCAAGGGATTAATCTCCTTCAAAGTCCGACAAATCTTAAAAAGGTATTGACACAAAGGTCTCATATAAAATTGACAAGTCTTCATACAACGATAAGGTATATATATACATATAAATATATAGAACATAAATACATAACAACCACGAATATTTAATTCCAAAGGCTTGTTCCATTACATTACTTCCCAAAAGGAAAAAATTTAAATTCCACATGACTTACAAAATATCAAAAGGATTTCTAACTTTCCTAAGATGGCCAAAAGTTTTAGGCTCGGTTTTATCTGCCTAAAATTTAGAGTCTTCTAAGACATGACATGAGCTTTTGAATGCCCAAGAACACACACACACACACACACCTACTTTTTTTTCCCAAATTCAATACATAATATAACATCAAGTAGTAAAGCATGATACTCAAATCAAGAATAAATAAATGGTTACAAGTTAGATGTTAGTAAACTAGAAATCCCAAAGAGATTTCATTCCTCCCAACTCCCACAAGAATTGGACTAGGAGTTCGAACTCCCTTTTGTTTGCGTTGCGTAATCCAACCTCGATGCCTACCAATAAGTATACCGCCTAGATTTAGCGCCAACCTCAAAAGGGACAACGAAAGAAAAAAAAGTTTTATCTCCTCATCCAACCTCATCCTTCCAAAAAAAGTTTTATCTTCCCAATGTCCCATCCGAACCAACCTTATCCAATCACCAATCAAATCATCGCAAAGAGTCAATACATCCGCTCCATTCTGTGGTTTACGACAACTGCTTGCGCAAGACTTTAACCTTCAAATAGGGAACGCATCCCAACAATCCATATGTCACATATTCTCATCTTTTCATTACTCAAGTGCTCGAAAACCCAATACCCTCCCAATTAGGTTTCCCGTTGAGTTAAGTGTTTTTACATCAAGGTTAGTTCAACTTACAAGACAATAATATCCACATAAGCATGCATCAATAAGGTGAAGAAGATGAAGAACATAACATAACACATACAATATCATGCCAAGATATGATCATAAGCTAATAAACATTTTCATGAATACAGGGGCATAAAACATTCATGCATAACAAAATTTCTAGATTTAATATCACATAAAGATTAAAATGAAAGGACTATTTTAGATCCTTCACCGGACTTAGCCTTCCTATGGTTCGTAGAGAATTTGATCTAGTTTCTAGAACATTTTTTCGGAAATGGGATTACTTTTCAAGATTTTAAGTTGTTTAGAAAATATTCCAGCGCTGTCCAGAATCTGTCCAGATCCGTCGACCGTTACAAAAATTTGATTTTCTTGCAAACCGCTTGATGTTTTTCAATGAAACCAATTTTAGTTGAAAGCTAGCACCTTAAGGAAGGTTTTGACATAAAATAGAGGTCCAGAAAATTTTTTTCCATTTTTCTAGAATTTCTGGAAGTGGGCTGAAAAAAACAGATTTTAAGGTACTATGTCCAAACAAGAAGATTTATGAGAGAAGGGTTCCACCAAGGGAGAGTTTTTGTTTCTTTTGTGAAGAAAACATGATAACTAACATATTTTTAACTCAGAAAATTTACTTGAAAGAGTGCCCTTGCAAAGTTGAGAGATTGGTATAACAAGAGATGGTTTTGTGCCAAAATGGAGAAAATACAAGAGAGATGGAATCAATACTCAACCCTTAGCATTTTTTAACATAAGAAATTATTAAATACAGATCTGAAAACATCATTTAGAACCCTTAGGAACATGTATTGAAAAAAGGAAAATGAAAGAGAAGGTTGTGTTTGTGGCTTACTTGCTAGGCTTGAACAAGATGACTTCTCCTCTTCCTTCCTCTCCCTCTCAAGACTTCTCTCTTGCTCTCCTCTAGGCCAAATGTGTGTGTGAGTGTGTTGTTTGTGCTTGCCAAGCTAGGGGATGGTGGTATTTATAGGCAAATTGGTGTAAAAAGACATAAAGGCCCACTAGTTGGAAATGGATGGAAAGTTTAGAGTTTTGCTTGGAATCAAAAGGGATAGGAGTGGTTAAGGTGTGAAATCATAGGATTAGAAATCATCTAGTTGGCTCTTAGTTGAAAAGTAACTAGCATTGAGAATTGTATCCTAGGTCTAGGGTACTAGGTTGTGTTTTCTAGAATTTTATAATCATGAGCCTTGGGAAAGTGTGATGGGTTATTATTTTAATTATTTTTGGTCCTAGGGCACATTCTACAAGGTGTATATATATATATATATATTACAAGATTGATGGTACTTCAAGGTACAAGGTACTAGCTTTTGGGTAAGTTTTGAATTTAAATAAAAGAGTGAGGGCTTGGAGTTAAATGCATGCATTGGGACCCTACTCATGTAGAATTAAATTAAATTAGGTTAGGGAACCTAATCTGGCTAGGATATTCTAGTTCCGATAAAAAATAAAAATGCTAACTGGCAAGATTCGAAATAATTTAAGAAACTAAGGGGCTTTAAGGAAATAATTCAAATGTAAGGGTTTTTAAAGAAAGTACATTTTTCAGGGGCTTTACATGCTCTTACATTCATTAGATAGATTAGCATTTACATAGATGGGTCTCTTACAAGCCTTACTTCCTAAGTTATATTCCTTTATAAGGTCCTGCACATCTGCCTTGAGATCATCAAGTTTGGCAGGAGCCACCTTCAGATGTTCCAGTTGTATCTCTTTATAACTCAGAGGGCTATTGTTTATTACACATTCTACCCAAGAACAATTAGGCAAACACTTAGGGCTAAACTTACTTTCTAAAAAGAAATAAAAAAGCCTAGAAAAAGTAGATTTAATTACATCAGCTGTCTCATCCAGCTTGTCTTCTTCTATTACTTGCACTTACATCACCTATCATCTTCAGTAATTTCCTCTATCACAAGCATCTTTTGCTTTTGCATTAGGCTTGGTTTGGCCAATTCCTGGCCTATCTGCTTGAAATCTTCCTCAATGAAGGCCTTGAACCCTTCAGTTGTTAAGCCTTTCCCTTGCGATTTGACTTCTTCTTTATCAATCACAACTGGGCCCAAATCCTCATCATATAGCACAACCTCTATGTTGTTGACATTAGAAACAAAAGGATTTGCTTCAACCCAGAAGATTTCCATTCCTTTTTTATTCTGACCACCACCAGTTAGAAAAATCAATGCTTGGTGTAGAAACGAAGGTACACACCCATTAAGGTGAATCCAATCCCTACCTAGGAGCACATTGGAATTAGAAGTGGAGTCTATTACAAAGAAAGTTGTTCCCATTAACCTGGAACCAACTTGAAGCTGTAAAGCTACTACTCCTCTAGCCTCAGATGATCCACCAGAAAAATTACTTATATTTACCTCAGTAGGAAGTAGGTCATCGACAGACTTACCAATAGCTTTCAGTGTCCTAGATGGGAGAATGTTGACAATAGCCCCACTGTCTATCAACATCTTTTCCACTGGTACCCCATCCAGAAAAGCTTTAACATACAAAGGCCTCAGATGTTTAATAAGCTTATCTTCTTGTTTTTGAAGTACAACTTTCTCCTCATCAACAGACTTAATGACATCGATTGATCTCAATGGCTTGGCCTGTGTCTCAACTATTGCTATCTGAATAACTGGTTCTGTCAAATCTTCAACATCACTTGCCAAGTTATCTGGTTGGTTTGGTTTGGCCTGAAACCTCTGTGGGATGGCCATAATCATGTTGCACTCCTTGGAAGGGGATAAAGAACCAAAATGAATGGCAGCCAACTTTTCTCCAAAGTCACCACCAGAACTGTCTGATTTCACTTCATCTTGTTCAACCCTTTCATTAACATCCTTGTTATCAATGACCATCTCTTGATCTTGATCATCTTTCATTACCACATCTTTTTTGTTATTGTTATCTTCATTATCAGACATCAGATCTTTTTCTAACTATTTCTGCTTTTGTCTTAACAAAGCCTTCTCTGAAAGCTTACCCACAGGTCTATCTTCAGTCTCTTCTAGTCCTATTTTCCTTTTCAAAATCTGAACTGGTTGCACTGGATGGGCTTTAGAAGTTAAGCCTTTCACTTCTTTTCCTTTAGCAACAGGAACTGCAGGAACCAATCCTTCCTTTGTCCACACTAAGTCTTGTTTTCCAGATGGTTTGCCCCCTGCAGCAGTGGACATCATAGCATGAAACCTTTTTTGCTCTTTCCTTTTCTGAGTTCTTGTTTCTCCCATTGGTCTCCAACCACTGATAGGAAACTTTGGATGTGGCACTTCTTGCCATCCCAAATGAGATGGTATTGGATGTTTCACCATTCTTGGCTGGACTAGTTGTATTTCTGGCCTCACTCTTGGGCCATGATGCTGCTGCTGATATCCTCCAGATGGTCTTGCCAATTGTTGATGCCCTCCATATGGCCTCCTAAGTTGTTGATGGCAACTATGTGATGCACCAAATTGGTGTTGATGGCCATTATATGGCCTAGTCAGAACCTTTGGGTTTCCATAAGGCTTAGAACCCTTATGTTGATTAAGCATAGTCCTCACATTACTAGCTCCAACCAAGCATAGATGAACAGGTGCTCCCTAGAATCAGAATAGAGCATCATCCTTACCATAGTTCTCTGCAGGTCCAAAAATTCCAGGATCTATTCCATCATAGAACAAACAATCGTTATCAACAATTTGTAAATCTCCACTTCCCATAGTATTAAATCTCAAGCAAACATTTTTTCCAATTTATTAAATCCCATTAATCACAATGACCTTAGTTTTTTCTTTCTCAAAACCACATCTGAAACAGATGAAACTCTCACTTGGTTCCTTTTGAACTCTTTTTCCTTTTGTTTCTTTTGCCATTTTCTCTAGCCTTTCTTTGTGAAGTTTTTCTAACTCCACCAACAGAACTCTAGGATTTTTCCCTTTTTTCTTCTGATCAGTAGCCACCATATTGATTTCCACCATACTAGGAAATAGATCACTGTCAACTGCCATTACTCCTTTATCTTTCTCAGCATATTTCAACATCCCTTTCTGAATTAAATCTTGCACACAATTGCGAAATGCAACACAATTATTAGTAGAATGTCTGAAAGAATTATGCCATTTGCAATATTCCTTGCCAACTTTGTCCCTTTCTGTAGGAATGTTGTGGCCTGGAGTTAAAGTTAAAAACTTATTTGTTAACAACTCATCAAATAATGCATCTGTTTTAGACAAATCAAAAGAATATTGTCTATGTGATATAGCCACATTCTTTTTGGCTGGTTGTGTTACTGGCATGCTTACAGGTTGGTCTGTCTTTCTTAATGTCTCACAAACCACATGTTTTTTACCTATTACTTGGGCAACATCTATGTCAACTTCCATGTCAAATTCGACTTCTTGATAATAAGTGCCTAATGAGGCTGCATTTCTATGTTGTTCTTCTCTGAGAATGGCCTCATAACTAGTTGCTCTTAAAGACAACTCAAATAAATCCCTAAACATCATGCCTTCAAATTTTTTCCTAAGCTCAAAATCTAAACCATTTTGGGCAAATCTTATTACTTCTATTTCAGGTATGTATACATGATAGTGGTTTTATGCTTTCTTAAACCTGTCGATGTACTATTCTGCACTTTCTCCTTGTCTTTGTTTAAATTTTGACAAGTCCACCATTGTTACTTCAGGTTCAGTTCTAAAGAACTAAGCATGAAACTGATTTTCCATGTCTTGCCAAGTGTGAACAGAGTTCTCTGGCAAGTTAATAAACCAAGTAAATGCCACTTTCGACAAAGAATGAGGAAATAACTTTAACTTTAAATTATCATCATAACCAAGTTCTCCACACTGGAGTATGAATATGCCCACATGTTCTATGGTTGATTGTCTTTCCTCTCCTGTGAACAAAGTAAACTCAGGAATTCTATAATTCCTTGGAATGGGAATTGTTTCCTATCCATGGAGGGTAAGGACTCCTAAACATTGGTCTATCTGGCCTTCTCAAGCCTGGACCATACATTTCCTTTATGATGTTCATTATTTGTTGTCGTTGACTTGAGGTTCTAAATATTGTTGTTGTTGTCCTCCTCCTTCAACCTCCGGTTAGAAGTAAGGATTAGGAGGACCAGGCCCTCTAGGCCTTGGATGCATCATGTAGGGTTCAAAATATGGTTGAGGCATGGTAAAATCCCTTGCATTTTGAGGCCTTACTTGATTAAGTAGCCTATTTCTCTATTCTGCCATAGCCTGATAACCAGGCCTTTCAAATGCAAGATTATCATACATTTGTGGCCTTAGTTGCCCCCAGGGTCTCATTCTCATATTATTTACATTGTAATTAAACACTGGATTTGTATGATATGTGGGTTGTTCCCTCTCAAACATTGGATTTATGTTTATTCCCTCCCCATATCTCTCTTGGAGTGTGGGAGGTCTATAAAATGATGCAGGTTCACTTACCTTTTCATGTTGTTAAGGAGCCATTTGGAACTTAGGTTGTGCTTTTTTCCCTTGCGTCTCCTCTCCAATCTTTCTTGATTGACTGGGCTTGATGTTGGCTTTCTCAAACAAAGCCATTAAGTCATCAATCATCACTTGATTCTCATATGCTGACATGGAACCAATTGCTTGTTGGGTATGCAGCAAAAGAGCCCTTCTTGGATCAACTGGTGGACAACTGGATTGGCCAATTTCGGCCACATTTTGGCCATTTCCTTGGCCTATTTCTTGCCTAGCCACTGAATGGCCATCAGTTAAGTTGTCTTGTACTCCTTCAACTCCATCATTCAACTCTTCTTCATCTTCGACCCTTTTCTCAGGATCTTCAAAGACTTCATGCTGTTTTTTCCTAGCCATAACTTCAAATTAGACAGGTCCCACTGGGCGTGCCAAAATACGTTAGCAAAAAATCTGGTCTGGGCCAAATCGACAGATGTGATTTGATAAAAAAAACCTAGAATTTCACAAACAACAATAGATCAAGCAATTGTGGTATGAACGTTCTATGCCTTGACAGATTCAAGGACTTCTTTGGAGGCTGTAATGCGAAGAAACAAGAAGGAATAAACTGAAAATCAATTGTTGAACAAACAAACTTGGAATTTAATCAGTAAAATTAAATTTCTAGTTCAATGTACAGGACAATCGACAGAGAACTTAGTTACAGAAACTGAACTACAGATAGACTACTCCTAAGTAAGAACTAGGTAAGTTAAGTTACTCCTAATGCTATAAAGGGTTGTAAATTTGTTTGAAGATCCTTCTAACTTCGAATTTTCAGCTTCTATATTGCTAGTTTTCAAACTCCACTACTGCTCTGCTGCCACGTGTCCCATCATGTAGCCAGCTACCTCCACTTCAATGCCCATGATCTCTGCAACTGCCAGTAACTACTTCTCTATTACAGCTTTTCTCCTTCTAGGAAACGTGACACGTATCCTGTATGCCTTGCATGCTAACTTTATGGCTTGACGTTTGGGCCATGTTTGGCCACATTCCACTTCACTACTAGATGAATCGACAAGAAAACTACAGCTGCCACGTCTGTCTCTTTGACTATTTCCTTTTTGTCACTTGCTCTGTATTCCAGACTTCATATTCACCCACTTTTCACTTGTAAACTTGTTGAAACTCATGATCTTTAAACCTAGCATTCGCTGGACCAATTCTCTGCATTTGTTCCATGCAATCGACAGAGAATATATAATTTTTAGTGTCAACACTGAGTTAGCTATAACTAAACTTTTAAATTTTTTTATTTTTTTCTTACAAAATTTTCACTTTAATAAAATATTTATAAGAAAACATATTTTCTTTTCCATTTATCTTCTTTCTCTTTCACTTTCTACTAAATTTTCTTTCTAATCAAAGGGAGGGAACTTCTTTTTACATGAGGTAAGAGGTGATACAAAGAGAGCGACAAAATATTTTAAAATCGATATCAATTGTATTCTTAATAAATCTATTTTGTGAATTTAAATTTAAATTTTTTAATTTGTTTCAATTTAAACTATTTGTCTGTTTTTATTAAGTAAAACTGATAAAAATAATATTTTAATTATTAAAATCAATTAAAAAATGTCATTTTAGACATTTTTCATACACCTACATTAAGTATAGTGATTAAATTACATTTTTTTTTTTGCTAATTTTATTTAACGAAAATAGATAAATAATTGAATTAAAAATAAATCAAAATATTAGAATTGGAATTGACGAAATTAAAACTCAAAACTTATTTTGTTATAAGGATCAAATCTTAGGTTTATTTATTTATTTTGTTTTTGTTGTAATTTGTCTAAAAATTTTAAAAAATTTTAAAATATATATTTTTTATTTTTTAATTTTATCAAACTAGTTCTTGATGTTCTAAAAACTCAATCAATTCTCTTTAATTCGACAACTTTCCAACAGTCTCTTTAGAATAATGTTAAATGTATCAATTGATATATTAATTAGTGTACTAATAGATGATGTGACATAATTTTAGATGTTTTAGATATTTGTAATTTGTATAATGAATGAAATCAATAATAATATTAGAATATATGTTGATATACTAATCGATTTATGTAGCACTACTGATCTCTTTAAGTTTCAATGCAGTTAAATTTCCAGAAGAAACTGCTTTCTAATTGGTCCCCGTAATCATATGCCATTAATTTTCAACAAAAATAATTAAGACCCTCAATTTTGAAGATCCCTATAGCCTCCAAAATAATTTGGACTATTCATGTATTTTTATTTTTTTATTTTTTTAAATCTCATCCATATAAGTGATCTAAATCATTTTAATAGATATGAAAATTCCTAAAATTGAAAGTCTTGGTTGAATTTCAAAGTCCTATGGAATTCTCCTACGTTAAAATTGCTTTTTAGTCTTTATTTATAATATTGTTTTGGGTCCTGTTATGGTGTGCAACTTACGCCTTACACTTACGCCTTTTCTATTTGCAGTCCTACTTTTGTTTTCACCTTCCACTTAAGAAAAGTTCTATTGTTTTTACATTAACATAGTGGTATATGAAGCACTATTGTGGGTGTATATAGGATAGAGACGAATTGCAAATTTCCAAAAAGTGGGGGAAAGCACCTCCTAGTCTTCTGTGTTCATAACTTAGGTTCACCTAATTTGCAGGTTGGACTTCTTTATTTTTTTGGAATTCAGACTAAATTCGTAAATTTTTTATTTTTTTAATTTGATGGATTCAGTCATTTTAGCCACCCAATCAATGACATATGTCATGCTTCCAACCTAGCTTCTAGAAGAAGCCAGAGTTCACATAAATTCTGTGTTTAGAATTTTTTTTTTATAAAAAAAAAGTGAAAAAAAAATATTTTAAATTTTCTGATTGAGTTAGGAAAATCAGATATATGTATTAGTAATGAATTAATTTAGTTACCTATAAAAAATGAATGTACTAGTAATTCTCACTATATAACAAATTAAAGTCTTGCAGACAAATTTAAAGACTAATAAGTATTTTAATTGTCAAAAGTATTATTGTATTTTTAGCAATAAAATTGAACATTTAGTAATGTAATTATCATTTTGGGATCAAAATTTTTGTCTCAAAAAATAAATATTTAAGCATGAAATTATTTTGTTTTTTAATAGCAACATTATCAAAATTTTGTTGCTAAAAATTATATTTTTTACTTTTTAAATAAATCTTTTGGTGACGACTCACATGATGATTGCTATTGATTTCTTAATTTTTTTAGAACGTAATTTTTACTTTTGAAAATAAAAAATATATAAAACCCTTATGTTGTAGTGTCTATTTAGCTTTCCTTTTTTTATTTTTTTTCATCTTTCAATTTTTGCTCCCTTGACAAACGGGCAACAAAACAAAGTACGGGTTGGTTTGACAAATTTTTTTAACAACTTTTTTGATGAAATTTTTTCCAAGCAACTTTTGAATCTTAAGTTCCACTTTTGTTATACATTAAAAAAAAATGAAAAAAAGTAATTTTTTTTTATTTAGATTTTGACCAAACAGAGCATGTGTAGGCATGTACATGTTATGTACAAATATAATATGTATTTATTATTTATTGAGTAATAAATGGATTTTTTTACTCAATTTTCTTACACTAGCAAGATTGTGACACAACATCTATATATATAAGTGAAAGTTATTGCTTTTATGTTTAGGAGTTTAATGAAACAAATTGACATAAAATACTCTTATATATCTCATTATCCTTATTTATTTACTTGAAGAGAGATTTCCATTTACTTCTTCTAGTGTTGAACATTTCCAACTTTCTGATATATAAAAAAAAATGCAAAGCAAGAATCCATCTTATTAACTCTTTCTTTTGAGAAGTTAAAAATTAGTTTTTTAATTTTTTTGGATTTTTTTTTATTAAAAAAAATGTATAAAAAAGTAGAGAGATAATATGACCCAAAATAGATTAAAAATAAAAAATCAACTTTCCAAATTAGCAAACGATAAGACTTATTTAGTTTAATTTTTCTCAAACAAAAAGTTAATAATTAAAAGTAACTTCAATAATTTTTATTTCGTAAATTATAAGTAAAAATTACATTTAATATATATATATACACTCATGATTTTGACCAGGAAAATATCTAAGACTCACTAAAAATCTCTCATAATTTAGATCTTAATAATATGATATAATACATATTAACTTTTAATTTATTACATATTCAATTATATAAGACTTATTTATCCTGTCACAATAAACTTTTGGCCATAACTTCAAGTGAACACCTAGAGAGAATACGCGTATGACGGTCGTTTAAGGTTACAGTGCCTATTAGCTAGTACTTGGTTGCTTCCCAATCCAAAAAATATTTAAGGTTATATTTGATTATTTTTTTATTTTGATTTTGATTTTAAAATTTTCTTTTCACTTGACTCTTTATATTTTAAAATTTTTTCAATTTACTTTTAAAATTAATTTCTGTTCAAAATTAAACAAAAAAATGTCATAATGACTGTTATATAACATTAAAAAAAAAAATTATTATACTAGAGTATATATTTATGTTAGAGATGTTAATTATATATAATAAAATATTTTTATGTCACATGACTGTTAATGTGTTATTTTCTGTTTAATTTTTAACCAAAATTAGCTTTACGAATAAATTGAAAAAAATTTGAAACATGAAGGGTTTAAAAAAAAAAAAAAAAAAAAAAAAAAACTTTAAAGGCTAAAGTGTAAAAGTGACCAAATTTAAAGGGGGTAAAGTGTAATTTATCCTTAAATTTTATTGTCAATACACATAATAAACATTAAACATTACAGATTACTTTACAATGTAATATATATTTTATTATTTTATATACAAACTATTTTACATTTTCAAAAAAAAAAAAAAAAGCCAAAATTCTTTTTTGATTTTTCAAAAAAATCGACTATCTTGTCAATGATAAAAATTAGTTTCTAAATATTTTTTTATAAGAAAATTTTTACTTTTAAAAATTAAAAATTTGACTCAAAATTTTTATTTGTTGTAATGCAAATTTTGAGTTAAATTCAAACTCAAACAAAATATTTTGATAAAAATAAGATTTGGGTTGCACAAAAATCCTGCTCGAGTTATAGCCCTAGTCTCTATTGGAAAGTAAGATTGTTGTTGATATCACGTTGGTCAAAAACTTTTCTTTTCTTGACTTTGGTCTTTCGTCCTCTAATTCGACAACTTCCAGATAGTAGCGTCTCTCAAATCTGAATAGACTAAAATTTCTCTACAAATTGCGGTCTAATTGGCCCACACATAACATGTGCCATTAATTTTGAAAGTTCTATGCAATACAGTTCGACAAAAAAGTTTAGGTTGTTAGATTTACCATCAATTAAATGATTATTTGTTAATTTTTTAATGGAATGATCAATATCTATTTTATTAATATTGTGTTTGGTTGGGGGATTTAGGGAGGGATTTGGAAAGAAAAATGAAAAAGGTGTGTGAAACTAAGTGAAATTTAGGTATGTTTTATTCACATTTTACTTACCTTTTCTATTTCTCTTTCCAAATTCCTCCTCAAATCCCCCAACTAAACACAACATAAATCAAATATTAGATTGCATAATGTTAGTGTACTAAATTCATTCGAAGAATTAGGTATAGCCTTCTCACATGATTCCAAGAGAGTGATAGTTATGTTCAATTATGTGATCGTGATTAAATTCAATTCACATAAAAAGAAAAACTGCAAGGATGGAAAATGGAAATACGTCATCTATGAAGAATACTCCTCAGACCTTGATGAACACCTGCTCAGATTCTAGGCAGATTTCTAGATCAAAGTCTTCCATCTTTTATGTTTCTCCGTAGTTTCATCTGCTTTTTGTTCTTTTTACAATTGGCAACCACTACAATATTTTTTTAGCTTAGTGACATTTGAAAATGTCACAAAATTATTCTTTTAATGACATTTTTTAAGCTTATGACATTTTAAGCAAGTGTCATTTACACTCGTGCCACGGTAGATACTAGTGGCACTTCAGTGACACTTGCAAGTGCCACTGCATTATCATGGCTAAAAAATTTTAATGACATTTTGATGTCATGATAGATACTATTTGTAACACTATCAAGTGTCATTAAAAAAAGACTTAGTGGCATTTCAATGACACTTGTAAGTGTCATTACACCATTATGACTAAAAACTTTCATTAACATTTTAATGTTATGGTAGACATTATTCGTGATGCTATTAAGTGCTTTTAAAAAAGACTTACAATCTAAAAAATGTCACTATATAGATTTTTAATAGCGCTTGTTATGCTACAATTAATATTTTTAACAACTTTATAAATGTCACTAAATCCAATTCATTTGTGTCATTAAATGGATATAAGTGCCATTGAAACTTATTCTAGTGACACTTTGCAAAACTACCACCACTACTATAAAATGCCACATATATTCTTTTCATTGACACTTTTAAAAGACACAACTAAGTATGCGTAAATACTTGTAAAAATTGAATTGATTTTATAAGGTAGCGTTTGATAATGTTTACATTTTTTGTTTATATTTACAAAAATTTTATAAACTGGATTTTGTTTATTTTTAGAAAAACATAAATTACAAATGTGTTTGGTTTGAATAAAATGTTTAAAAAATTTTAAAAACATAAACTAAAAAATATGTTTGTTCAGGCTTATAATATTTATATTTATTTTTATTATTTATGACAATGGGGTCACACACATTATAATTGAAAAAAAAATTAATTAAAAAAATTAATTGAAAAAAAAATTAATTGAAAAAATGAAAAAAAAGTAATTAAAAAAATAATTGAAAAAAAAATTAATTGGGAAAAAAAATATTTGAAAAAAAATTAGTTGAAAAAAAATTATTTGAAAAAAAATTAATTGAAAAAAAATCAATTGAAAAAAATTTATTTTAAAAAAAATTAATTGAAAAAAAAATTAATTAAAAAAAATTAATTGAAAAAAAATATTTGAAAAAAAATAATTGAAAATAAATTATTTGAAAAAAAATTAATTGAAAAACAAAATTGAAAACTGAAAACGTAAACTCATTTTTTGAGTTTACATTTTTTCCTCAAATTTATAAACTGAGACAACCATTTATAAATAAAAAAAATTATCAAACAAGTTTTTATGATAATTTTTTAATTTTTTATAAACATAAGTTGAAAACTGAAAACGGAATGGTTACCAAACATGCCCTAAACAATTGAATATTAATTGTCACATCCTATATTAATTTGATATTCATTCATCCTGTAATATTTTTATAATAATAAACAAATATTACCATCATAGGATCATCAAAAAAAAAAAAAAAAAATTCAAACCCCAATCAGTTTTTTATCTAAAAATATAAATTTATTTATATTGCAATAAAAATCATAATCAAAATTATAAAATATTTTGTCACACTAACAAAGTTAAAGCAAAAATAATTTAAAAGAAAATTATTCTAACCATAAGTTTTAAAAAGCCATAGTGATATTGTCACGATCCAAACTTGCCCCTATATGTTTAGCGTTATAACTGGCCAGTAATCCTCGGATTACCAAAGGCCTCTAACCTGAATATATCATGAGTTGTAACGCCCTCAAAATAAACCCATAGATCATGCATTTATTACATCCATAAACTTAAGAGAGAAACAGAATGCCATTCATCATAGTATTCTTACAAAAGACATTACATGTTGACAACAAAAGTAAATGCCCTATAGGCTTACAACTTTCTAAGTTAACACTTGGGTTCAACAAAAATAGAATTCTAACTCTTTACACAAAATAAGCCCATGGCTTGATATACATATAATATATAAAAGAGAACAACAAAAAGGAGCTATCAGCCTCAAGCCTCCCAAACTACATCCTTGGAGGTGGCATATCACCTGAACCTGAAAATGATGTCCCATATAGGATGAGCCAACGCTCAATAAAGATATGCTAAACATAATATAGACATTAGCATTTGATAAATGTTTAACTCATATAAATCAACTCATAACATATTTCAGTACCATGACACATATGTCCATGCTTCATTCCATTTTCCTTTACTTAACAATTTCGATTTATAAACATGGCTCAGAACTTGGTCAAACAATTCCCGTGAGACTACGACTCATGTTAAAAACCTTTCCAACATCAACAATTCAAATGAATTAAAATTCATAACAAACACTTTCATACTTCACAATTCACATGAGATAACAATTCATAATAAAACACTTCCATACTTCACAAATGATACACAGATTCGCTGTATCAATGAAGTCCATCCCCTATCTCCTCCCAAATAATATCCGGTTTAGGAGTCCATCCCCTATCTCCTCCTAAACTGTGAAGTACATCCCATATCTCCTCCCACACAAAACAATGTATATAAACAATTATCATATACACAATCAATCAATGCACAAATTCGATGTATTATTCCAACCGTCATATTCGATGACATATTCAACCGATTAGTTTTAATTCACCTAATCATCATGTAGTGTCTACAACAATCAAGACTATCCTCCACCGATAGCCCAAAGCAATTATTTTTAAACAGATAATAATTACATCCAACAGATAAATTATCAACAATTTCAAAAGTGAGCGGTTTATAAATCCAACTCCATCATTCAACCTTATTTTAAACCAATTTCATCATTTCCAACTCAATTTCATATTTCCGTAACTTTCCAAATTAATTATACAAATTAATTCATAACATAAAATTAGGGTTTTTCTCCCTCTTTTCTCAACATTGACCCAAAAGCTCAAATACCAACAATAAACAACAATAACCCCCATTTGAGACCCAAAATACACATGTATTGGCCCAAAGAACAAAACCCCTCTTTATACATTTTGAAACCCTAACACCCAAAATTACCCAACTTCAACATTAAATCAAAATCACCAAAATTTTATGTCAAAGATCATAAAAATGAGTAGTTATCCCTACCCCAAAAGATGAGATCAAATTGAGAAGATATAAAATTTCGAAATGCTCCAAAACCCAAGATTTTCGGATGGAAATGTAGCCCAAGCCAAGCTCTATACTTTTTACAAAGGCATTAAGGTAAAAGATCACTCAAACTAGATCAAACTCTAGAGAGAAGTTGAAGTTTAGAGTGAGGAGCTCTCCAATGGAGGTTGTAAAAAGGTAGAGAGAGAGAAGGTGCCGAAAAAGTGATCCAAAAAGTGAAATCCCGAACTGATATAAAAACAGGTCCGCTCGAGTGTGGGATTCCCCGCTCGAGCGTCAGACACAAATTTACGCTCGAGCGTCAAAAGCGCCGCTCGAGCGCCGGATGCACACTTCC
This sequence comes from Camellia lanceoleosa, assembly GCA_025200525.1. Classification (NCBI taxonomy): domain Eukaryota; kingdom Viridiplantae; phylum Streptophyta; class Magnoliopsida; order Ericales; family Theaceae; genus Camellia; species Camellia lanceoleosa. The sequence continues at coordinate 180,036,472 of CM045764.1, read as the reverse complement.
AGAAGTTTTGCAGTCAATGGTCCCCATTCGAGCGTGAAAATGGATGCTCGAGCGTCCAATGACTTATAGACAAAATACTGGGAGATGGAAAATCACGCTCGAGCGTCAAAATGCCCGCTCGAGCGGAGAAGCAAAATCAAAGGGCCCGCTCGAGCGTCAAAAGCCCTACTCGAGCGTGAAGGCAAAATTCTGGAAATCAACTCTAGGTTTCTAAACACAACCAACCTGTTTCAAACCTGCCCAACACAGCCCAAGACTCACATACAAAGAGTAAAGGACGGAAAAGAGAATACGACAACAGCACATCCACGGAACTAAGTCCGGAATACAGCAAACAAGGAAGGGAAAACCGGGATCACTATAAAATATAAGGGCTAGCGGAAGCAAATAGAGAAACATACATAGTTCATAAAGCTGTGTAGGCATACATGAGACATAAAAGATTTAAAACTTATATATAATGTCAAACTTCCATACGTCATGTATCACCATATAGATACAGATAGTGTCATAAGTGATTTAGCCTAAAGTACAAATAGACAAAAACATCATTCACGTGATGCACAAAACTTAACTTGACAAACGGGAACCTCCCCAGGAGGTATGGTGGTTGGCTAACAAAACAAAACTCCCCAGGCAACAACTTAGGCCTGGTCACGCGCCTACTCACCTACATACATAATATAAATAGTGAGTGGAAGCCCAGTGAATAATAACAAAGTAAAGGGTTTAAAGAATGTTGTCCATAACAATTACAGAAAACGGAATTCATAATCAGAATTCAAAAATTAGAGTTCATAACAGAAACTGATTTGGTATCGTACTCATAATTAGGATTTCCAGTTAATCATACGTGGTACATCCATTAGCACTAGCAGAAACAATTGACCCATAAAGGGACGACCATGAAGGCATATAGTTGACTCACGTGTATGGAAACAGTACAGTTGGCTTATGAGACATACAGTTGACCCATAAAAGGACGTATACAAAAGGATACATAACAGTTGGCTCATGAGACGTATAGTTGACCCATAATTAGGGTGTAACAGAATCGATAACAAATGTCATTTAAAGCTAAGAATACCATGAATACATTTCAGAAATATTGGACAACCATTCATTCATGCATAAAACAATGTTTTAGAAAACAGATCATCATATATCATTCAGAAAAAACTTATAATTGAATATAGCTTTACGAAGTTATTACTCATAGATGGCTCCAATTGCAAAACAGATAAAGTAGACAGATCAGATAGCTCACGACGCGTGACCTACAAAAAACACATAATATGTACACATTGAAACACACACTCGGAATTTATTACAATCATTGTGTTTCGTTCCTAGTGTGTTTTTAAGTTTTATCCTCATTATTGTTTCTTAATCATGGCCTATGAATGCCTAGGATGCTATGAGGATATCAAAATGCACTTTAAAACACTTAGTCAATGCTGAAAACAGGGGTCTCGCTCGAGCGCAACTTCCTTCGCTCTAGTGATCTGTAAACTCTGAGAAAGTACTGGTTTCTTGATTTTTCCGCTCGACGCACGCTCAATGGTCGCCCGAGCGTGAGATTGATGTCGTCGTTCGAGCACAACTCTTATCACTCAAGCAGTCTGCAAAATGTGTGAACTTCTTGGAGCATGCATTTTACGCTCAAGCCAACTTTTGGTCCAGAGTGGTCGCTCAAGTGCAAGTTCTGTCGCACGAGCGTAAAAGCAAAATTCTGAAATTTCCAGATTTGTTTCCAAGCTTCAAAACCCAACTCAATGCTGCAAATCATGTTCCCTTGAGCTAAAAACTCAAGGAAACTTGTGTAAACTTGGAAAAACATCTTGAATTCCAAACTATTTCGCAAAATCAAGGCCCAAGAGTAAATTAATTGTGCAAACTCAAGCTTAAAGAACATAACATGTATGCATTGATATGAATTCAAACCTTCCAAAACATGATCAATTAAGGTCATTTGATAGGAAATGTGGTGAATTCTTAAAACTAAGCTAGAATTATTACATGTATGAGGAAATTCTCTTGAAAACAACATCAAAACTCTATGAAATGCACATGCATGCATGGTGTGATCTAAACTCCTTCCTTTCTAGCTCAATCCTTGTCTTACACAACTTTATTCTCATGAATTCATGGCTTGGGCATCAAAATTGTACATTCAAAGGGTTGAATTCTTACCTAGACTTTCCGAGGTGAGAGCTAGAGGCTTAATTCTTGAGTCTCTAAGTCCAATTCTTCTTCTTCCCAGCAAGTCTCCTTAGTTTGAGCTCAAATCTTCTCATTTCTCTCCCTTTCTCATGTTTGTTATGTGTATGTAGGGTCAAAGTTGTGACTAAGGAAAAAGATGAGTGGTGGCACATATAGGAGCCTTATATAGGCCTGATTAGTGGTGATTAATTAAAGCTAATCAAATGGACATTAATTATTCTAATTTAATCGTTCCAAATCGGATTTTACTTAGACCTACCATAAAATTCTAAAAATTTCAAATAACACATAACTCAAGTCAATTTCGTAATTAGATACTGATAAGTACGATAAACAGATATAAACACAAATAATGCTATGCAAATGTAATTAACATAGGATTTCATCTTAATTACGTATTAAGCATCCTTAATCATGGTTTAACACTTAATCTTAGGTCGGGGTTGTTATAGTCTTCCCCTTTTAAAGAGTTTGGTCCTCCAAACTCGAATTACCTTCATTTTGGAAGAATATCAGGTCCAGAAGGAACAAGTTAGGGTATTTTCTCACCATATCTTCTTCTGTTTCCCATGTCGCATAGCTTCCACCATGATTCTGCCAATCAACTTTTACCAACAAAATTTCCTTATTTCTCAATCTTTTGATTCTTCGGTTAACAATTTGGATTGGTCATTCTTCATATGTGTAGTCATCTTTCAAAAGTACGTGTGTCGGCTCAATAACATGTAATGGGTCCCTCAAATAGTCTCGGAGCATTGAAACATGGAAAATGTTGTGTATATGTTCCATGATTGGTGGTAAGGCTACCCAATACGTTACCGGGTTGATTTTCTCACAGATCTCATATGGCCCAACATATCTCGGTGCCAACTTTCCTTTCACTCCGAACCGTGTCTGGCCTTTCATTGGAGTCTGTGGACTCGCCTTTTTCTGCGCCCCGTCTTTCGGAAAGGGTTTGAAAAGAAGGCCTTACAATTCAAACTTCCGCGGTTCTGAATCTAATCTCACAAGTGCAATGTGAAATTGATAAATACCAAAGAGTCCAAATCTGGCAAATTGTTTTGGAAAATTGATGTTGAATCAAAAGTACCAAAATTGGACTACTTTTCCAGATATAGAGTTGCCACATAAATGTTTTATTTTGGGAAAATTTAGGAAATCCTGACTCGTGCCAAAGGCCACGTGTCCGTCATCACCAAAGTTGCCTCGGCTCGGGAACTTAGGTATGAGAGGGGAAGGTCCTGAATTGAGCACCCCCGCTCGCCCAATCAAAGATTGGCCTCTACTAATCACGATATGTTCTTTTATAAACATTATGTGTTCTTATTTTGGTTATTAAACTAACTTTACTATGTAACGCACACAAGTAAGTATAGACTAGTCGCAAAAATTGGAACATTTCAAGTCATGTCTGTTTTCAAAATGGTTTGAAGTTGCCACCCTCAAGTGGGCTTAAAAACGCGGATTTGGCACCTCAAGTGGGCTTAAAACATGATTTTGCCACAACAAAGTAGGCTTAAAACTTACATTCATTGAATTGTTCCAGGTAGGTCCCTTAGTCTTGTCAATCCCGTGGACAAACATGTTTTTATCGAGTTGTATTTTTTCTAAGTTTTTTGTCTTGCTTGCTCGAGCGCAGTTAGCGTGGCTCTAGCATAGCCACTTAAGGAAAACACACGTGATTAGTTCCTCGCTCGAGCGAGAGAGTCTTCGCTCGAGCAAGCTTCTCTGTCCCAGTTTTCTATAAATACTAGTTTTAGTCCAAAACTAGGATTACGTTTGAGATCTACTTTAAGGTCTTCTAAGGTTTTCTTTTGGTAAGCACATATCAAGGAAGTTGATTGGTTATATTCAAGAGTGTTCTTCTTCGGTGGAATCCGGAGATTTAAGCGTGGAGTTTCAAAGGAGTATAATACTGTGCGTAGTCGTTGATTCGACAATAGAAGTTGTGGATTCAACTTCAATCTAATCAATTCCGAGATGAAGGTTATGGTGAAAGATATATAGAAGATTTGAAGACAAATTGGAAGCGTTTGGGTAATTTTTTTTTTATCTTTGTGATCTTTCTTTCTTCAGTAATGGATTGATTAGTGGTGTTTTGCCCGTGGTTTTTTTTATCATAATTGAAGGTCCTTCAATTGTGGTTTTTTCACGTAAAAATCGTTTGTGTCGATTTATTATTTTTCGAAAACAACAATCTAAATCACTTTCGTAAGTGCTTGATGATTTAGATTATGAGTTTTGAATGATTGGGAATTGGAGTAATTAAATCTTGATCTAATCACGAATCACTTAGGTTTTTCAATTGGTATTAGAGCTAGTCACTTTTTGTTTTTATCAAAACTATAGGAGTGTGATTTTGTGTGATTGGTGATATGGATTCAATTCGTGAAGGTAACTCGACCCATTGACCTCTGTTACTTGATGGTACAAACTATTCTTATTGGAAAGCTCGTATGAGAGCGTTTCTAAAATCCATTGATGAGAAAGTTTGGCACTGTGTGATCTATAGGTGGAGTGAACCTATTGTCACTATTAAGGGTATTGATATTGCCAAACCCCTTGATAAATGGGACACACTCGATTATCAAAACTCGAGTTAGAACAATAAGGCTCTCAATTTCTTTTTTTGCTCCATCACACCTAAAGAGTTTCATCGTATTTGCACGTGTGAGGTAGCAAAAGAGGCTTGGGACATTCTTGAACCGATTCATGAGGGTACTACTTCTATTAAAAGGTCAAAACTTCAACGTCTCACCTCTGCCTTTGAAACCCTTTTATGTGTGATGATAAGACATTTGATGATTTCTATGCTAAACTTAGTGACATCGTGAATTCCTGTTTTCACACTCGGTAAAAAAATCCCTGAAGCTAAAGTTGTTGGAAAAATTTTGAGGTCTTTACCCGAGAGGTTCCAATCAAAAGTGACACCATTGAGGAGGCTCAGAATGTTGATACCCTCAAGCTTGATCAGTTGGTTGGAAACTTGCAGACTTATGAAGCCCACCAGATTTCTAAGAAAAAAACAAAAAGATAGTGTGGCTTTTACTAGTGCTCTTGAGACTGCAAAAACTCCTGAGACTGAGTTTGATTTAGAGTTTAAGATGACAGCTATGTTTACTAAATAGTTCAAAAAAATTTAAAGAAAAAGAAGCCTAATTTTAGAGACCCTATTTCAAAAGACAAAAGTAATGATAAACCCAAAACTTTTCCACCAAAACTTGCTCCAAAAACTGAAAAGAAGATTGTAAAGGGGCAAGGGGTCAAGTGTTATGAATGTCAAGGATTTGGACATATTGCTCTTGAATGTCCTTCGAAAAAGAATCGAAATAAAGTCTACACAGTGACTTGGGATGATGAAAGTAGGTCGGAGCAAGAACTCGAAGAAACTAAATCCGGTGAAGACGGGGATAGTGCTTTCATGGCATTTTGGTCCACTTTTACTCAACCTCTTCCAAAGCCAGTGGAATTTGCTCGTGGTCAGAATCTGCACCATGCTCCCACCTTTGATGGAGTAATTACTTGTATTGGAAGATCAGAATGAGGGCGTTTCTGAGAGCTTTTGACCCAAAAGGCTGGCAAGCCATTGAAAAGGATATTGAAAGTGCTGACAATCTGAGCAATCAGAGAGTTCTGATTACTATTCGTGGAGTAATTTCTGATGAAGAACAGTAATGGGTTGCTCACTGCACAAAGGATAAAGATGCGTGGGACATTCTGAGCCAATTTCATGAAAGATGAGTCATCTTCACCACCATCTATCACCTTGCCTGCCTTAGTTGCTCGACTGGATGAGGTCAAGGAGAATGAGGAGAAAAAAGAAGATGATGAAACATCAGAAGACAATGATGAGATTAATAGTGATGATCTACAACAAGCTTACGAAAAGCTTTGCGATGAATCTCTGAATTTGTCCAAGATCAATGACAAACTCACTCTCAAGCTCAAAGCATGTGAAAGTAAGAATGTCAAGCTAAAAAGAGAACTTGTAACAGCAAAGCAGAATGTCATCAAGATCTCTAGTGACAGGCAAGACCTATGTGGGAAACTCCTATCTTGTGAGATTGAAAGGAATGAACTCCTGAAAGTGTATTCCATATATGAAGAGAAGATTGAAAGCGTTAAGATGTCACAAGCTACATTGGAAGAGATGATTTGTCATAAAGATGAAGAACTTCGAATTGCTAGAGCCACAATTGCCATGTGGAACAAAGGTTCCAAATCATTAGAAGACATCCTCGGGTCTCAACAAATGGGTTGTGACAAAAGTGGGCTAGGCTATGGTAATGCGATAGCTCACAAGGGACAAGCCTCTACATCACATGACTTGAAGACTCAAGCAAAGGGAAAGCTGAAGGTACACCAGGGTGATCCCTTTCTTCATCTACCTAACGAGGGTAAGATTAATAAAAGTGAGGTTAAACCTGTTTTTATTTGTCATCATTGTGGTAGGTATGGCCACATTCGTCCTTATTACTTTGAATTGTTTGGTAAGGTGTCTCAAAAAGGTAGAAATTCGAATACTTTTTGGGTTAGGAGACAACCTTACATGTCAAGGCGGAATAACAAGATACATGAGGATATTCACAATGCTAAGACATTTACCAAGACCACCAAACTTGATTTTGTTAAGACCAAAAAGATATGGGTGAGAAAAGATGACTTGACTTGTTTAGTTGTTCACACTACTCTAAAAGCACGTGACTCACACATGTGGTATCTTGATTGTGGGTGCTCGCGTCACATGTCAGGTGACAAATCCTACTTTACATCCCTTGAAAAATATGAAGGTGGAATTGTTACCTTTAGAGATGGTGGCACTTCTAGAGTTATTGGTACGGGCTCTATAAGTGTGGCTGGTCTTCCCAAGCTTGAAAATGCATTACTTGTTGATGGCCTTAAAGCAAATCTTTTGGGTATCAGTCAAATGTGTGATTCTCACCATGAAATATTGTTTTCAAAAAATAAATGTGAAATTTTCGATAAAAAGGGAAATACTGTCTTACATGAACTTTGCACATCTGATAACTGCTATAGGATTGTTACTACTAATGATCTCACTTGCCACTCAGCCATCATAAGTAACATTGATCTGTGGCATCAAAGATTAGATCACATGAATTTCAAAGACCTAACTAAGATAGCCAACAAAGAGCTTGTGAGGGGCGTACCTAAGCTGGGTAAGAATCTGAGCCATGTGTGTGGACCATGTCAACTTGGAAAGCAAACCCGTGCCCCTCATAGAAAGGTGAACAACTTTATAACCAAACGTCCTTTTGAATTGGTTTACATGGATTTAATGGGACCTACTCGCACTGAAAGTATTGGAGGTAAAAGATATATTTTTTTAACTATTGATGATTTTACTCGGTTTTCATGGGTAAATTTTTTAAGAGAAAAATATGATACGTTTGATGCTTTCCAGGCTTTAGTCCTTAGAATCCAAAATGAACAAGGTGTTTCCATTGGGCGT